>CM076582.1:1257144990-1257744990 GCA_034641835.2 Pinus albicaulis
GGGAAATCAGCAAAAAACCGGAGGGGTGAGGCGGAGGCCTTCAAAGGAGGTCCAAACAAAACGACAAGAGGTGATTTGAAAGGAAAAAAGGCTGATTTCAACGGATCTGAAAGGGAGGTAACAGATCTGGAAAAGAAGGGGCTGAAGCTCTGAAACCGACGGCTGAAACAGCTAAAACTCTTCCACAAAAAGTGGAGGGTACTAAAGCCCTAAGGGGCTGGGTTCCCACTTAGATGAGTAAAAACAGATCAGATCTTGGTCGAGGCGGGGGCCGAGACGGTGGAAAACACGAGCGAGAGGCTAACGACGGAACCCCGAGAAAAATTACGGAAAAATGCGGGAAAAAGGAAGGTCGCGAGGTTCGACGTGCGAGTTGGTCGCGAGAAACGAGGCCAGGTCGTCCGGGTCGCGAGGTTTGGGCCAAAGGTGCGACCCCCGTTCCATTTGTTTCGGCGGCGATTTTCTGAAAAATTGCCGTCTCGAGTGCGGGTGGTGTCAACCTGCGCAATAGGGCCAGAAACACACGGAAGTTAGAAATTTTAGGTTTTTAGGGTTTTATGTGAGAAAAATGACATGAAAAGAGAAAAACTAAGCAGCTAAAAAAGAAGCCCTAGGGCCTGAAGTAGCTGGATATGCAGGAATATGAAAAACGACGGCGGTCGTAATTTAAAACCCGTGTGGAGTCGCCATTTGTTAGTATGAATTCTTCGTCGAAGTGTACGAAAAAGAACCACTTTAGCTACGCATAACTAATAGCCCTAACAACAATAGAGGCTGCAAAACATCTTCAGATCTGCAATTAGTAGTTAAAATGCTGCAACAAACAGATCTATAAATGTAAAGACATTAGGCAGAAAAGTAAAGAGTTTGCTCCATGCATCCAACGGACAAGACAAGAACACGATTTTTTGCATGAATTTCTATATTACAGGGCACCTGGGAGGAAACAAGAAGGTGTATCCAGATCTCCTCAATGGGATGGGTTCTTTGTAGTCCTCAGCACTTCAGATCTAAGCTTTCTCTCTCTTGTAGATGTAGAAAACCCAATGTAGAAGGTAGAGCTCAATGGGAGCAACAATGGCAGAAAATGAGACCGAGTGTATAGATCCCGAGTGATCTAGTATGCAACAAAAGGTGAAGAATGATGGGGAAAACCCTCCTATTTATAACAAAATATTGGGTCCTTCTAGATCTTGGTGCATGATTAAAATAATGTTAATCACATCTAGATCCACCTCTATGGAATATTTTATTATTATTTGTTGGAGGGGAAGGGTGTTTGACTTGGGTCAAATCCCTTGATTAGTGATAAATAAATAAATAAATGATTTATTTATCTTTTTAAGGAAGTGGTTGGGATATAATCAAATAAATAATGATTTATTTGATTAATGGTGGTTGATTTGGTCATATTTAACAAGGAATATTATTAAATAATTATTCCTAGAAAATAATAAGATAACTATGGTTTTATCTCATTAATTTCTTTGTTTTTGGGTTAAACATGACTGGGAATAATAATTAAATTATGGTTTAATTAATTATTCCTTTTGGGGTTTCCTAATTAACATAGTGAAAGCAGTTTTACTTGGGGTAAAACTGGTCTTACATGGTGTACTTGGGTCCATCTAATGATGAAGAGTTAGATGACCAAAAAATGGTGTAACACTTAGGAGCAAATGGTAGAAAAATGAGACCAAGTGTATAGATCCAGAGTGATCTAATAGGCAACAAAAGGTGAAGAATGAAGGGGAAAACCCTCCTATTTATAACAAAATATTGGGTCATTCTAGATCTTGGTGCATGATTAAAACAATGTTAATCAAATCTAGATCCACCTCTATGGAATATTTTATTATTATTTGTTGGAGGGAAAGGGTGTTTGACTTGGGTCAAATCCCTTGATTAGTGAAGAATAAATAAATAAATGATTTATTTATTCTTTTAAGGAAGTGGTTGGGATATAATCAAATAAATAATGATTTATTTAATTAATGGTGGTTGATTTGGTCATATTTAACAAGGAATATTATCTAAATAAGATTTAATAATTATTCCTAGAAAATAATAAGATAACTATGGGTTTATCTCATTAATTTCTTTGTTTTTGGGTTAAACATGACTGGGAATAATAATTAAATTGTGGTTTAATTAATTATTCCTTGGGGAAAATCAAAGCCAAACTAAGTAACACACATCCAAACTTGTTTGTAGCACCAAATGAAGCACTAAAAAATGACAAAAACAGTACAAACACCCATTAGTATTACACTAGTACTTTTCGCTATGGTATGAATAATGTGAAATGGTTATAAGGGAAGAAAACATCAAGAGACGAGTTTTATACCACTAGGTAAAGCCACATGGTGAAGCTTGATTAAAAGGAACCCAAGTCACCAATCATCTCCACTGGATCAAAAATAAACATAAATTCATAAAAACAAACAAAATGTTTGATCTTTTTTTACTTAAAAATACGAAGATACCAAATTGTAATCACAAGCATTCAGGCCAAACACATTACCATACATGATACACAATCGTTGATTGTAGCACCAAAATAATGCAATAAAATATGCCAAAAATAGTACAATCATGCACCAATATTGCACCTAAACTGTTACCTTTCCTATATTAAATTATGTATTGTGCAGAGTGATATGGTTAGGAGTAGAAAAAAATGATAAGAGACAAGAATCTGTACCATCGCTTGGGGGGATAGCTATGTAGGAAAGCTTGATTGTATGCAATCAAAATCAATATTATCTCCACCCTCTTCTCTGCATACCTTATTCAACAATGGTATATGGAGGAGCTAGTTTAAACCAAGAAGGAAAGAAACCAAAATTTTCTATGTAAATTAATTCAAGAGAAGGAATAAATCAAAATGAAACTTATGAAACATGAAAAAAGTATATTAATTTGCATAATTTATGAGCAAAGTGGAGAAAGAAAATGGCTTTTTTCAAATACAAGTGACATGTACCTACTAATTTGTTAAAATATAAACTACCTTTTTCAAAATTTTAACATTAGATTTGAAGGAAAATAATAATTATTCCACTAAAAATCAGTCACATGTTTCACCATATGAGAAAGATGTCACACCCTCCAGTCAAATTTATCAACCATGAATGTCCTTCAACCATTTAATGAATTTCTACTTGAATGTGACATTGTTGAGGAGTATGTCACAAATATCATGTAACCATCTTAAACGTAAAGTGTGTAAAAATGTTCCAAAAGCATGAATCTCATTCAACCATTTAATTAACTGTTAGTGCAATGTCATGTATTCCTCATGAATATGTCCAAATCTGCTACAACTACTTAATGCACTATTCGTGCAATATCACGTTACTCACAATTATGTCACAATCTACATTATAATTAACTTGCAAAAATTTCCAACGAGTAAGATTACTGGCTGCATCATATAACGAATGTGAAAAAATTACTAACAACCAAAGTCTTGATTGAAAATCTTTAATTCCATTCCATTGATTTTATTTTGGTGATCCTACAGAAATCATGTGAACGATAGCAAGGGATACAAATTTAATTCCATTCCATTGATTTTATTTTGGAGATCCTGCAGAAATCATGTGAACAATAGCAAGGGATACTGGGCTGCTTATAACCCTTATTAATTCCTTCTCCAAGCATTATTAATTCCTTCTCTTGTTTAGAAGAAGAAGATAGGATATTTAAGAGTTAGTAAAATGGGCCAAATAAGCAAGAGAACCCACTAAGGGTGCATTAATGTAGGTGGAAGGTTTGGATTGATCATAATTGTTTCTCACATCAGTAAACCTATCCATGTTGTCTTGGCCTCCCACCACAACTCCCACCAAGATGTTGGGATTGGGTGCACTGCTGTACAGAGATTGGAAGCCTGCTTTGCAGGGAATGGGTTGAGGAAGATTGGCCTTGGAGGGAAGAGAAGAGGCTTTGTGATGAATAAGTTTTGGATAGAGGGAACCATATCCAACCATGTATGAAATCCTCATAGGATTATCTCCCAGTATTTAATCAACCTTCATCAACACAAAATTGATTTAGATCCTACATACATTAGTAAAATTTTGAAATAATAGGAAAATTAAGCATTGGGCTATTATGAATCTATACCTGGCGTTTTGCAAGTGCTCTTATCCTGTGAGGAGTGATTGTCAGATAGGGACAATCACTCCTTTGTATTCATTTTAAATGGCAAATTTTAAAAAATACAGAGGTTGCATTGCATCCTCCTAATTTTTGCAATACAATTCAAAATACAACTGTATTTTTTAAAATGTGCCATTTAAAATGAATACCTTGGCTATTATAACATCCCTACCCCATGGTTTTGGATTTGCTCAAATTGAAGGCAGATGCATTGGCCTTTGTCACAGATAAGACCAGCAGGCTTTGAGAAATAGACAATTCTTATCAGTTCTGTCCAGGAACTAGAGAGACAGGGTAGTCTAGTTCGAAGTCCATACCCCAATCTTAAACATTGTTTCATCCAAGAACCATAGAGACATGGTAGATGCGAAGACTGCCCATTTCTGTCATTATAGAAAGGACATATTGGCAGCGATCGAATCCCATTAGCGCAGGAATAAACATAAGATGATTTACCTACATTTTCATTAGACAAAACCTGCAAATTCTAGCCCGTATAGACGGCCTCAGGACTTACTAACGATGAATTATAAAAGAAGTTCCTAAGAACACCTTGGCAGTCTAGCCTTTGCAACCCCCATAAGGCTCCTAGATTGAAATTGTGTAGAACAAAACCAAGCCTAATCCTGCACAAGATGTATTCGTCGCAGATGAATTCGAGACAAGTGTCTGCCCTCTTTTCAGCGATTTCCCAGGCAGGAGTGTGTGCATGGGATAATCCCAACTTTTTTGCACGAGATTTGAACCCTTGTACACAATCGAAGAATTCACAGAATTATAAATCTGAAAATTGGCGTTCTTCTCTATCAAAATGCCTTTAGACTTATCAATATAGATACTCCAAACCACGGTTATGTCCGAGTCTTCTATGACCAGGTTCCCATGACTCCCTAGCTTAAGAATTGTCTGCCCTCTTTTCAGCGATTGCCCAGGCATGAGTGTGTGCGTGGGATAATCCCAAATTTCCTACACGAGATTTGAACCCTCATACACAAGCAAAGAATTCGTGGAATTATAAATCTTAAAATTGGTATTCTTCGCCATTAAAATTCCTTTAGAATTATTAGTATCGATACTCCAAACCATGGTTCTGTCCAAGTCTTCTAGGACCAGGTTCCCATGACTCCCCGGCTTAAGAATTGTGCCCTCCACCACCATCTTGTTTCTATTTTTTGTTGTAGGAAGAGAGGTGAGATTCAATCCCATTACAAAAGACAATGAATCTGCCAAAAGAATTTACAGACATGAATTTTTGATATCCCCATTGCCATTGAGATTGTAAATATTTTCTTAGTGCCTAAGGCCCTTGCTTTCCTCCCCTTTCCATGGTAGATGTCTTCAGAGCCATTCTTACGATTTAAAGCATAAATCATACTAATAATGACCATATTCCCAATTCTAGACCTTGCTCATAGCCATTGGGATTAAGCACAAGAAAACTTTATTTAGTGCACAAATCCATTACATTGATTTGATCCAGTGTTACAAATACAAGTAAGTTATTTCTAGTTTGTTATGATAGTATTTTGATTCATGATGAAAGCACAATTTTACAAAGTAAGTTGGAATCTGATTAGAAGCTAGAGGGAATTGTTGATGTTTTGATTCCCCCAATACCCAGAACTCTACAATCCCTGATGGATGGAAATATTGAGCCTTTTAATCACTTTCCTCTGCTTCTATTGTCGTTGTTAATTCTTCCAAAGAGGCCGAAGATTTTTCAGTAGCTTCCCAATATTGAAAAGTTTGTAGAGGATTCTGTTGTTTTGTCTGTGGAAATATACATAGAGAAAACATCATATTCTTGGTGCAGGTATTAATTCTTCCAAAGAGGCCGAGGATTTTTTAGTAGCTTCCCAAGATTGAAAAGTTTGCAGAGGAGTTTGTTGTTTTGTCCGTGGAAATCTACACAGAGAAAACCTAATACTCTTGGTGCAGGTGTTAATTCTTCCAAAGAGACCGGAGATTTTTCAGTAGCTTCCCAAGATTGAAAAAATTTCAGAGGATTTTGTTGTTTTGTCCATGGAAATAGACACAGATAAAACCTCATACTCTTGGTGCAGGGTGTTGCATTGTATCCTCCTAATTTTTGCAATACAATTAAAAATACAAGTGTATTTTTAAAATGTGCCATTTAAAATGAATACCATGGTTGTTATAACATCAGTGCCATTTAAAATTAATACCATGTTCACCACAAAGACATATACCAACCTTTGTAAGCTTTGGAATGATGACCAATACTTGCTTCAGTCCATCATCTGTAATTTTCAGGCACTCCACTAAAGTCAATTTTTATAAATGACCTTGATACCTTTCAGAATTTTTTAAGAATGAAACATCAATGAGCCTTTCACTTAGAGGATACTCCACATGTATAGTTTTCCATAGATGAGGATCATCTTTCACTGCAGCATGCAGAGACTTTCAAACTTTTTCAATGGATAGAAGATCTTGCATGCCCAAATACCAAAGGGAAAAATGGAGCCCATCATGGGATAGTGAAACAAGTTCTTGTTTTGAACCAACCTAAAATCTATTTAATAGAACTCTCCCAAATTCAAAGTGGCATTCCATCATAACAGAAACTTCTAAGAAACATAATGAATTTTTATTCACAACATTAAATGGAAAAGTAACTGAACCAGATTTTACTCCACCATTTCCTTCAAATTCATTAATATCTATTTTTTTATATTGTACCGAGTCTCCCAAAACCATCAACAACCAAATTTCAATAGGCACGCCTATTACGGAATTAAGACGACACTCATAACTATTTTCTGGAACAAGAAAAACTACTCTAATTTCTTTAAGTTCTTCACTGAGAGGTATGGATTCAATGAAAAAATGTTTAGGTAATTCCTGAACAAGTTTCAAGGGGCATGATATATTTGGATTGTCATCACAAATTTGCTTCTTAACTTGCTCTAAAAATTCAGAATGCTCCAACCCAATTGCTTCATAGGGGACCTCAACAGTAGAAACTATGGACTTCAGTCTTCAATCTGGTAAATATATGTGAATGTAAATTTATTCCTGACACAAACAACCTCAAAATATAACTGAGGGAATTAAACTAAAGTATGTGCAACTCTTGTTCTTCACCTAGACCCAGAAAGTAATTCCCCATTCGTCTTAATGACTTGTCTAATTGTTGCAGAAAGAATTCTGGTGAATTTATTCCAGAATGATATGTATTTCGGCAGCTTCCAGGTATCAATTTGGCCCACAACTTTGCTAAAATTGGAATTGAATATATATTAAGAGAAGAAAAGGCTATCACAAAGCTAGGCCCTTCAAATTTATTTCATTTTTTCCCAATTCTTCCCTGCCTAGGTAAAACAAATTGCCTAGGTAAAACTATGGAAAAATGGCATGAACATGAATGAAACTAGGTAAGTGTATTACCACATTAGAGGATATTTATGATATAACCATGCAGCACAAGGTGAAAGTGACCAAGATGTGATTATTTTACCACCTTGATGTTGGTTCATGAAGAACATTATGCACCACTGAAGCAACCTCCACTGATAATCTAACCTTGTGATGGCTAGAATCATCATTCCAACCAAGGAAACCACATTATTATCAAGGAGAATCACTATGCTGAACATCCAGGAAGATCATCACGTGAAGGACTACTCTGAACCAAAAATAAGTGTGTGTCTATAGTCCTTGAGCATCCTACAAGTTACCCTTGAAATATGCATTTACCAATCATGTCAACATGAGGGGTAACAACAACCACCAATGTGACCAAGTAGACAATGAAAAGAACATGGCTGCATGGGTTCTCGACCTGCAAAGACAAAACCCAGTTCCAACCTTGATAAATTGATGATATTTTTCTTCAAATAGGCTAAATTATAGTCTCTCCTGAAATATTTATTGGCTGGTAGAAAATATGTACCAGTTAGAGCCAAGGAGAAAAACCCAATTCAAATGATCGCATGACTAGTATACCTCCATGTCAAGTAGGAAATCACCACTGCATAGGGAATCCCAACAGCATCCAAATATGAAGGGAGGAGACTTGGAAGTTGAGTTACACACACCAATACCAAACAATTTCAAGAAACAAGCTTGGATATTTAATCTGGGCTCCACAGGTATCCCAATCAACCAGTCCCATGAAAGGAACATTGGTCAGCATACCTTGTGTTGCATGCAAGACACACAACAAACCTTTACCCTTGTCTTCTTTCAATTAAATGTGCTACCGCTAATGCACACAACCACCATTAGCAAACCATTAAATGCTTGGAAAAACTAGTTAATAATTCCAAAGGGTCAAAGATTATGAAAATACAATGCATTGATTTGAATGTAGAAATTAAGTGAACCCAATTTTAAGCTACTGAATGCTATTTACGAGAGTCAAATAAGGAAGTATATAACATAATAAAGGTATGCAAAAATTTCAATATTTGAATCACCTATCTGGATGATGCAGATGGCTGACGCACATGATATATCATCATCATGAAGTGAATATCAGGAGCTATTGGCTGGCTAGTTGTCCAATGTAGGAGAAAAATTCTCTTATAGGGTTACCCATTTTGGTGGGTGACAGTGTCAAATCCCAAACCATGGGATTAGGGGTTACCCCTTATTGGCCAAACCAAAACTATAAAATCATAAATCTTTGAGGATGAGCAAGGGAAGGCTCAAACAACCTATGACCCTTTACAAATAATGAAAAATGGGTGAAATGTCAAAAAGAGCAAAGCTCCTCAAGCTCAAAAGGCCCAGATAACCCCGGTGGTTGACCCTAGCTTGACTCCAGAGAAGTCTGCTACATTTGTCACAGAAAAAGAGCATTTTGGTTCCTCTCAACTCACCTCCTAATGAGGAGGTAGGGGCTTGTTGTAACCAACCTACCCAAAACATCTTGGGACAACCTAATAACTTTTTCTTATTCTAAGTTTATTTGAATTCTTTCGGTGACCCAATCGTTGTTTGCATGGTTCACCTTGTTTTTTATTTGATAAGAACTTATTTAACCTTTCTTTGGATTTGATGACAATATAACTCATGGATCTTGCAGCCTTGATAATCATCCTTTGAAATCACGTGATTTGATTTATTCTGATCTTTGTTGAGGTGACTTTTTTAAATATTTTGTATAAAAAGACATATTTTCAAAAAAAAAAGGGGAATTCCTATGAAAAGAAAAAGATAATTTACATGCCAAATAGGGCAATGACAACTAGAGACAAGGCAATGACAGGAAGAAAATATATTAAAAAAGAGTAGAGATATCTCTCCATTGAAAAGTTTGAAAGATTTCAAACTGTAACTGGTGTCTCCTTGTTGAAATTTTCAATTATGTTATAACAGTAAGTCTCATAACCATGAAAAATATTATCTTTAGATTCACTTTAAAGCCCAAAAATATCTAATCTTAAAAAACATATATGATAACTAATTCAACCAAACCCACTGTTTATAGATACAAATATGATTTCTAGCTTTGAAGAAAGCTTCCCTCTGACAATCCAACTAGCAAAACAATTGAACCAAAATAAGAGGTCACTATAGGAGAAGGAAGGCACTTTTATAGTTGCTAAATCAAGGTAGATAAGATTTGACATCCATACATAAGAGTTGGTAAACATCTAATATTTATTCCAGATTTACCCAATTAAAGGAAAAACTATGCATAGCAGTCCTTAATCATAATTTTTCCTGCTAAATAAAATTAAGGGAACATATATATTTTGCTACAGGTTGAGATCAATTCAGAAAGAAAAAGAAATATAATGGCTTTCCTAGAGGAATGCATGGGTTTCCAGCTCATTTGCGGCCATCACATCAGCTTCTACTCCACCTGTTAGCCATCCTGGGTAAGCCTGTCCATAAAGACTCACTATGTGAATTATACATCAAAATTAGCAAAAAACAGGTGTATGAAAATTCGTGCCCAACATTATAAGTATCCTTCCATCATGATATTACCATATTTTATTTGGAAATTTCATTAGTAGTGTCAAATATCTTAAATTCCAATCAGTTTAAATGTATCAAAAAATAAATATGGTGGGATTCATTCCATATTAATAATTACTCTGCTCTACTCTGAAGGCACATAAATAGGTTTAGTTTAAATCAGAATTACATTTTCCAATTTCCTTTCCTTCTCAGAGATTTAATGTAAACACCTAGTACATAATTACAAATTATCCCTAGTATCTACATAGATTAGAAGCATCTTATGATTAACCAATAGTAAAATCACCAATGTTATATTTCACAACTCAATTAGCTATTCCTTTGTAGCCTTTCCCAATCAAATTTTTGTCCCACTCAAGTTACATTTCACAACTCAATTAGCTATTCCTTTGTAGCCTTTCCTATCCTCACAGAAGATAATTACTTGTGGTTCTTTGATATGTTTTTATAAACATTGAGTAATGACATCAAGTCATTCAGTTTTCTCCTTTCTCAAAGTCTTTTCAACCTGCAATTTTTTTCCTACTCAACTGAGCCCTAATAAGCTACCTGTCAATTCCAACTGTCTCATTTCTCTGCTAGACCAATTATATTTAACCTTAAGTTGGTGTATGTTTATCCATATATGGCTCTTGTTGGATCTAGATGAGCTCTCTTTTGCATTATCATACTCCCCCTTGCTAGTTGATTATAATTGAGTGAGCTTGGTTTTCATATTTGGAATTCCAATAATCTAACTGTTCTAAAGGATTTTCCCTCTATCTCTGATATTTTAGAACAAGGACTTGAACTTTTTTCCTTCAACAATAATTTTGTTGTTACAAGCTATATTTTTTATAGGTTCTACTAGAAATGTCCTTACATAGTGACAAGAGTCAAGACTACTACCTAGTCACACAAGTTAGGGCATCATCAATAGCTCATACAATACTAAATAACTTCCACATTCAGTGTGCGTAGTGAATTCACACATCTTCTCATAAAACAAAGTTTCAATTCTAGAGATCATTGTCCTTAGGGCTTCATAATAGTTGCCTTCTAATAGTGAATTAATTCTTCAAACATCACTGTACTTGGGCCTTTCAACAGTCCACAAGTTCTCGTTAGCAACCATTCATTAACAAACAAACCAATCTATTAGAGAAACCTACCCTATTTCTCAACTTCCCCTTATCCCTCTTGTTCTTGGTTTTGTGTACTTGCTTCAGAAACTAGACCTCTAATTAGGGCATGTTGTAACCACTGTTATAGTCCTGCCAACTCGGCCTCCACTACTGAAGAGACTGTGGCTTCCCTTCTTTTATCAAGTATTTCCATACGTTGGGTTATAAGACAAATTCTAGCCTATTGTTGCACCCTTTTGGTCCTCAAAAGGATACCTACAGCAGTTCAGTTTCCCACAAATATTAGCAAAGATATTCCTCCACGGATGCAACAGAGAATTACTTGTGATGTTTCACACTTTTGATGATCTTCAAACTCCTGCTCCAGCTCTTTTAGGAACAACGTTCCAACCTAGCAGACTTCCTCTACGAACCAAGCACCCTTGCAACCTTCTTAACAGTCTCTATATACCTTCGAACCTCTCTGAAAGCCTTGCTCTACCCAATTATTTATGCAGCCTGCTAACCTGCATTCAAACCAAGCACAATAACCCTACAAAAACCCTATTGCAACGTGGTCCTACACTAGATTACTCTAGATTTTCGGACCTAAATTTATTCAAGGTGTCCCACAACTTGGCTGACCTTTCAAATCAATTTTCATGAGTCAACATAGCTTCATTGTCATAAATAATCCTTACCTCTAGCTGCTATCCTGCTCCTTCAAGATTTCCAACTCATAGGGTCTTCAACTAGTTGCCCCAAATCATTGATATGCTGCTCCAAATCACAGAACTAGGGTTTTTAATTTTGCCTTCATATAGTCCAATAATCTAACTGTTCTAAAGGATATACCCTATATCTCTGATATTTTAGAACATGGACCTGCAATTTTGTCCTTCAACAATACTTTTGTTGTTACAAGCTATATTGTTCATAGGGTCTTCTAGAAATTTCCTTAAATAGTGACAAGAGTCAAGAGTCAAGACTACCACTTTGTCACACAAGTTAAGGCATCATAAATAGCTCATACAATACTAAATAACTTCCACATTCAATGTGCTTAGTGAATTCACACATCTTCCTATACAAAAAAGTTTGAATTCTAGAGATCATTGTCCTTAGGGCTTCATAATAGTTGCCTTCTAATAGTGACTTAATTCTTCAAACATCACTGTACTTGGGCCTTTGAAAATTCCACAAGTGCTCTTTAAAAACCATTCATTATCAAACAAACCAATCTATTAGAGAAACATACCTTGTTTCTCAACTTACGCTCATCCTTCTTGTTCTTGGTTTTTCGTTCTTGCTTCAGAAACTAGACCTCTGAAGAGGGCATGTTGTAACCATTGTTACAGTCCTGCCAACTCGACCTCCACTGCTCAAGAGATTATGGCTACCCTCCTTATATCAATTCTTTCTATACACCAGAAGTTTATGCCTATCAGCGAAGTACTTGTAATTTGTAAGTCAATCAGGGTTTTCCATTCATTCAAGTCTGCTCCCCAAAAAGTAGGTTTCACACAATTCTAAGGATTTCATGGGCAAAAGTCTTCCTCTTGTTTTCAGAAATAATTAATATAATTTAATCTTATCCCCAAAATAAGTGTTTCTTTGTCTCAAGGATATTAATTTCTCAGTGATCCATGAATCTAGTGGATTCTATAAGCACAAAATGTTAGTAGATTCCCTGTTAAGCCTAATTGCTGCTTTCTCCCATACATACACACATTTATCATATATACTGGTGCATTTCTAGTGCATTAGTGCTACAATTGTAATTTATTTATGAGAAGTTAAAAAACTTGAAAAAGCAAAGAATGTTTCGAATGTGAAATATGTGAAATAGTAAATTTTGTCACTCATTTTCCCTATAAAATCTTCTTCTAATTCACACGATATTGAAATAAGAAATTTCTCATAAATGTTTATATTTTATCTCACTGTGGTTATATGCTTTTCCATGTTAAAAAAACATTATATATGACATGTCAAGTGTGAAATCAGAATATACATCATACTGTCCATACAGGCTCAAAAAATAACAGTACTGTGGCTATCTTGTAGAAATTTTTTCTAACCTATCACTACATTAGTACATAGTACATTCATCCTAGGCACTTGAAATATGGTTTTTGAAAAGATACTATGGCAATGTGATGCCTGCATGAAGACTTTGTGCAAAACATATTAGATCAAATCTAAAAAATTGAACAAGAAAAACGTTGCATTGGAACAGGTCTCTGACAGAAGTAGTGACCTGAGAACTTCATCTGAGTTCCAGCTGTGATGATTTTACTAACATGGAGGACTAAAATTTCTCTATTGTAGCACATGGTATCATGTTTTTAATAGGTCCCAATTTCAGTTCTTTGAACTCATTGCCAGAGGAGCAGTAGTGTTTGTAAATTCAGCAGAGGTTAGATGTTCTAGATGTGATAGCTCTCTAAGGGTCCTTTTCAAAAGGGATTTGTGGAATCTGTTATCAGGAGAGGTGGAAAAAGAAACGTATTTTCTAGTAGGATTGTAAGCCTGTACATTCTTTAGACAGAAACTTTAGAACAATAATTGCAAATTTTATTGAGATGGCAGTATTTTTTGAAGATGCAATGTGGTCTAAAAGAGAACATATCAGTCATGCCATTGTAGCTGGTTATCTAGGTGAATGTTTATTTGTTCTTTATTCATTAACTTCATGTTTCAAAAATTTGATCTTTGTATATAGGACTGTTGGTGGTGTTGTGCATATATTGACAACTTCATTTTTAGTTCAATATTTTTTTTTAGACATAGATACAACTGAAATGATCTAGTGAGATTTTGAATTATCAGTATTAATAGGCTATTGCATGTTGGACTAAGGATGGTGGAGGCATGAGTTGTATATTGTATGATATATTTCTTGATCTGATTGGAAGGTGTGCATGCATTGTTTACACCTTAGGTTCATTTTTCAAGAAGGCAATATCTGACTCAAATGCACCAATGGAAGAAAAGGCGCTGGATGCATTGATTGCATATTTACGTGTAGCAGATGAAAATATTGGAAGGTATGCATTCTTGCTTTGGCAATCATCACCCTTTCCCTTACTGTGCTTTGTGTAAATTTTTATGAGATGTCTGTTGCCAGCTTTGCAGATTATCTTGAATTTGTTATATTGTTAATAGTTGTTTGGCTGATAGTTGAAGTTGTTGGGTTTTTACAAGTGAATATTCAAGTAATTTTATGTGTTTGTGCCAAGGTTACATAAAAACTGGTTTTAATTTTATTGAGAAAAACTTCTTTGCAATCACTCGCTAATGTTTCACTCACTAATGTTGTGATTTTTTTACCAAATTCTGTGTTATGTTGAATGTTATTTTCAAAATTTTTGATCTTGATTTCTATCTAGGGTCATGGAATATATAATTTCAATAATTTAATTGGATCAATCGTTCATTCTTCTGCGAAATGGAACATTATATCCTATTATTGACAATGGTATTTTCAAGAGACTGTGGTTTCCCTTCTTCTATCAAGTCTTTCCATACGTTGGGTTATAAGACACCTTCTAGCCTATCGTTGCACCCTTTTGGTCCTCAAAAGGATACCTATAGCAGTTCAGTTTCCCAAAAATATTTGGAAAGACATTCCTCCACGGATGCAACACATAATTAATTGTGATGTTTCACACTTTGGATGATCTTCAAACTCCTACTCCAGCTCTTTTAGGAACAACGTTCCAACCTAGTAGACTTCCTCTACGAACCAAGCACCGTTGCAACCTTCTTAAGAGTATCTATCCACCTTCGGCCCTCTCTGAAAGCCTTGCTCTACCCAGGTATTTATGCAGCCTACTAACCTGCATTCAAACCAAGCACAAGAACCCTACAACAACCCTGTTGCAACTTGGTCCTGCACTAGATTATCTCTAGATTTTCGGACCTAAATTTATTCAAGGTGTCCCACAACTTGGCTGACCTTTCCAATCAATCTTCATCAGTCAACATAGCTTCATTGTCATAAATAATCCTTACCTCTAGCTGCTATCCTGCTTCTTCAAGATTGCCAACTCATAGGGTCTTCAACTAGTTGCCCCAAATCATTGATATGTTGCTCCAAATCATAGAACTAGGGTTTTTAGTCCTGCCTTCATACAGTCCAATAATCTAACTGTTCTAAAGGATTTTCACTATATCTCTGATATTTTAGAACATGGACTTGCGATTTTTTCCTTCAACAATACTTTTGTTGTTACAAGCTATATTGTTCATAGGGTCTTCTAGAAATGTCCTTACATAGTGAAAAGAGTCAAGATTCAAGACTACTACTTTGTCACACAAGCTAAGGCATCATCAATAGCTCATACAATACTAAATAACTTCCACATTCAGTGTCCTTAGTGAATTCACATGTCTTCCCATACAACAAAGTTTGAATTCCAGAGATCATTGTCCTTACGGCTTCATAATATTTGCCTTCTAATAGTGACTTAATTCTTCAAACATCACTGTACTTGGGCCTTTCAACAGTCCAAAAGTGCTCTTTAACAACCATTCATTAACAAACAAACCAATCTATTAGAGAAAAATACATTTTTTCTCAACTTCTCCTTATCCTTCTTGTTCTTGGTTTTGTGTTCTTGCTTCAAAAACCATACCTCTGATTAGAGCACGTTGTAACCACTGTTATAGTCCTGCCAACCCAACCTCCACTGCTCAAGAGAATGTGGCTTCCCTTATTCTATCAAGTATTTCCATACACCAGAAGTTTATGCCTGTCAGCGAAGTACTTGTAATTTGTAAGTCAATCAAGGTTTTCCATTCATTCAAGTCTACTCCCAAAAAAGTAGGTTTCACACAATTCTAAGGATTTCATGGGTAGAATTCTTCCTCTTGTTTTCAGAACTAATTAATATAATTTACTCTTATCCCCAAAATAATTTTTTCTTTGTCTCAAGGATATTAATTTCTCAGTGATCCATGAATCTAGTGGATTCCATGTTAAGCCTAATTGTTGCTTTCTCCCATACATATACACATTTATCATATATACAAGTGCATTTCTAGTGCATTAGTGCTACAATTGTAATTTATTTATGAGAATTTAACAAACTTGAAAAAGAAAAGAAAGTTTCGAATGTGAAATATGTGAAATAGTAAATTTTGTCACTCATTTTCCCTATAAAATATTCTTATAATTCACACAATATTAAAATAAGAAATTTCTCATAAATGTTTATATTTTATCTCACTGTGGTTATATTCTCTTCCATGTTAAAAAAACATTATATCTGACATGTCAAGTGTGAAATCAAAATATACATCATACTGTCCATACAGGCTCATAAAATAACAGTACTGTGGCTATCTTGTAGAAATTTTTTCTAACCTATCATTACATTAGTACATAGTACATTCATCCTAGGCGTCTGAAATATGGTTTTAGAGAAGATACTATGGCAATGTGCTGCCTGCATGAAGACTTTGTGAAAAACATATTAGATCAAATCTAAAAAACTAAACAAGAAAAACCTTGCATTGGAACAGGTCTTTAACAGAAGCAGTGACCTGAGAACATCATCTGAGTTCCAGCTGTGATGATTTTACTAACATGGAGGACTAAAATTTCACTACTGTAGCACATGGCATCACGTTTTTAATATGTCCCAATTCCAGTTCTTTGAACTGATTGCCAGAGGAGCAGTAGTGTTTGTAAATTCAGCAGAGGTCGGATGTTCTAGATGTGATAGATCTCTAAGGGTCCTTTTCAAAATGGATTTCTGGAATCTGTTATCAGGAGAGGTGGAAAAAGAAATGTATTTTCTAGTAGGATTGTAAGCCCGTACATTCTTTAGATAGAAAGTTGAGAACAAGAATTACATATTTGATTGAGATGGTAGTACTTTTTGAAGATGCAATGTGGTCTAAAAGAGAACATATCGGTCATGTCGTTGTAGCTGGCTATCTAAGTGAATTTTTAATTGTTCTTTATTCATTAACCTCATTTTTCACAAATTTTATCTTTGTATATAGGACTGTTGGTGGTGTTGTGCATATATTGACAACTATCATTTTTAGTTCAATAATTTTTCTTAGACATAGATACAACTGAAATGATCTAGTGAGATTTTGAATTATCAGTATTAATAGGCTATTGCATGTTGGACTAAGGATGGTGGAGGCATGAGTTGTATATTGTATGATATATTGCTTGATCTGATTGGAAGGTGTGCATGCATTGTTTACACCTTAGGTTAATTTTTCAAGAAGGAGTATCTGACTCAAATGCACCAGTCGAAGAAAAGGCACTGGATGCATTGATTGCATATTTATGTGCAGCAGATGTAGATATTCGAAGGTATGCATTCTTGCTTTGGCAATCATCACCCTTTCCCTTACTGTGCTTTGTGTGAAGTTTTATGAGATGTCTGTCGCCAACTTTGCAGATTATCTTGAATTTGTTATGTTGTTAATAGTTGTTTGGTTGATAGTTGAATTTGTTGGGTTTTTACAAGTGAATATTCAAGTAATTTTATGTGTTTGTGCCAAGGTTACATAAAAATTGGTTTTAATTTTATTGAGAAAAACTGCTTTGCAATCACTCGCTAATGTTTCACTTACTAATTTTGTGATTTCTAACCAAATTCTGTGTTATGTTGAATGTTATTTTCAAAATTTTTGATCTTGATTTCTATCTAGGGTCATGGAATATATAATTTGAATAATTTAATTGGATCAATCATTCATTCTTCTACGAAATGGAACATTATATCCTATTATTGACAATGGTATTTTCAAGAGACTGTGGTTGCCCTTCTTCTATCAAGTCTTTCCATAAGTTGGGTTATAAGACACCTTCTAGCCTATTTCTGCACCCTTTTGGTCCTCAAAAGGATACCTACAACAGTTCAGTTTCCCACAAATATTTGCAAAGATATTCCTCCACGGATGCAACACAAAATTACTTGTGATGTTTCACACTTTGGATGATCTTCAAACTCCTGCTCTAGCTCCTTTAGGAACAACATTCCAACCTAGAAGACTTCCTCTATGAACCAAGCACCCTTGCAACTTTCTTAACAGTCTCTATCTACCTTTGGCCCTCTCTGAAAGCCTTGCTCTACCCAGGTATTTATGCAGCCTGCTAACCTACATTCAAACCAAGCAGAAGAACCCTACAACAGCCGTATTGAAACTTGGTCCTACATTAGATTATCTCTAGATTTTCGTACCTAAATTTATTCAAGGAAAATAGATAAGGATGGCCTAACAACTTGGCCCTATGATACTTTTCATCATTTCATATCAAAGATACAAACTTGACTTCTTGGTCCAGCTATTAGGCTCTCAAATTAGATTCTTTTCCTCTAACCTGTGCCAAACCAATATAAAAAAAAAAAACATAGACAAAAAACTCGATAATGCTTGCTAAGAGACATGGTGATAGGAAAAAAACAGCTTTGATAACCCTTATTACATGTAATACTCATACCTATTAACCTACTAACATAGAAGATCGAAGGGTAACAACTCTGACATATGTTTTCGTATTTAATCAAACTAGTGTGAAACTGATGTAATCGAGAGCTGCAGTCGAAGCCTACGAGAGACCTTTGATGGAAAGTGTCAACAGTTTGGATTTCTAGTGATTGTGAGCCTAAAAGAAGGCTGAAACAATTGTAAACTTCTGGATTTTGGCTTACCTCTTGCAAATCACCCACAGAGCACCGGCATTCACCACTGACCGGCACTGTTCACTAGCATTCACCAGCCGTCCAGCACACTTTGAAGCATTCAGATTGGAAAATTTATTAAAAAATAATAATTACAGAGCGCTATTAGGCTCACCGAAGGAATCACAAGCACACTGGAAGCATTCGGACTCAGAAAATTTATAAAAAAAAAAATATAATTACAGTTTCAACCTAACACCACTTTCCATACTCCTCCTTGCAGGTTTAGCTCCATGGCATTGGGGAAATGGACCATATTGGTACTCTAAATCCCTTTCCGGGCAGCTACCATCTCCCGAAACGAAACCAGACCTCGATTCTTGTCAATGCGTGCAGCATCATTGGAACTAGGGTCTAGATCTTGTAAGTTGTTGCCCTGAGCATTGTTGTACCTCCAATAGCCCCTTTCAAGCTCCAACCAAGCCCAACCATGGAAAATTACTCCAATCCTTCCCCCGACCCAGTAAATTCCAGCAAACACATTCAAATTTTTATTGCACCTCCAACTTCCAAGCCCCAATCAGTAAAAATGGGGGCGAATCAGTGCAATCCCTCCCCCGATCTAGTAAATCCAGGGCGAATGCATTGAAATATGATCCAAACCAGAAAATCGAGAGGCGAATTTCATGTTTTCAATTTTATCCGCATTTATTTTGTTGGGCTAATACTTAATAATTAATTATTTTTAAAATAATTATAGGGCTAATTTTATAAAACTATGGAAAATGTGTTTTATATAAAAAAATTTCCCTACCAAAATTTAAAACCCCTTAAAATTCTCCCTTGGGCTAAAATTCGCCCCTAAAATTTTCCCTGCCCAGAGGTAACCAGAACCGTTATGTTTGTTTATTAGATGCAAAACAACAAAGATATCCTTCCAAGCATTTATTCACTATCTCAGTGTTCATACCAGATTAAGGGTGATAAGATGAGATATGGGCTAGTTGAGTACCCAAACAAGAAAATAATTTTGTCCAAAAGTCTCCAATGAAAATGGGATATATATCACTTACAATGTTTTTTGGGTTTCCATGTAGCTTTTTAATTGTTTCCATAAATGCAAGAGCAATTGTAATTGATTTAAATGGATGAGATAATGCACAAAAGTGTGCATGCTTGATAATTCTATCAACTACCATCATGAGGACACTCTTTCCTTCGAATTTAGGTAAACCTGTGATAAAATCCATTGAAACCTCCTCCCAATGTTGAATTTGAATGGGTAAAGGTTGTGGCAGACCTGACGTCTTAATTCTCTCAACTTTACTTTGCTCACAAACCCAAAATTCTGCCACAAAATTTTGAATATAATATTTAAGGCCATCCGAAAAAAAATATTTCTTCGCCCTATGGTAAGTTTTTAAAAATCTTGAGTGTCCTCCTATGGGAAAGGTGTGCCATTCCAAAATAGAATTTTTTTTTAGTTGGGAATTATTACAAATATATAAGGGATATTTGTACCATAAGAAATCATTTTTCCAAGTAAATTTATTGTATGTACTGGGATGTTGCTGCAACTTTAGAATGAGTGTCCACACTTCCTCTTCATTCTTCCATTCCACCCTTTCTTCGATTATCCAATCTAATTGGACAATAGAAATCGCACAAAGAAATGCTTCGACCTCCTCATCCTTTATTGAGAGTGCATCTAAAACTATATTTAGCTTCCATTTTTCGTAGATGATCTCAAAGGAATAACACAACATCTTTGT
Source organism: Pinus albicaulis (assembly GCA_034641835.2). Classification (NCBI taxonomy): domain Eukaryota; kingdom Viridiplantae; phylum Streptophyta; class Pinopsida; order Pinales; family Pinaceae; genus Pinus; species Pinus albicaulis. The sequence continues at coordinate 1,257,165,646 of CM076582.1, forward strand.
CAGCCATTTTTGATGCTCTTATGAAGATAATCTTTCTTCCAAAAAGCATTTAAGACTATCATGATTATTTTTTACCTTGAAGTGTCTTCCCATTACATAAGGTCGCCATTTCTTTAGTGCATGAATATTGCCAACATTTACTTCTCATAAATAGCTTTATGTAAATACTTTACTTTGATTGGATTACTTTCAAAAGAAATGGGCCTTCCTTCTTTCATTGAAACAACAAAAATTCCATTTCCTAAGGCATCACATTCCACAATTAAGGTTTTTGTGAAGCTTGGCGTAGCTAAGACCGGTGCTAGGCACATTTCCTCTTTAAGATGTTCAAAGGCCTTAGTTAGTCCATGAAAATGCATCTTTCTTTAATAATGTTGTTATAGATGCTTCTATTCTCCCATAATTCTTAACAAACTTTAGATAGCACCCTCTTAACCCGAGAAATCCTCGAAACTGCTTTATAGTTGTGGGGCCACTCCTTAATGGCTTTAATTTTGTTAGGGTCTACCTTCACACCCTTCCGAGATACAATTTGACCCATATATTCCACCTCTTGTACTCCAAAGAAACATTGGGTGGTTTTTGCATATAATTATCTCTCCTCCAATAGTTTGAGAACCCTATCAACATGTTCAAAATCACCCTTCTAAGACCTGTTGTAGATTAGTATATCGACAAAAAATACTAACACAAATTTTCTAAGGAAGTGTTTAAAAATGGAGTTAATAAACCCTTGAAATGTAGAAGGTGCATTGGTAACGCCAAAAGGCATGACCAAAACATCATAATTACCCTCATGAGTTTGAAATGATGTTTTCGAAATATCTTCATTCTTCATTCTAATTTGATGATATCATGAATGAAGAACCCACTTTTTAAAATAAATTTCTCCATGCAATTCATCCAATAATTCATTAATCATAGGAATGGGAAATGCATCTTTAATAGTGAGCTTATTGAGCTCCCTATAATCTGAACACATGAGCCATTATATATCATTCTTGTGCACTAATACTACCAGAGAACAAAAATAACTTTGAATAGGTTGAATTATACCAACCTCTAACATTTCTGCAACGATACGTTCAATTTAGCTCTTTTGGACAAAAGGATATTTGTAAGGCCTGATTTTTGGAGGAATACTTCCTGGAATCAAATGAATAGCATGATCATGATCATGAATAGATGGGAGTTATTTTGGAGTTTTAAATTCCTTGGAATGGTTGTCGACGATTTTTTAGAGATCTGGAGAAATAAATGATTTTGATGTTGGAAATTGTAGTGAGCATAATTGTGCAATTACGCCTCATTGTTATTTATTCATAATATTTTTCATGAAATTAGAGATTATTATTTTTCCCGAATTCCCTATGATACCACATAATTAAAATTCCTTTCCTTCCGAAAAAAATTCAAGAAAAATTCTTGAAAATTAAAAGATATCGTCCCCAAAGATTGTAACCATTGTACTCCTAGTACAACATCAACACCTCCCATTGGAATCGAAATTATTGGACTATTCAATACCTATTCCCCCATGGTTAGCTTGATATTATGGCATTTTCGAGAGAAATTTATAGTCCCTCCATTTGCAACCATCACATGACATGCTGGTGCTGGGTATAGGAAGAAATTCAATTCATTGGCTACCTTACAATGAATAAAATTATGGGTCCTACCTGAATCAATCAACACTATTACTTTTTTCTTCTTGATGTGTCCTTATATGTTGAGAGTTTGAGGAGTGGTAATTCCTACCAATGCATTACAGGATCAGGTTGGACTCATTGCTTCTTTCTCTAGGTTCTGGTGTATATCCTCTTCTTTTGGAGTTTCTTGTTCATTTTCTTCCTCTTCACAATCTATGTAAAATAATTTCTTCTCGACACACTTATGAAATTTAGCGTATTTTCTATCACAACTATAGCAAAGCCTTTTTCCTCTTTTTACTTCCAATTGTTGTGGTGTCGACCTTGTAGGTTGTGGAAGTGTAGGAGTAGCAACACTTCCATCTTTATAGATGTGAGAGGTAGGATTCCTTGTCGCCATAATTTTACTTTCAATTTTTCTTTGCAACGTGAATGCCTTCTCTAATGAATCAGGTTTCTGAAGGTGAACCTAATGTTGGATGTTATCCTTTAAATTCCCTATCAATACATCAATATTCTGTTCCTATGGAATATCAGTTACCCTAATATTCAATTTTTGGATGTCCTCAATCTGCTCCACCATTGGACACTTTTTTTGATATTTATCTATTGGCTAAAGAAGGCGTTTCTCTTTGTATCCTCATAATGTGCTATCATTTCCTTCGTAGGAATTGACCAAGAGATTTTTTTTTTACGAGAGGAAATCCATCGATACCATAAAAATGTATTTTTTTCTCAATGTAATGTTGCAATGTGTACCTTTTGTGTGTTTTTCACAGTATGGAGATCAAAATATTGCTCCATCTGTACTATCCATGTTATAGGATCCTTGCCATCAAAATTCCTCATATCGAGCTTTGGAATATGGTGGGTCTTCAATCCAACATTAGAGTTTATGAAGTCATGATTAACATTTATTTTGTTCTCATCATGAGTTTCTTCTACTACATTTTCAACTTTAGGAATCATTCCTTGTATCAACCTTTTCAAACCTTCCTTGAAACCTTCCATGTCTACTTTTAGACCATTCTTCATGTCTTCCATGTTGTCTTTCATTTTTTCATCTATATTAGCTTCCATGTCATCCATATTAGCTTCTACGCCATCTATATAGCTTCCATGCCATTATTCAAAACTTCCAAACCTTTCTTCAAACCATCCATATTAGCTCCACAACTTCCTTCAAAACTTCCATTTCATTTTTTGTTGCTTTTTGTGAGAGAGAAATTTGGTGCACTTGGTCTTGTAATTTTGATATATCATGTTGCTATTCTTCCTCTTCATTATTCATAGTAGAGCATTATAAGGACTTAATGGATGTTGAATTATTTTTAGGGGCCATTTTAGAACCCAATATTGATATCAATTCTTAAATATTCCCTTGGAATCCCTTCAAACTGATTTTTCAAACAAGACTTATGCAATTAAAAAAAAAATACACACCTTTTTCTTTCTTTTGAGGAGCTCGATATTGAAACTGTTGTATCTCTATAATTTTGAATCCCAAATAATTGATTTTCAGCCTTATAGTAGCCCTATGAGTCTTCTTTCCAATGCCATAGGTTTGACCTGATTTAGATTCTTGACGACAAAGTTATGCCCAGTCTACCACAATGGCCTAATTATGGACTAGTTCGGTAGATCGAACTTGTATGACATGCCACTTGTCACTATTTCCTCCTTCAGTTTTGAAATTAATATATAGGAAACTAAATTCCATGTAATTTCGATGAATTTTTACAAAATTCCAATCTGACGCTTAGAGAAAGAGTTATGATGATTTTCCCAAGATCACCTCTTTGAGATGAAATTCAGGAGCTTGAAAAAACCCTAACTTCCACAGATCATATCTCTGAAAATAATGCAAACTAAGATCTAAATTTTTTACATGACATTCCTTACGATTTCTTCGAAAGTTTTTTTTTTTCTAGATTCTCAACCTTTGTATAAAACAAGTTACAGTGACAACGCCACAATGATTTGTTTGAAGTAGCAAACCCTTAGAATCAAAAGCTTTGATACCAAATGTAATGAAACCAGCTCCAAAAAATGAAGAAAAGACACATCAACACCTTAGAAATGAGCCACTTCGAGGGAAAACCTCCTTAAAATTACATAAATGAACAATTATTTGATGATTCAAATGAAAAAACCTCATTTATATATATAGGAGTCCATGGGGTCACAATATAATCCTATCAGACCTAACAATAATAATGTACGGGCACAAAAATAACAAGAGTGGGGTTTTATGGGGCACATTAATAATAATATGGGGACTACAGAGGTACACCAATAACAATAAGGGGGTCATACTAACAAAAATAAGGGACTACACTAGTAATATAGTGACCTACCACATAGTCTTACCTCCAACATTTAAATGCACTATTTGTGTGTATTTCTTATTAAAGTATGCATATAATATATTTGGCTTCTCTTGAAGCCAATCCCTTCCTTTAATGAAGAGAAACTGAAGATATACTCCCCCTGATTAGGTTGTACTCTCTTTTCTTTCAAACCTTCATAGGCTAAGGCCTAAGAAGAGAATTTCCCTCCATATTCTTATCTACCCTTTTTTTGACTTGATCTTCACTTTGCATGGAATAATTGCACTTCTCTTTAGTTCTTCTTTCTTGACCCGAATACTCATACGACCCTTTTTATTTATTTGAAAGGTTGAATTAACAAGGTTTTCACTAATATTTCTTTCATTAAGCTTACACTTAATGTAGCCAATACTTACAAAGAGGGTCCAGCATATGGGTGATACTATCATTCCTATTAATTATATTATGAATTTTTTTCAGAGAGAAATCATCTCTTTGATTATTAATTCTTCTTGTAAATGGTTAATCTACTACATTTTCATGCATATTCTGAGACCGATCTCTTGTCTTCTCATATCTAGCATTTGTCTTCTTCCAAAAATTGTCACAATTGTAGCATTCAATATGGATTATTAATGGAGAAAATGTATTTCTATATCTAATGACATTCTTTTCTAATCCACTAATACTGCTAGCATGTTTTTCCCTATTGTTTCTCCACAAAATTTGTTTTATTGCAAGCCATCTACATGCTATGGATTTATGCCCACAATTGTTGCAAGGAAAATAATAAGCATGAAAAATATTTTGATAGCTAAAAATACCTCTTGTTTGAGAGTTTTATCCTAGTGTGAGAAAGGACCTTCGCCAGTTATTAATGTTTCTTCCATGTCTCATGGAATTTTTGTTTTGAGAATTTATTTATTTTTGTTGTCTCCTCTAGTTATTCATCTCTTTTCTTCTCCTTTGAATTTTTTTTGTTCGATTGTCTAGAAATTTTCTTTCCTTTACTATTGTTGGTAACCTTTCGTTTTCATAGGGTGTAAAGCTCTCTCTTTGACCTTTATTTCTTGAGACTTAATTCCCTTTTGAATCCCAACCCTTCCACAAGAAAAGGATACCTTTGACTGTTGAAAATATCATCCAAGAAAAATTTTCTCTTTTTGAGTTTCTGATATTGAGATAGGTGTTTATTGGAATTTTCTAATTCATGTCTCAATGAGACTACTTAAACTTGTAGTCTCTCACAATATGTCTCTCTTCCATTAAGATTATTTTTTAGAAATTGATTCAACGTGTTGACTTTCCCTTCTTGAGAATTAAAATCAATTTTTTTTTTCTCAACTCATTATTTTCAATCTCATATTCTTGCATTTGCTCATTTACCTTTTTTTTTCCTTTGCAAGCTCCTTTATCTCTTTAGAGTATAGATGATGTTCTTTCTAAAATAAACCTTTTCATCTAGTTATTTTTCTTCCCTTCCATAGCTACTAGTATAATTGCAATCAAGATCTATATCATTCTCAACTCTTTGTTCATCACTATAGGGCATGAATTCATTTTCTTTTATGGTGAACACTCATGGGTTCTCTTCTCACTTTCCTCTAGAAGTTCCCCTTCCTCTTCTTTAAAGGTAACCATATTTTTTATTTACAATACTATATGTATTTATTCATAACTACTAGATGTATGACTATCTGTATCTTCAAATGATTCACAAAAAAATTTAGATAATGATTGACATATTTCTTTGCATTTATCATAGCACAATAAGTTACCTTCAAAACATCTTCACCTCTCTTCTATTTCTCCTTCAAACATAGAGTAATCGATAGTGGCTTAAACATTACACATTAAAATCATTTTCTTTTAGGGATGCCTTCTTCTTCCTCCTCATTCTTTTAATGTCTTTAATACCAACAAAAACTTCAATAGGGTATAGTTCACTACTGGAACAACAAAGTTCTTCATCCTCTTCTTGGGATACTTGGTTGTCTTCTCCATAGAAACAATTGATATTGTCCCATATTTATCTCTCAGACTCACAGTGCCTTAGTTTATCTGGATCAGTTATCCCTTTCAAGAGAACCCTTTTGGCTTCACGATCAAACTCATTATTTTATTCGTTAACGATGGAGCACCATATATATAAAGCCATTAAATCATATTCCATTCTAAAATTCCTGAGAGCATAATATTATCCATTCAAAAATAGTACTCCTTCAGGTGTTAGCCAATTCTGATTAGATATGCTCCTTTTTTATCTAACTTGAAATGGTTAAGTTGTTCCTAAAGTTGGAAACAATATTAATACTGAGAGGGAGGGGTGAATAACAATTAAGGATAATTTTACCATTAATTCCAATTTATATTTTCATATTAATTGGAAACTATTCATGTGAGCAACAACCATCATAAAAAGTGCATAAAATGAAACGATCTCATAAACATACACAACACAAACATGAGAAAGAAATACATTGAACAGAGAGAATTTAACATGGAACCCAAAAGGAAAAAAAACGAATCTATTTATTATCATGATTTAATCTAAGCTCCTACTATGTTACCTCATCTCTCCTTTTGAGGATCCACTCACAGGAAGTACCAAATCCCTTATATTGTTTACTAGCACCCAGGAATAGGAAGCACCAATTCCCAATGCTGCAAACATACAATCATCCTAATAGAAGAACCAAATTCATGGATTTGTTGAGAGAACTCACTTGTAGACAACACAAAACTTGAAGTTATCCTTTAGACATCCACTAATGTGGAAGCACCAATTTCCTATTTTGTAGGATCCAACCCACAATCGATTAGGAAATTAATTATTCTATGTTTTTGTCTCTCACTCAACATTTTTTTAGATCATACTTTCCAACTCTTGGCCCTATATTCTCTTCAAGAACCTAATCTATTACACAACACATTTTTCTTCTGCATCTTCTCTAGAGTAAAATTCCTATACACATCTGACTCTTTAGTAGCACACACTAAAATATCGCCCTTCATACACCCTTCATACTATCTCATATCCTTGGCTATTCTAGAAGTTCTCTTAGCCTTTCTGAGTAGTGTGCTCTGACATAAAGCTATAAACACTGAATTGGGTTGCATTCCACCCATCATCACAATCCCACTCCTTATTTTTGATCAATTATTACATACGGATTTATGCTCGAACATCTATGCATTATATTTCCTGAGTGTACTATGATATCGCTCACCATTTTTTGGTTACATCATGTTTCTCAATCATCGCAGTTACATTAATAATAGAATGGGATTCTGAGTGTTTTGACATGTTGAGAATTGAATAACTTTCCATTTTCACGATTGGGAAGTGCTTTCAATAAAATCATCCTCTTCAATAACTACGGTTCTCCACTGCTCCTCTTCAAGAATCATAAAGCTTGAGATGTACTGCAGCATGGCTCACTCAAATTTAGTATGATCACAGTATTCCCAAGTCCATTTCCTAATTTATCTCTTTGTGGCATGAGGAGCACTCAGGTTTGACCTGTTTTTTGTGACTACAACTCTCTTGGATTAAAACTATGCCAAGTTCTAAATCATTTAGCCCTTTTACTACAAATGACTAGGTGTTGAGACCGCAGGCTAAACCATTGAGGCACTTACACTTTACAGTGCTGTAGGCTCATATGCCTTTAAATATTTCACATATTTTCTTTAGGTCACAAAAAACCATGACCAAACACTAAAACAATTTTTAACTTGTTTGTACTCCTCTAGACTTCACAAGTGGTGGACAACCAGCTTTTTTATGATTTCTAAATATAGAAGGACCTTTCCAAAATCAAGATTATTGATCAGTTGTGGGCGAGAGGTATTATTTTTGTAACTAAATCCCCAAAACCCCTTTACAATACTTCCATATTTATTTTTTTATAACTCAAAGTGCTTAAACCACACTTTAACATTAATTTACCCTTTTACACCACTAATCATATAACACATGAATCCTTGACAAAATAGGTTATAGGATTACCTTATATTCATTTGAAAATAATATGTATGTGCCCTTGTCCCATTTCCTTGGTGTTTTAAAATTGAAATTGCTTCTAAATCACTGGGGTCAAACCTCCAAGGTGACATCATCTCTCAAATCCTTCGGGACTTATTTTTCTCCATTTACTGTTGTGCCTTTCTCCATCTCCCCGGTCCTATCTCCCTCTACATTTTCAATGGTGATGCTTTTGAAATATTTGAGGTCATGACATCGGGGTTGATCCGTCTGTGGGGCCTCTCCTTAAAGTGAGAGGGTGATGTGTCTTGTGGGGTTCTACCTTTGCAATTACCCTTGAGCTTGCCTTTTCATTTGTGCTTTCCACTATATTCTCATGCCTCTTCATCCGATAACTTTGGGCTTGAGTTACTTTGGAAACTTATGGGGAACTATCACTGTGGTGATCTGTCTCAGGGGACCTTTCATTGCAATCCCCAACCAATTAGAAAACCACAATGGTTTCGTGTATGTGCCACCATGCCACTAGGTCCCAAGTTCCCTTTATGTGAAAATGGGAAAATCATAGTGGTTAGACCACCAAGGTGATATGACCCTACTAGACCTGCACGTTGTCTCTAGTGAGCCTATGACTGGTCCGCTTTTCCACCACCTATATATTGACAACGATGTGAGGTCCATTCTCAAACATTGGGGAAAATTCAAATTACTGCCAATTTTGGAGACCATCAAAACTATCGCCAAACCTGGCTTAAACCTTTGACCCTTTAGTCCTACAAACTTTGACTAGGAATAAATTTTTACCTTTGGGGTCTTCTCTAGACTTCGAAATCTGATTGGAAAGCTTTTGGAAAGCACTTTCTAACACCACAATTTGTAGGAACATATGATTTAATCTCTTGTGGCGTAAATTCCTTCAAATCTATAACTCCCTCTTCGGCTCTAGCCATAGCTCCAACTCCATCTAAACGAGAAACACACCTCATCAATGTCAATCACACCAATTCATCACATTGACATGAAATCTAACATATTGATGCCAACACACTAATTCCTACTGTCATCCTAACAATGCCAACAATCTAACATTTTTATGGGCATAACATTCAATCAAGATAAAAATTACACTGAATTGACAAAAGGAGTTGTAGCTCACAGGTGAGTACTACACCTGGAGACTGCATTCAAGCAGAGAGAACACTCTGAGTTTACTCTACATTCCTGAATGAGAAATTACATCATTAAGTACAACATTAGGAATTAGGAAGTTGCAAACAAACTCCTAAATTATAGGAACTAATCCTAAACTAAGGAGATACGTTACAACTTGTGTAACCATTTCTCCATTAATATAAAATAATATTAATTATTTTCAACTCCCCCCCTTAATGGAGAAAGGATTATCCCGAACTCCTAGCATCCTTCTAAACAATTCAAACTTTACACGTCCAAGAGGCTTAGTAAATATATCAGCCATATTGTCACAAGTTTTACAATATTCAACAAATATCTCTTTTGACTGTAGTTTCTCTCGAACAAAGTGGAACTGAGTATCGATGTGCTTGTTATTTTTATGAAAGATTGGATTTTATGCAAGCTTGATGGTACTCTGGTTGTCAGTTTTAATAATAGTTGATTCTTTTTGTTCTTCTCCTGCATCGTTGAGAAGTCTTCTCAACTAGATAGCTTCACATGTGGTTGCACACAATGCTTGGTACTCATCTTCACATGACGATAAGGCTACAGTGCTTTGCTTTTTGCTGCTCCATGTTATGACCTCGGATCCAATGCTGAAGGCGTAACCTGTGATAGACCTTCGATCATCCAAGTTACCTACCCAATCTGAATCTGAAAAACCTGCTAGAGTAATATCAGAAATGTTAGTGTACAAAATACCATAATTACTAGTGCCACTAAGATACCTCAACAAACTTTTTGCTGCGACCTAGTGACTTTCGAGTGGTTTTGACATGAACTAGCTCAACGTACTAACAGAGTATGCCAAATCTGGTCTAATTGTAGTAAGATATATCAAACTGCCAACTAGTTGTCTATACATAGTGGCATCCACCTCTTTAGTACCATCATTACTGCTCAACTTTAAGTTCTGCTGCAATGGTGTTGTTGCTGATGTACACTACTCCATTCTGAACTTTTCCAACAAGCTTCTAGCATACTTCCCTTGAGTAAGAAATTTTTTTCTAGAATCTCTCCATACTTCCAATCCCAAACAGTAATGGAGATTTCTGAGATCTTTCATCTCAAACACTTGTGACATCTACCATTTGATTTCTTTGATCAGATTGTTAGCATCCCCTGTTATGATCATATCATCTACATACAAAGAAATCAATATAATTTGCCTCTGTTTATTAAACTTGGCATACGGATTGGGATCATTCAAGCTCCTTTGAAAGCCATGATGTACAAAGAATGAGTCAATCTTCTCATACCACGACCTGGGTGCTTGTTTTAAACCATAAAGTGCCTTTTTCAATTTACAAACAAGATGTTCCTGCCCCTTTTCACAAAGCCTTCAGGTTGAACTAAATAAATTTATTCTTTCAAGTCACCATTCAGAAATGCAGACTTAACATCTAGTTGGTGTAGCTGCCATTTATGTTTTTTTTCTAAGGAAATTAGCATTCTAATTGTGTTTAATTTGTCTACAGGAGCAAAGGTGTCATCGAAATCTATTCCCTCTTGCTGTGAGTAACCCTTTGCTACCAGTCTAGCTTTAAGTTTTTCTATACTCCCATCTACATTTATTTTAGGTTTGTACATCCATTTGCATCCTATGGGGGTTTTACCATCAGGAAATTCAACCAGATCCCAAGTATGGTTTTTATTAATTGATTCAATTTCCTCATGCATTGTAGCCCTCCATCCATCAGATTGACATGCTTCTTCATAATTTGCAGGTTCTACAATGTTTAAAATGCTTGTCATTAATGCATAGTCTTTCAATTTGTATGGTAATTGAGTCTTCCTACTTGATCTCCTTGGTAGCGGACTTACCTCAAATCTGTCTATTTCAGCCTTCTCCGGGCTTGCATCATTGATTACACTGCCTGTTACTTCTTCTTCTTGTTTCTTCTCTTGTTCTTCATCATCCTCACTGTTTTCTTCCATTAGCAATGGAATGTGCCGATCATTATTATAGTCATCCTTTCCTTCTTCAACATGTTCATGAAATATGACATCTCTTCTTGCAAACACCTTATGAGTCACAGGATTAAACAACTTATATGCTTTGAACTCAGTGTCATATCCAACAAAGGTACGTTTCAGGGCTTTAGGATCTAACTTCTTCCTATCTGCCTTAGGTATATAAGCGTAAGCTTTTGACCCAAATATTCTTAAGTGACTCACTGCTGGTTTGAATCCAACCCTAAACATTTAGTAGGACTCCTATTTTTTAAGTAGACAGTAGTGTTAATAGCTTCTGCCCAAAAACCATTTGATAGACCCTTACCTTGAAGCATGCTCCTTGCGCACTCCACAAGAGTTATGTTCTTTTGCTCTGCCACTCCATTCTGCTGTGGTGTCTGAGGTACTGTAAACTGTTGAACAATCCCATGCTTCTTGCAGAAATTCATGAACTCTCCCAGCCTGTATTCTCCCCCTTGATCTAAGCGGAGAATTTTTATTCTTTTTCCTGTCTGGTTTTCTACCATAGATTTAAAATCTTTAAAATACTGAAAGGTCTGACTCTTTTTACTTAGAAAGTATATCCATGAGAACCTAGTGCAATCATCTGTAAATAAGAGAAATTAATATGCACCTCCTAGTGACCTAGTCTGCATAGGTCTGCATATGTCTGTATGCACCAGTTCTAAAATATCTCTTTCCTTTCTATTAACATGCAAAGGGAACTCTTCTCTATGCATTTTCCCTAATGCACATCCATCACAATCCAACTGAACATTATGGAAAACAGGGAGTCCATCGACCATACCTTTTCTTTGAAGTAGGACGAGGTCTTGCAGATTAAGATGGCCGAATCTCTGGTGCCAGAGATTTTCTGCTCTCGATCCAGTTGCAACCATCGCTTGCTGTGGCGTACTTTTCACATCTAGTCTGTACAGGCTCCCCACGCGCACTCCTGTTGCAACTGTTTCCATCTGGCTATCCTTTATGACACAGTTAGTCTTAAAGAATTGAACTTTCATGTCCTGATCAGTGATCATAGATACAGAGACCAATTTTTTCTTAATTCCGGGCACATACAATACATTTTTAAGGTGTCTAATGTCACCACTAGGTAACTTTACTGGAATATGACCATATCCTTTGATCTCATATCCGCTATCATCTCCTAAATAGATTTTATACCCACATGAAGTTTCTTCAAGACATTCAAACCATTCCTTCTTACCTGTCATATGTGAGAATGCACCAAAATCGACATACCATATGTCGTCCTCATCTCCCTTTGAAGCTGAAAGGGCACAATCAGCTGTAAATAGTCGAAGTTCATGGCTATGGTCCTCATCTTCCTCAACAAAGTATCCTTTGTTCTTTCTCTGTTTATTTCTTGCTTCGTCTGCCTGCCTCTTATAACATTCTTTAATCTGATGACCAAGTTTTCCATAGTAAAAAAATTTCTTGTTGGGAAAATTATTAGCAGAAATACCTTTAAACGGACTCTTTTGAAACATGTTGGCTCCTTTCTGCTATTGTGGTTGTTGTTGCTGCTGTGGTTGCTTCCCTCTATACTGTCGCCTTTTGGCCATCAGAGCAAGATCATTGCTCTGTGTTTTCAAATTTTGTCGTTGCTCTTCTTCTTGTAGCAGAATCCCTGTCATCTCTTCAAACGTAGGGGCTTTCTCCCTCGCTGCCAGTCTAGTGATGAACATCTAATATTAATCTCTCATTCCGTTCAATGTGATCGTGACCAGATCTGAATCAGAAACTTTCTCTCCGATATCTCCCAATCTGTCCTTCAGGTCTTTGACTCTAGAAATGAATCCAGCAGCGAACTCATTCTCCTCCATCTTCATTGCAAATAGCTTTCCTTTGAGTGACAAGACACAGTTTGTATTCTGTGTCTGGTATAGGTTCTTGATCGTCGTCCAAATGTCAGTGGACGATTTACAGTCTCTAATATGCGGGATAATATTGTCCTTGACGGACATCTTCAGTATGACCTTTTCTTTGGTCTCCCTTTTATCCCAGTCTTGTTCCTGTGCAGCTGCTCCTGGTCTCAACTCATTTCCTATAACGATCGACCACACATTTGCGCTTTCAAGTAATGTCTGTATCTTGAATTTCAAGTTGGCGAAATTAGATCGATCGAGTTTCCTAGACTCGTGGAGATACGATTCTATATTGTTATTCATATTGGACTGATAAACTTTCTGATCCTCTGATGAATAATTCTACCCAACTGAACAATTGCAGGATACTAAAAAAAAAAAATCACCACATACCAGATCTTGACCACTGTCTTGCTGAGAAAAAAAAATTATGTACCTTCAATATGCCACGAACAGGCAATCTGATCTGCCTCCTCCGAGCGAATCAAAAACTTCACTGCGCCACCACCGGGCAAGTCCGATCTGCTGCCACTGAGCAAATCAGGAACTTCAATGCGCCACCACCGGGCAAGTCCGATCTGCCACCACCAGCCAAATTCGGAACTTCAATGCGCCACCACCGGGCAAGTCTGATCTGCCACCATCGGGCGAATTCGGAACTTCAATGTGCCACCACTGGGCAAGTCCGATCTGCCACCACCGGGCGAATTCGGAACTTCAATGTGCCACCACCGGGCAAGTCTGATCTACCACCACCGTGCGAATTCAGAACTTCAATGTGCCACCACCGGGAAAGTCCAATCTGCCACCACCGGGCGAATTCGGAACTTCAATGTGCCACCACCGGGCAGGGTCGATCTGCAAAAAATTTGCAGATTTTCGCAGAGAGAAAGAGGCTGGCACTTTTTCGATGCGAAAAATCCGCGCCCAAATCAAAATGCGCGCGTCTCCCAATACTGGCGCGACTTTTGCGTGTACTTCCGCGCCAATAGCATATTTTGGCGCGCTGGCACGCTTATCTTTTTCAAACCCGCGCCAATGGCGTGACTGTTCGCGAAAAAACCGCGCCAATCCTTTCTCCCGCTCAAAGATGATCATTCATCTAAGGCCTGTGTTTCAAGTGTTACTGCAGTCCACCTGATTCTGTGAAAGCTTATATATACTCACAACCACTACAGTTCTGTAATCAATGATGCTAAAAAACAATAAAGTAAATAAGGCTCTCCCTACTCTGTGCTCTGATACCAAGATAAAAATCACATTGAATTGAAAAAAGGAGTTGTAGCTCACAGGTGAGTACTGCACCTGGAGACTGCACTCAAGCAGAGAGAACACTCTGAGTTTACTCTACATTCCTGAATGAGAAATTATATCATTAAGTACAACACTAGGAATTAGGAAGTTGCAAACAAACTCCTAAATTATACTAACTAATCCTAAACTGAGATACGTTACAACTTGTGTAACCATTTCTCCATTAATATAAAATAATATTAATTATTTTCAACTAATCAGGGATTTAGATTGAGGTGAAATTTATATCATCAAAAAACTCTCCACGAGTTAAATGTGATGGTGGTGGTTGGTTTGAGATTTGACGACTTCGAGAAAAAGATGTTTTTGAAGCCCCTTCGTCATAATAAACCTTGCAATTCGAGTTAAAACATATAAGTAACTTCTCCCATACCATGAGATACCTTAAGGAGTTGTGAGGGTAAGTTAAAACTTTCTTATTTCTAATCATTGTCCATTTACCTTCATTTTTGGCTTTTGTTACTTTTTAAACCTCCTACATATATTCAGCATTTTCTATTAAAATGAGGTCCTCAATAGTATGTCATATTTATGGTAAGTACAGCTTGCCTCAAAATGAGTTAATCTCACATATATTATTTTATAAAGAAATAAAAAATACTTCATTTAAAAAATAATTCAGTGAAATTTACAAAGCTAATAAATTAGAATTGTGCCTAATATACACATATATCAATTTATCATTAGTGAAATTTTTGTATACCTTTTTTATCCCGAGTAAATAAGGTTGAGACCATGAAACAGTAACGTACGATCAGATTTTGTAATGTTTATCCCAAGTAAATAAGGTTGAGACCATGAAACAGTAACGTAGGATCAAATTTTGTAATGTTAGAAACAATGACGTATGCATTGAATAGAGCGAATTTTTTCCCACCATATATGGCAAAACGCTGAACAAATGCGTGAACATGCCAGGCTGCTGATCCAATGTGGCAATGCCGATGCATCCATAGTGACGCAGATTACCAGAAGGAAAACAAATCCCTTGGTTCTCTGAATATGTGCCATTACCAGGAAACAAACGAATCTCCTCACTCTCTGAATATGTACCACTGCACAGTGTTGAGAATTAACTGAACATCAAACTTTACGTCTCTCATCATGACGAAATTGAATAAGTGTCAAGCTCGTGCTATGTTTTCAATTGATTTTACTCGTCTCGAATAGTAGAGTGGGAGCCTTGATTGCAATCTTTGATATCTTCTCTTTTATGGAACCTAGCTTTCTCCCTGCTTCACAATTGTCAACAGATGTCGTTACCTATATTATGCTCTTCAGTTTACCTATATTGTGCTAGATGAAAAGACGTTCCCATCGCAATGACAGTTTTGAGTAAAATTTGGTTCTAAATGGCCAATGAAAGGTATGGGGAATATTTCCTTCCCCTCAAAATATATAGGATTCAATGGTTGACATCATTTAGCATATTGTACGCTCTCGTGTATTGTTTAGGCCCAATGACACTATTCTGGTGGATCCAATTTATTATATATTCGACAGTAATAGCAAAGCTCACTGACAACGCATGCATGCAACAGCTATCAATAATTCCATTATGTTAGTTTCATGAATGAGTATCACACTCATTTTGAGTATAGAATAATACAGATAATGATCATTTCTTTTCATAAATTTAAGGTGGTGATGATATTAATTAAATTGTTTTACGGCATCTTTAATGAGATTTCGCAGCTTCTCAAAATTGTATTTAGGTGTTTTAAAAGTATTAAAAACAATGTTTTAAGACCGTTATATTTTGTGGAGTTGAAAAGGATAAAAAAGTTGGAAAAGTAAAAAAAACTCTCGAAATTCAGATTTAATCATGGTAGAATTGTATTTCAAGTTAAAATAACTTTTATTATCAATTTTTTTAATGTTTAAAAATCACATACCTTTTTACCTAGGGCTTTTTAGATTTGACCAAGACCCATGTTTACTTGGGGGTTGATTGAGAATTAGTTATTTTTTTAACAAGGTTAGTCTTTTTCTTTACATCCCTCCTCATTGTTGATAACATCTTTTTTTTTAGTTATCATGTAAAAATATTTATAATGAAGCCATGCTTGTTTTGCAATAGGATTTTCATAATTTTGATTTAATTATCAATACTTATTAGATGGATGGTAAAATTTTAACCTCCCTGAAATAATTGACAATATTTTTAGAAATAATCATATGTTAAAGATTGAGATTTATGTCATATTCACAAATGTTTTATGATAAAATTATGATTTTTTTGGACATATTCTATTGATAAGCTATGGTATTATCCTATAGTATTGTCAGAAAATCTATTTACAAGTTAACAACAAAATTAATCTCCATAAATATGAATCTTATTACATTCTTTACTTAATATATGTATGTTTAAGTAATATATGAGTTTTTTTAATAATAATTAATATTATTTAAAATAAAATTATAATTTAACGTTGTTTTTTATGTTTATCTTAATATGGTAAAAAATTTAAATTATTCATGAAAATAAATAATAATAATAATAAAAAAATTAACTAAAATAATTAAAATATTAGTAAAATATATATAAACTAATAATTAATATCAAATTCCAAATTCACTTCTTCTCTTTTTCTTTTTCTAAATCTAAATTTGATGATGATGATGATGATGATGGTTAATGTCCACTGAGACCAATCTTTGGTCTATCAGACCTAAAGAAAAGAGTTATTTAATTTGATTTAAGATTTTATTCCTATGCTCGAAAAGCTTGGAGAGAAGCCTCCCGAGCTCACTATAATTTTGACATCTTAAAAGGCTAGGAAGGTCAGTATTGCAACAAAGATTATGAAATTGAGCTCTAATGTGGTTGTATGAGGGGCACTCTAAGAGGAAGTGATTTTCATCCTCGATGTTCATATTCTCACAGAGATGACAAATCCTTTCTATCCATGGTGTTTTAGGAACTGTCCAATGACCTGTTTCACTATGGAGCTCATGAGAGTTCGTTCTAATCTTGGCTATGTTAATTTTCTTCTTTCAGCTAGTTAAAACAAAGAGATACTTTTGATCTTCTAGGGTGGGGTTGATGACCTCCTTATAATATCGTAATTTTCTTTTAGCTACTAGATCTTTCTCACACCACATTTTTTCTTTGAACTAGAAGTAACAATTTTTTTAATGTTATTAATGTTTTGCAATGCAACATTCTTGTCGATCTCCCAATGGTTTAACCAAGCCCTGGTGTCTTTATACCAACCTCTTTTAAGCCTTAGGTGGTTTTGGATGGAATTTAAAGCTAGCTTAGGAAGTCTCTGGTCTCCCATGCTATTGAGCTTGTGCTTGTACAATAGAAGCCTAGTCATAGCTAGGCTCTCGATAGGGGAAAGACCCACTTCTATAAGGAGAATAAGATAGGGTGTATTTATTTTAATTTTAAGGTTATACATTATAAAACGCTTTTGGATTTGCTCAATCCTTCTCAAGGATTCTCTAGAGATGCTGCAACCCCAAACCTCACATCCATATAAGATAACAGGAGTGACTAAAGTTTCAAAGAGTAACTTCTTTCTATCCCACATTACGAGGTTTTTCATTTTACAATTATTTTCGAGATCAAAATAAGCTTTCGAACCCCCATTAATCATTTTTTGAATGCTATAGTTCCACTTGAGCTTGTGATGGATATCAATTCCTAGGTACTTATAAGAAGACACTTCCTCCAAATTACTATTGTGATACATAAAATTAGCCTAAGTGTCCTTCTTGGATTTGATAATCATAACTCTTTTTTTCAATATATATATATATGAATGTGAACATAACTGATTTTTCATATTTCTCAATATTTCATTTTCCTCATATGTTATAGAAACATTATATTTTTAATATATCTATTTGCATTTGTTTAATTTTGATTTCTATATTTCTATATATATTGAGGGTTATGTGAGAGATTATTACTAACTATTTATTTTTAAATATAAAATCACAAAAATAAATAATATAAAACAACATAAATTGTGTAGAAATTTGAATAACTAATATGTTATCCACCGAGATTCTCCTGATCACACACTATTTTAAGTTCGTGCACAATACAGAATCTATTTTACCATTGATCATTAATTATGGAAATAAAAACAATCGCACGCGCACATTAAAACCAAAAAAAATCACACATATGAACACAGTATTTCATGGGAAAGCTTAAAGCTGAAAAACCCCAACTATCTATACATTATATGTCATAGAGATCATGTAACAATCATCATACAAAGCTCCTCACAAGCTCTTAGTACAATCTCCAATTTCTACACACTAATCAAGCTAGATCTAGCAAAACACATGCTCCAATCTATGCCACCTGATACCCTTCCTCTGCTGCGAAATCAATGCTAAAGAGTGGCTCATAAATAAATTCGAACCACCTGGCTTTCACTACGCAATCCTCATTGGCATCTCCAATCACTCGTTTTTGCAAATCATGCAACAGTGTAGTCACAACTGATAGTCACACTGCTCTTTCCCCTATCTCTTCACTGGTCTCCACTGAAACTGTCCAGGCATTGAAGTTAACTGATGTATTCTTTAGTTGATTAATGATTTTATAATCAGTGAATCAATTAATAATTAACTCACACCACTCTCACTAGTGTATCAATCAGTTAGACTAGATACAACTAGCTCAACTATGTTCAGCTTAGTTAAACTGAACACAACTCCATTAACTTCCTCAATCAACTCCACCAAACTCTCTCACATGAGTTCTAACTGAAGTATCCATGCAATAGCTCCACTTAACCCTTAGGAATAGCGTAATTCCTTCTGTCAGCTCTTGTGCCACATCTATGCACTTAACTAAAGTGCTCCAAAAGAATAAGATAATGTTTCTAGTCCAAATATTATTAAGAGCTAATAATATTCTACATATCTATTTTTAGAATGGCAATCTAAAAATAGATTCCACCAAATATGTCTAAAAATAGAAGTCCATCTATTTTTCAAACTTGACCAACCATCCACAAATAGCATTCTGCAACTCATAAAATATGATCCACATGTCTAAAAATAGACTTTGTGCCAAAAATAGCTTGCGGGCCCACTTACTGAAGGTGACTTCTTTCCACTAAGCTCATCATCTTGTTGCAATCTCAACACTCCCTCTCGACAAGATAAGGATTATCTGCCACCCCTATCCTACCTCTGTGGTATTCGAATTCGCTCCTGGTGAGCGCCTTCATCAAGATATCAGCATCCTGATCCTCCGTGGGAATGTATGAAAGTAACATGATCTTCCGCTGCACACAATCTCTAATATGCTAATACTGGATGTCAATGTGTTTAGATCTATCATGAAATATTGGATTAACCGAGAGTTTGATGCAACTCTGATTATCCCAATAAATCACAATAGGATCTATGTGTGAACCGAACAACCTGACCAAGATATTCCTCATCCATATAGCCTCGCATGAAGCCAAACTCGCTACCATATACTTGGCCTCTGCTGAACTGAGTGCCATGGATCTCTGCTTCCTGTTGTACCAAGAAATTGTTGTCGACCCAATACTGAAAATCCCTCTATATGTGCTCTTTCTGTCCGTTGGGCTCCCTGCCCAATCTACATCCATGAAGCCACGTAGCCTCACCTCATCTGACTATCTGTACTATAATCCATATCTTGATGTGCCTCTGAGATATCTCAATATATGCTTGCCTGCCTTCCAAAAGAGCTTGGTAGTTTTAACCATAGCTCGTGAAAGCTGGTTAACAACATAGCATATGTTAGGTCATGTGTTGACCAGATACATAAATGACCCCACCAACTGTCGATAAACAGTGGCATCCACTACCTCTGTCGAGTAGCATCCTCCTTCCTTCATCCACCAGGAAGAGGAGTATCAACAGGCTTGCAACCATGCATGTTGAACTTCTCCAGTGTCTCCCGAGCATACTTTCCTTGAGAAAAAAATAGTCCATCGCTACGCTGCCAAATTTCCAATCCCAGGAAATAATGAAGGAGGCCCAAGTCCTTCATCTCAAACTCCTTTACAAGATCATCCTTGCATGAGTGTATCAACAGTTCATCACCTGTCAAAATCAAATCATCTACATAAAGTACAATGATCAATAACTTACCCTGCACCACAATCTGGTATAGGTTCGGATCCTCCTCACTCTTGGAGAATCCAAGTCTGGTGAAATAACTGTCTATCCATGTGTACCAAGCACGAGGTGCTTGTTTCAACCCATACAATGCTCTTTTGAGCCTACACACATGCAACTCAGTGCTGAAGATCTCGAAACCTTCGGGCTACTATATGTACACCTCCTCCTCAATCACCCCATTGAGGAACATAGTATTCACATCCATCTGATGAATGTACCACCCCATCTACGCTGAGAGAGAAATAATCATCTGTATGGAAGAATACCTTGTGACAGGTGCAAAGGTTTCCTCATAATCGATCCCCTCAATCTGTGAGAAGCCTCGGGAAACAAATGTTGCCTTGTACTTCTCTACACTCCCGTCAGCTACTTGCTTCACTTTGTAGATCCATCTCGAACCCACCACTGATTTCCCTTCTAGCCTTGGGACAATCTCTCATGCATTGTTTCTAACAATCGAATCATACTCTTCCACCATGGCATCTACCCATGCGCGATCCTCCATAGGTTCCTCGAAAGACTATGGCTCTGTCACGATACACTTGCTCATAAGAGCTATGTATCTAGTATACTGGTTAGGTGACTGTCTTTTTCTGTGCTATGATGTAGGTGCTCCTACAACCTTCTCTGCATCTTGAGCTAGTCGCTCAGCTTCTGTAGTGCGCTTCTGCCCTCTGATGGTTGGTGCTGCATGAGTGGTCTCTTCCACTCCATGAACCTCCTCTTGTGGATAATCCACATCCAGAGGCTCATCCTTAGGAACTAATAGCTCCTCATCTGCATGCAAGTGTGGCTCCCTCTCAAGCGAACACTTGATTGCTTTCTCCTCATGAAATTCGATATCCTGTCGCACAACAGTATTGCGACTATCTGGAAAATACACACGATAGTTGTGGGGTGTATCAGTGTACCCCACAAATATCCCAACCTCTGCGGTTGGCTCCAGCTTCTTCCTAGCATCCTTCGTCACATGAATGTAAACAGGTGAACCAAAAATCCTCAAATGGGAAATATCATGCTTCTTACTAGAAAACGTCTCCTCGGGTGTACTCATGCCAAGTATCCTATGAGGACAACGGTTTTGCACATATACTGCAGTATTGCATGTCTCAGCCCACAAGTGTATCGGAAGGCCCTGATCATGCAACATCGCCCATGCAACACTCACAATCATTCTGTTCTTTCGCTCTGCAACCCCATTCTGCTGTGGGTTATGAGGTGCTATGAGCTCTCTTTGAATTCCTTCTACACTACAAAATTCCTTGAACTCGCCAGAGATGAATTCACCACCTTTGTCGTTCCTAAGAGCCTTCACCTGCATCCCCGATTATTTCTCAACCAGTGCCTTGAACTCATAGAAATTTGAGTATGTCTCGCTCTTCTTCTGCATGAATAAGATCTAACACTTACAAGAAAAATCACAACAAATATCACATAGTACATGTGCTTTGCTGTCGAAGCTACTGAGAAAGGTCCACACATGTCTGTATGAATTCTCTCAGGGATCATCGTGTCCCGACTATCCTTCTCGTGAAAGGTGGCTTTCACAAATTTTCCCAAAGTACATCCCTTGCACTGATATGACTACACAAGTGTACCTTTGGGAAGCCCGATAGAAATCTATTGCAAAATTTTCAAAGCTCCTGTTAGGTCCCTATATTACTAGTATAGTCCCTTATTGTTGTTAGTGTAAAACCTTATTTTTATTATTGTACCCTTGTAACCCCCATTTCTTTATTATTTTTCCCTTAAATTATTATTGTTAGGTCAGCTAGGATTGCATTGTGGCCCACTAGCATTACATTATGGCCCCATGGAATCCTATATATAGAAAGGAGGTTTTCTAAATTGTATCATCCAAGAATTTTTCATTTATGTAATGTATTGGAGGTTTCCCCCTCAAAGTGGCTCATTTATAAGGTGTTGATATCTCTTTTCTTCTCTTTTTAGAGCTGGTTTCACAACATTTGGTATCAGAGGCTTTGGATTCTAGGGTTTCGCTGCTCCAAACAGGTCATCGTGGAATTTTCTCTATAACGTTTTTTCTATGAAGTTTCAGAAGCTAAAAATTTTTGGGTGAAAAGCCGAACCCCTAAGGAATATTGTCTAAAAATTTCAGAGCTTGGTTCGCAAAATTTTCGGAGATATGATCTGTGGAAGTTAGGTATTTTTCAGAATCCTAAACAGCTCATCGTGGAATTTGCACTATAACTTTTTTTCTACGAAATTTCAGAATCTTAAATTCTTATGGTGCAAATTTGAAATCCTGAAGAAATTTTTCAAAAACTTTCAAAGCTTTGTTCGCAATAATTTTGGAGATATGATCTGTGGAAGGTAGTTCTTTTTCAAGCTCCTGAATTTCATCTCAAAGAGGTGATCATGGGAAAAGTTCAATAACTTTCTCTCCAGGCATCGGATTGGAGTTCCATAAAAATGGGTCGCAAGCACACGGATTTTAGTTTCTTGGCTATCAATTTTAGAGATGAAGGATGAAACAGTGACACGTGGCATGTAGTACAAGTTTGCTCTACTGAACTAGTCCATAATTAGGTCATTGTGGGAGATTGGACACAACTTTGTCTTGGAGAATCAAAATTAGGTCAAACCTGTGGCATTCTAAAGATAATTCAGAGGGATACATTGGTACTTAAAATCGAATATTTAGTTGTTGCAATCACAAAGATAATCCAATTTCAATATCAAGCTCCTCAAAAGCAAGAAAAAGGTGTGTATTTTTTCCGAATTGCATAAGTCTTGTTTGAAGAATCAATTTGAATTGATTCCAAGGGCATATTGTAGAATAGATATCAGTATTGGGTTCTAAAAGATGTCCCGTAAAAATAATTCAACACCCATTAAGCCTTCAGAAGGCTCTACTATGACTCATGAAGATGAAGAATTGCAACATGATCTATCAAAATTACAAGAGCAAGTGCAACAAATTCACTCTCGCAAAGAGCAACAAAAAATGAAATGGAATTTTTGAAGAATGGCATGGAAGCTAAGATGGATGGCATGGAATCTAATATGGATGGCATGGAAGCTAAGATGGATGGCATGGAAGCTGGCATGGAAGCTAATATGGATGACATGAAATACAACATGGAAAAAATGGAGAATGATCTAAAAACAGACATCAAAGGTTTGACAAAGTTGATACAAGAAATGTTTCCTAATGGTAAAAAGATAGTAGAAGAACCTCATGATGAGAGAAAAATCAATCTTAATCATGATTTCATAAACTCTAATGTTGGCGGGAAGAACCACCATATTCCAAAAATGGATATGAGGAATTTTGACGGAAAGGATCCTGTAACATGGATACTACAGATGGAGCAATATTTTGATCTCCATAACGTGCAAAACACACAAAAGGTTCACATTGCAACTTTACATTTAGAACAAAATACATTTGTATGGTATCGATGGCACTTGGTCAATTTTTACGGAAGAAATGATAGCACATTATGAGGATACAAAGAGCAACACTTTATTTAGCTAATTGACAAATCTCAAACAAAAGGGTTTAGTGGGGTAGCACATTAAGGAATTCCAAAAATTGAATATAAGGGTAACTGATATTCCAGAGGAACACAGGATCGATCTCTTCATAGGAACTTTAAAGGATAATATCCAACATGAAGTTCGCGTTTTGGAACCAGATTCACTGGAGAAGGCATTCAGGTTGGCAAGAAAAGTTGAATGTAAAATAATGGTGACAAGGAAGCCTACCACTCAATTCTATAAAGAAGGAAGTGTTGCTACGCCTAGATTTCCACAACCTACAAGGTTGACACCACAAAAATTGGAAGAAAAAAGAGCAAAAGGGATTTGCTACAGTTGTGATAGAAAATACACTAAAGGTCATAAGTGTGCTAAGAAGAAATTATTTTACACAGATTGTGAAGAGGAAAATGAACAAGAAGAGGATACACCACGAACCAGCCCTAGAAGAGAAAGAAATGAATCTGACCATATCGTGTAATGCACTTGCAGGAATTAGCACTCCTCAAACTCTCAAGATAGAAGGACAAATCAAGAAGAAAAGGGTAATAGTGTTGATTGATTCAGGTAGCACCCATAATCTTATTCATTATAAGGTAGCCAAGGAATTAAATTGTTTCCTATACCCAGCACCAGAATGTCAAGTGATGGTTTCAAATGGAGGAACTATAAATTGCTATGGAAAATGCCATAATATCAAGCTAACCATGGGGGAATATGTATTGACTAGTCCAATTCTTTCCATTCCTATGGGAGATGCTGATGTTGTACTAGGAGTACAATGGTTACAATCTCTGGGGACTGTAGCTTTTAATTTTTAAGAACTTTTCTTGAAATTTTTTTCATAAGCAAAGGAATTCGAATTACGGGGTATTGAAGGGAAGACGAGAAGGATAATAAGCTCTAATGTCATTACAAAGCTTCTAGAGAAAGAACAACGAGGTGTAATTGCACAATTATGCTCACTAGAAGTTCTGACATCAAAATCATCTATTTCTGCAAATCTCCAACAATTCTTGGACAATCATTCCAAGGTGTTTGAAACTCCTAAAGGACTCCTGCCTATTCATGATCATGATCATGCTATTCATTTGATTCCAGGAAGTGTTCCTCCAAACCTCAGGTCTTATAGATATCCTTACTTCCAAAAGAGCGAAATTGAACGTATGATTGCAGAAATGTTAGAGGCAAGTATAATTCAACCTAGTCAAAGTTGTTTCTCTACTCCTGTATTATTGGTACACAAGAAGGATGGATCATGGTGAATGTGTCCAGATTATAGGGAGCTCAATAAGCTCACAATTAAAGATAAATTTCCCATTCCTGTCATTGATGAATTATTGGATGAATTACATGGAGCAATTTATTTTACCAAGTTGGATCTTCATTCAGGATATCATCAAATTAGAATGAAGACTGAAGATATTCCAAAAACAGCATTTTGAACTCATGAGGCTCATTATGAATTTTTGGTCATGCCTTTTGGCCTTACCATTGCACCTTCTACATTTCAAGGGTTGATGAATTCCATTTTCAAACCCTTCCTTAGAAAATTTGTGCTAGTATTTTTTGATGATATACTAATCTACAGTAGGTCTTAGAAGGATCATGTTGAACATGTTGATAGGGTGCTCAAACTATTGCAGGAGAAACAATAATATGCAAAAACATCCAAATGTTTCTTTGGAGTACAAGAGGTGGAATATATGGGTCATATTATATTTCACGAGGGTGTTAAAGTAGACCCTAACAAAATTAAAGCCATTAAGGAATGGAAAGTCCCCACGACCATAAAGCAGTTGCAAGGATTTCTCAGGTTAACAGGGTATTATCGCAATTTTATTAAGAATTATGGGAGAATAGCAGCACCTCTAACAACATTATTGAAGAAAGATGCATTTTCATGGACTCCTGAAGCAACTAAGGCCTTTGAACATCTTAAAGAGGCAATGTGCCTAGCACCGGTCTTAGCTACGCCAGACTTCACAAAAACCTTTATCATGGAATGTGATGCCTCAGGAAATGGAATTGGTGTTGTTTTAATGCAGGAAGGAAGACCCATTGCTTTTGAAAGTCGTCCAATCAAAGGAAAGTATTTACAAAAACCTATTTATGAGAAGGAAATGTTAGCAATACTGCATGCACTAAAGAAATGACGAACTTACCTAATGGGAAGACACTTCAAGGTAAAAACAGATCATGATAGTCTTAAACACTTTTTGGAACAAAGACTATCTTCAGAAGAGCAGCAAAAATGGGTCACAAAGATGTTGGGTTATGACTTTGAAATAATCTACAAAAAAGGAAAGCTTAATGTTGTTGCAGATGCACTCTCAAGAAACAATGAAGAGGTGGAAGCATTTCTTTGTGCCATTTCTATTATCCAACCAGATTGGATAACTGAAGCAAGAGATGAATGCAAGAAGGAAAAAGATGTATGGACACTCATTCAAAAGTTGCAGCAAGATCCTAGTACATCTTATACATTTAGTTGGGAAAATGATCCCTTATGGTACAAATATCACTTATATCTTTGTAATAATTCCCATCTAAAACAAAATATTCTTCTGGAATTGTACTTCTCCTTTAGGAGGACACTCAGGATTTTTAAAAACTTACCATAGGGTGAAGAAAGATTTTTTTTGGGATGCCCTTAAATCTGATATTCAAAATTTTGTGGTGGAATGATTGGTTTGCCAGCAAAATAAAGTGGAGAAATTTAAGACCCCGGGACTTCTACAACCTTTATCCATTCCAAGTCAATGTTGGCAGGAGATTTCAATGGATTTTATCACAGGTTTACCTAAGTCCGAAGGAAAGAATGTCATCATGGTGGTAGTTGATAGACTTACCAAGTATGCACACTTTTCTGCATTATCTCATCCATTTAAATCAAGTACAGTTGCTACTACATGTATGGACAGAATTCAAAAGCTACATGGAAGCCCAAGGGTTATTGTGAGCAACAAAGATCCCATTTTTACTGGAAATTTTTGGACAGAGTTATTTTCTTGTTTGGGTACTCAATTACCTCATAGCTCATCTTATCATCCTCAATCTGATGCTCAAACTGAGATAGTAAATAAATTCTTGGAAGGATATCTTCGTTGTTTTGTATCTGATAAAAAAACACAATGGGTCAAGTGGTTACCTCTCGTTGAATGGTGGTATAACACTTCCTTCCATATTGCAGCAAAAATGACCCCATTTATGGCACTTTATGGATATCATCCACCATCGATCACATCATATTTAAGGGAAAATTCGAAGGTTCAAGCAGTGGAAGATCACATCGAGCATCAGCAAGAAGTTCTCCAACTCTTAAAGGATAACCTGAATTTGGCACAAAAATGAATGAAACAACAGGCAGATCAACATCGCAGTGAGAGAAGTTTTGATGTAGGAGATTGGGTATTTTTACGGCTACAACCATACAAACAAATGTCCCTCAAGCAAGCAAAGAAGGATAATAAATTATCGCCAAAGTACTACGGTCCTTACAAGGTGTTGCAAAAGATTGGTACTATGGCATACAAATTGGAGCTTCCTGCTTCTTCGCGAGTACATCCAGTTTTCCATGTTTCATGCTTAAAGAAGGTTATAGGTGAAAATCTTCCAGTTCAAACAATATTGCCAGAACTTGATGAGGAAGGAAAAATCATATTGAAACCAGAAGCGGTCATGGAAACAAGAACTCGACAACTACGGAATCGATCAATTTCAGAGTATCTCATCAAGTGGAAGAACTTACCCACTGAAGATTCTACATGGGAGGATGAGAATTTTATACAGAAGCACCCAGAGCTACTCAAGCGTTGAGGACAACACTTTTTTTAAGGAGAGGGGCATGTTAAGTCCCTATATTAATAGTGTAGCCCCTTATTATGTTAGTGTAGCCCCCCTTATTGTTATTATTGTACCCCTGTAACCCCCATATTGTTATTATTGTGCCCTCACATTATTATTGTTAGGTCGGCTAGGATTACATTGTGGCCCACTAGGATTACATTATGGCCCCATGGACTCCTATATATAGAAAGGAGGTTTTGTAAATTGTATCATCCAAGAATTGTTCATTTATGTAATGTATTGGAGGTTTCCCCCTCGAAGTGGCTCATTTATAAGGCCTTGATATCTCTTTTCTTCTCTTTTTGGAGTTGGTTTCACAACAGCTCCATGGTGAAGGTGGCCCAATCTCCAGTTCCACAGCTCGCCATCATCCTAGCTCACCACTCCTTCTACCTTGCCTGCCATTTCTATGCAGCCATCTACCTGCAACTGATAAAGCTTCTTAACTCGAACCCCTATCCTCCCGGTTTCACCAATTTCCTTACTACGCAGGAAAGCCTTTCCCTCGCTAAAGACAACATCATATCCCTTGTCTTCTAACATCGCCACAGAGATCAGATTCTTCTTCAATCCTGGAATATGCATCAATTCATTCAATATGAAGGGTTTACCAGACTCCCTCTCAAAGGAAATGGTATCGATATTGGTCACACTGTATCTACCATCATCACCCATCTCGATGTGCACTCCAAGATCTTTCTCATCCAGATCAGTAAACAAATATTTGTCTCCGGTCATATGAAAATATGCACCACTATCAAGAAACCACATTGAACCCATCACACTTGAGACCAAGCATGCGATCAGTAAAAAATCCAGCTCAAACTACGAGGCTAAGGCCTCTCCAGCTGCAGATCTAGCAACCTGCTTATTTTTCTTCTTCTGTGGACAATTAGTGGCGTAATTTCCATGTTGGTGACAGTGAAAGCACTTCACCTTGGACATGTCCTACCTCTTTCCTTTCGCACCGGATTGAGAAGCATTATTCTTGCTCTTCCCCTTCCTTGCTTCAGCAGCCAAAGCACAATTTTCTTCTTCTGAGTTATTTGATGAAGATCCGTCCCTAGTACTTCATGTTATCTCCTCTTGCACAAGATCCGACCAAAGTCACTCCAATCCTGGCAATTTCTCCCGACCATTGGCAGAGTGCTGATAGGAATGCCAACTCTTCGGAAGCCCAAGGAGAGCCAAGCTCACGAAGTCCTCGTCATCAACAGTAACCCCCAAACTTCCTAGCTCATCCTTGCACTGTACAAACTTCGTGAGGTACTTAAGTATACTATTGCCTTTCTCCATTTTTATGTTTCTGAGTCTATCTTTGAGCGCAAACTTCCTTTGGTCGCTCTTGCTTTGGAATAAGTCTGTCAATGCTTTCCACATAAAGAATGGAGAAGCTTTACCATGAAGGCTGGACACTATGTGATCATTCACACCTTCCAATAGAATCCTTCGACACTTTTTTTTCTTCTTTTGCCATGCGTCAAGTACGGCAGCATCGCTAGAAGTAGGTTTTGGAATTTCTGCATCTATGAACTCCTTCAACCCATTGTCATCGAGCACCGCCTCCATCCTATCCTTCCATGAAATATAATTCAAGCTGACCTCAAGGGCATACTCCAATCGCAATTCGTTGAAAGACATCTCAACTTCGACACCAAGAAAACACTGCTACAAATTCGAATTCCGCCAGCTCAAAACTCAACCGCTTTAATGTTTTTCAATCTCTCCAATGATCAATATCAATCTGATACCATGTAGAAATTTGAATAAATAATATGTTATCCACTAAGATTCTCCTAATCACACACTATTTCAACTTCATGCACAATAAAGAATCTCTTCTACCATTGAACATTAATTGCGGAAATAAAAACAATTGCATGCGCACATTAAAACCATAAACAATCACACATATGAACACAACATTTCATGGGAAAGATTAAAGCTGAAAACTTCAACTATCTGTATATTATATGTCATAGAGATGATGTAAAAATCATCATACAAATCTCCTCACAAGCTCTCAGTACAATCTCCAATTGCTACACACTAATCAAGCTAGATCTAGCAAAACACATGCTCCAATCTTTGCCACCTGATAGCCTGCCTCTGCTACACAATCAATGCTAAATAATGTCTCATAAATAAATTCGAACCACCTGGCTTGTACTGCGTAATCCTCATTGGCATCTCCAATCACTAGTTGTTCCAAATCATGCAACAGTATAGTCACAACTGATAGTCACACTGCTCTTTCACCTATCTCTTCACTGGTCTCCACTAAAACTATCAATGCACTGAAGTTAAATGATGTATTCTTTAGTTGATTAATGAGTTTATAATTAGTGAATTAATTAATAATTAATTCACACCACTCTCACTAGTGCATCAATCAGTTAGACTAGATACAACTAGCTCAACTATGTTTAGCTTAGTTAAATTGAACACAACTCCTTTAGCTTCCTCAATCAACTCCACCGAACTCTCTCACATGAGTTCTAACTAAAGTATCCATGCAATAGCTCCACTTAACTCTTAGGAATAGCATAATTCCTTTTGTCAGCTCCTGTGCCACATCTGTGCACCTAACTGAAGTGCTCCAAGAGACTAAGATAATGTTTATAGTCCAAATATTATTAAGAGTTAATAATATTCGACATCTCTATTTTTAGACTGGCAATCTAAAAACAGATTCCATGCAATATGTCTAAAAATAGAAGTCCATATATTTTTCCAACTTGACCAACCATCCACAAATAGCATCCTACAACTCATAGAATATGATCCACATGTCTAAAAATAGACTTTGCGCCAAAAATAGCCTGCAGGCCCACTTAGTGAAGGCGACTTCTTTCCACTAAGCTCATCATCTTGTTGCAATCTCAACAAATTGTTCTATATTATATGAATTTTAAAATTAATGATATCGTTTACCCTATTATAAATTACTATATAATTATCTAAATTAAGATAAATAATCATTTCATAATTAAATTTAATTTCTCATGATTGGGATATTTATGCAGAGGATGTGGGGATTTTCGACGCACAACAAACCACCCCCTCAAATATGATGGGTAATAAATAAGATGAGGATGCATCTTAATATCGTATGCAATTGCATGCATTATTTACATTTCCCATTTTCTATTAATTGAAGTTATGTGGAGGGTTTAGGGTCGATATTTTGGTTCTCGTATGGAGGTAAGGGTTGGCCCTCCACCTCCTCTCACATGTATTATATATGGTCTGTGGTAGCAAAGAACTTGGTATTGAGACTCAAGTCTAGAATTTTGACAAGAATTGTGACAAAGAGTGATGAAGGTGTTGGCTTTTGAGGGTGGTGGAAGAAATGATGAATATTCCTGGATGTTTTCATCTGTGTATCGATGTTGGGAACTTTGGAAGCTAGTGGGATGACATATTTTTCAATTGACACTTCCTTATCATATACCTAAGACATTTCCTTTGGTTGTATATTTTTATAGTAAATTCTTTTGTTAGACGTGTCAAGTCTAATTCTAATATCTCAAATTCTCTCCCTTTGGGTTTGGAATACCAACTTTTAGTTGTGGTTAAGGGTTGGGGTGGTCTATTCCTTTGCATGTGTTTCTTATTTCTAATCCACTGTATTTGGTGCATATTTAGGAAATGTCTTATTCAATTGTTTAAGGTTTTACGATGTTGGCATGCTAAGTTATTTTATGGCTAGAAATACCCTAGTGGTTGTTGTTTAGGGGCTATGTTCACATAATTGGCGATTGGGGAAATTGTTTATATTTTTGCTTCTTTCTATGTTTAATGGTGTAAGGGTTTAAATATTATATAGAGGTTTTTAAGAATTTTTTATGTCTTAACAGAGTCTTTTGGTTTTGGATTTTATGTTCTAAAGTATGGAGATAATATTTTAGGGTGGCATCCTCATCCTTTTGTTTGTGGGTATGGTTTATTTTGTTACTTCTTTGTAGAGAGAGGAATTCATAGAAGTTTTTTAAGGTGTGGCCCTTGTTTCATATCCATTCCATGGTGACAAAGAATGTGATGTAGACGGGGCACATGTGGTACTGATCCTCGGGGTCATTTAGGAGTGAGACTATTTTCTCATGACTCAATTGCCTCCTATTTCAATGTGGTTCCAACAGAGTCTAGGAAAGAAATTCAAAATATGGAAACTAAAATAGGGTTTGAAAGAAAATATAAATTAGTCTCCAATATCATGGATGATATGTTAACATGGATTCCTGACCCTAGGCACACCAAGGGAAGGAATAAGTAACACTTCAATTCTATGACTTTACATGGGTAGATGAAGACAATTTTGGGTTTGTTCTTAAAATAAAATAAAGTAGATCACTATCATGTCTTCACTCCTTGGAAGACATCAAAAGGATGCCTATAAAGCAATGTTTCTGCATGGATAAGATTGACTCCTTCCTTGCACTGGTGGAAGGCCATATCATTTTTGAACCTACTAGTGGTGATTTAATGGACCCTCCAGGCTCTAGTGTGAGGGTCCTTACAACAATCTCTTCATAGAATGGTTTGTGACTAAGCAAGATGGCTTAGTAGTTTGCCATCTTACGCTTCATCGTTCAGCCCCCAATAGAGAGCATACGTTTATTTTGAAGGTATTGAATACTATTTGTTCTTTTGGCTTGTTTTGAAGTAGGCATATGTTTATTTTGAAGGTCCTGAATATCACTTCTTTGTTTTGGCTCATCCTGGTATGTGATCTTTTGTTTGGTTTATTTCGGTGCCAACTATGCCATGTTTGTGGGTATTTTTGAGTAATTACATTTTGTGGCATCGCTACATATGGCATCTTAAGTTTTTGTTGTTGACATGACCATTCTATACATGTGTATTAGAAAGATATTGTCTATGATGATTATATCGGTAATTTTATGATAATTTTATTTGTTGGAAATCTAATGTTTTTCTGCTAAAATGATCTTGTCGCTGACCTAAGTGCACAACTATGTTGGGTTCCCTTTGTATTATGGCTTACATAAAAGATTTATAATGCGAGTCTTTCGTATCAAAGTGTGGCAAAGAAAAACAAACTCCTAAAAAAATAGTCTAGAAAAAATATATATCTATATTTTGCTAACTAATATAAAAACATCAATTTACAAAACAAATTAATAATTAATCTTTATTCATCAAATTATTTGATACTATATTGTTATTGACATTAATACATCTATCACTTAATCATTTTTAACAATTACATTTGTATAAATTAAATAACTTTATGTCTTTATAATTATTTTATTAACAAACAATCTATCTCAAGATACATTAAATATAAATAATATTTTTAGTTTATATAGTATTTCAACCAATGTCCGCAATCCTATTAAAATGTTATTTATTACATGTTTTAATCTACTATTTTTCTCCTTCATATTAAAATTAGTTGTGATAATATATTTGTATTACGTGATTTGTTTTCAATAAAAGATATTGATGATGGGATTAAGTTTTATGGCATATATATTTTTGAAACAATTTTTTGTTTTATATTTCTTTAAGGTAAGGTATATTGTAATTGATTGTAAATCAAATTGTAAATAATTTTTCTTTTTTTTTTAATGATATTAAAGTAATTTAAAATTTAAATATTATGTTAAATATTTTGAAAAATAAAAATTATTATTATCATTATTTAACTGAATGGTGTATTAGAAATATTTATTTTTATCTAGTTTTCAATAAAAATATTATAAATTAAATTTTTCATATTATTAGGTGTTTTAAGCATTAATTATGTGTACTATTAAAACTTTATATAAAATAGCGATAGGGAATAAATTTTATAGCTAGTAATTATTTGTACCATCTAATATTTATATCGAACAATATGATACCCACTTTATTATTATTATTTGTTGATTTCTTTTAAACATATTTTTTTAGAAATTGATATTACATTTTGTTTTATTTTGATTAATGCAAGATCTATTTATATTATTTTATTTCAAACTCTATTTTTTTCAAAAAAATAAATCAAAAAAATAATTAAAATATATGGTTATTAGTTTGTAAACTTTGATTTTGATATTTATTTTATTTATGTTTATATATAAATTTCTAGTTATATAATATATTTTTTAATTCAAAAACATTATTACAGAGTATTATATTTATTTATTCATTTAAGTTTTTAAATTGTAAAAATATTAATATAGGGTAATATCGAAAAAATATTATAATTACATGTTAAATAAAAAATTAAATCATAAAACATAATATTAAATGAATGCAAAAGTAATAAATTTCATTTATGATATTGAAATATTTGTTTACTACTAAAATTATAAACAATATGTTATATACAAAATCGATAATATACGTGTGCTATTAATATGTTAAATTAAATAAATTAAGTATTTTATTTTTTTTAATGGTAAATGTATAAGAAATAGATATTTTTATGTAGTTTTAAATAGAGTTGTTAGAAATTAAAATTATCTAAAAAAAAAATTTAAAAAAAAATGTTATGACTATTGATTATGTGTACCATCCTATTATCACCAAGTCTCCTAATTAGTAATTATGTGTACTATAAAATCTTTACATGGTACATACTAATATAATTTCAATTGAGACTAAGTGTACTAATTATCTATTATGTGTACCATCAAATATTTATATAAGATAATATGATGTCACTTTATTATTATTTATTTTTTTTTGTTTTTTTAAACATATTGTTTAGAAGCTGGTATTACATTTTTTTTCATTTTAATTTATATATATGAGATATTGTTTTATAATTTTTATTTTAAATTATGTCTTGTAAATTAAAAATACTAGATTATTAACGTGTAAATTATTATTTTAAAATTTATTTTATTTATTTTAACATAAAATTCTAGTTATAAAATATATTTTTCAATTTAATTTATTAATTCAAAAAATATTATTATAAGGTAATATGATTTTTGGTAGATAGTTGTGAAGCTAGAGGCTGGTAGGGTTTGCAGGTCGTAAACCTTCTTCAATCATTAATGGAGTCCACATAGGCTCGTAGCTACCATATCTGCCTCCAGGAGGGACCCTTGAGTAGATCAGGGACATGTCAACCATGGAAGAGGACACCCAATGAGGATGCGGATAGCTACAACATCATCTGGCATGGGTCAGACGAACACCATGTGGCCAGACAAGTGGAGATCAGCGCCAACACTTTGGGATCGGGGTGGTAAAAGGAGTTATTCGATTTGATGAAAGCCAAAGGCCCAGCTTCCTGGTTTTCTTTTTTCTTTTCAGGGTTTTCACTGCAGACTGGCTAGGGTAAGACGCATTCACTCTTTTCACAAGTTGAGATTTTCCTTGTTTTGGTGTCGTTTAACCCCCATCGTCATTGAAGATCCCTTTTCACCTCGGAATGGAGGAGGGCTGGAGCTTCTCGTGGATCATTGAATGTGGGCAGGCTAAAAAAAAGGGGTTAAAAGACTTTTTACAGAAGGACTGCCTTGGACAGGACAAGATCAGAGACAGATGTTAAGTCCCTATATTAATAGTATAGCCCCTTATTATGTTAGTGTAGCCCCCCTTATTGTTATTATTGTACCCCTGTAACCCCCATATTGTTATTATTGTGCCCTTAAATTATTATTGTTAGGTCGGCTAGGATTACATTGTGGCCTACTAGGATTACATTATGGCCCCATGGACTCCTATATATAGAAAGGAGGTTTTGTAAATTGTATCATCCAAGAATTTTTCATTTATGTAATGTATTTGAGGTTTCCCCTCGAAGTGGCTCATTTATAAGGCGTTGATATCTCTTTTCTTCTCTTTTTGGAGCTGGTTACACAACATTTGGTATTAGAGATTTGGATTCTAGGGTTTCGCTGCTCCAAACAGGTCATCGTGGTAATTTCGCTATAAGGTAGAGTCCAAAGTCAGAAGCTGAAATGAAAAGGGTGCGAAGCTGAAATCTTGAGGAAGGTTGTCTAAAAATTTCAGAGCTTGGTCTGTAATATTTTCGGAGATATGATCCGTGGAAGTTAGGTCTTTTTCTCGTGCCCTAAACAGGTCATCGTGGAATAATATAAATGTTTTCTACGAAGGTTCAGAATCTGAAATCTGTATGGTGCGAAGCTGAAACTCTAGATAAAATTGCATTAAAAAAATTTCACAGCTTGGTTCGCAATATTTTTGGAGATATGATCTGTGGAAGGTAGTGCTTTTTCAGGCTCCTGAATTGCATCTCAAAGAGGTGATCGTGGGAAAAGTTCAATAACTATCTCTCTAGGCATCGGATTGGAGTGCCGTAAAAATTGGTCGCAAGTACACGGACTTTATTTTCTTGGCTATCAATTTCAGAGACAAAGGACGAAACAGTGACACGTGGCAAGTTCTACAAGTGCGCTCTACGGAACCAGTCAAGAATTAGGTCATTGTGGGAGATTGGACACAAATTTGTCTTGGAAAATCAAAATCAGATCCGACCTGTTGCATTCAAAAGAGAATTCATAGGGCTACTTCAGTGCTAAATTTCAGATATTGAAGATCCACAATCACAGAGATAATACAATTTCAATATCGAGCTCCTCAAAGCAAGTAAAAGGTGTGTATTTTTTCCGAATTGCATAAGTCTTGTTTGAAGAATCAATTTGAATTGATTCCAAGGGAATATTTTAGAATTTTTATCAGTATTGGGTTCTATAATGCCTCCAAAAAATAATTCCATACCCATTAATCCCTCAAAAAGCTATACTATGACGCATGAAGAGGAAGAGTTACAGTATGAGATATCAAAATTACAGTACCAAGTGCAACAAGTTTCAATCTTACGAAGAGAAATTGAAGATGAAATAGATGGTTTGAAGGATCAAATAATAGCAAATATGGATGATAAATTAGTGGAATATCACATAGAGCATCAACAACAAGTTCTCCAAATCTCAAAGGATAACCCAACTTTGGTGTAGAATCTAATGAAACAATAGGAAGATCAACATCACATCGAAAGAAGTTATGAAGCAGTCATAGAAACAAGAAATCGACAAGTACGATCAATTTCAGAGTATCTCAACAAGTGGAAGAACTTTCCTGTAAAATATTTCACATGGGAGGATGAGAATTTTATACAAAAGCATCAAGAAATAATCAAGCGTTGAGGACAACACTTGTTTGAAGGAGAGGGGCATGTTAAGTCCCTATATTAATAGTATATCCCCTTATTATGTTAGTGTAGCCCCCCTTATTGTTATTATTGTACCCCTGTAACCCCCATATTGTTATTATTGTGCCCTTAAATTATTATAGTTAGGTCGGCTAGGATTACATTGTGGCCCACTAGGATTATATTATGGCCCCATGGACTCCTATATATAGAAAGGAGGTTTTGTAAATTGTATCATCCAAGAATTGTGCATTTATGTAATGTATTGGAGGTTTCCCCCTCGAAGTGGCTTATTTCTAAGGCGTAATATCTCTTTTCTTCTATTTTTGACACTGGTTACACAACAACAGAGTTTGTTGTTGTTGATAGTTAAAGGGAGGTGCACTAGTAAAAGGCTCGAATTGTGTTCATATATACCCCGAGCTAGAGGATATGTTGGCTATGTGCAAGAAGGAGATAAAAAACCAGAACATAATGGGTTTCATTGGGCCATCTAGGAAGGAAGCATACATGTTCGGCAGTTCAGAGTTGGGTTGGGGGATTGATGAATCGATGGCTAGATGCCTAGGGCTATCATCTGAGGCAGTGAAAGGGAGGAAGCAGGTGTCAGTAGCATCAACGAGACTTCTAGGTGTTCCCTTAGGGTCGAAGGAAGGGCACCGTGAAGATAGGGACCAACTAAGTACACAAGAACTGTAGCGCCCTTATCAAAAAATGGGAGGTCTGGAGGACATTGCTTTCAGCTGTTCTAGCAGGAGTGCAGGTTGGTTCTCATTAAATGGTGCTCACTTAGGTTCTGAAACCTACGATCGAGGGATTCGAATTGGAAACAATACTGTTGAGAAAGGAAAAAACCCTAACTCATCATTAAATTGCTCGAGTGAGATCCTCTTTTAACAATTCCTCGGAGCATATGGCCGAGTTCACATCGTAGAAGCAATTTTAGAGGGTAGGAGAAAAAATTTATCAGATACCACTTGCGCCAGTCTTTCAGCTGTGAATGTTGATATCCCGCAAAATGTCGGAAGGTCAGAGGGTTGAGTTTTAATAGGAAGTTTACAAATGGGCATATATCCCAGCTGGTATGTTGGCAGGGGAAATAATTCCCTTTGGTGGTTAATGGGAAGGAGGGCCAGGACGACATAGGTGTTTCGTTGCCGAATCTTAGAAAACAAGGGGAGCACCCTCTCACATCCTCCATGCCCGCCTCTACAGATAGTGCAGGGGATTCAGATACCCCTCACAGTCAAAGAAAAAAGTCCAAGGGAGTTAGGAGGAAAGATAAAATAACAAACCTTAGATTGGGAGTGGAACTTACGGTGTAAAAGGTTATGGATACGGCCCAATTGACACTGGTGGGTAGAGCTAACGGGAAAAAGCTCGCAACAAGATACATTAAGGAATGTGCTTCAAAAGCCTAGGAAATGGCTCTGGACCCTCTCCTTGAGGTCCTCAACCTTACCAACAGGTGGTTCGTGGTTAAATTCAAATCGGCGGATTCAGAAAACCAAGTTCTAGAATAGCAATGGTGTTTCAGGCTCACCCCGATCGTCTTCAAACCCTAGACTCCCCTCTTCAATGCGTAAAGGGATAAGGTGGCCGACCTTCCTATATTGGTCAGATTATGGGGCCTTCCTCATTAGCTATGGACCTCGAACATCTTCAGAGATATTGGGAACGAGATTGGGTTTTTCCTGGGGGCATACATGTCCTTCATTTAGACAGGGGAATATGGAGTGGCTAGAATTATTTTTCATCTCAACCCCCGAGAAGGTTTGTAAAAATCGATACAGTTACACTACAGATTCTGGCTCTTTATCCAAGTTCTAGATTATGAACAACTACCCTTTAGATGTCACAGATGCCAAACTTATGAACATACGACAAAGGAGTGCCCCTTTCCAATGCACAAAAGGCCCTTCAAAAAGAAGCATAAGGTCTTATAGCCACTTACACTAGAGAAGAACCAAGTTAAGGAAATCAAGGATGTGGGAGTAGAGTGAGGGGTTGTGGAGACAAATGACTACCTTATCTAGAAGCAACATCCTTCGCACCTGATGCTGGAGACGAGGATCCTTCAAAGATAGAGATGGAGGCAGCCCTTGAAATAGACCCATCCAAGATGGAAATACAAGTTATGCCTGAGGAAGGACCTTTGGGTACCATCTCTCAAACTCCCTCCTCTTTTACTATTTATTTCTCTCAAATTCTTTCTTTTGATTCTGTCCCTAGTCCCTGTAGGCCTTCTTAGTCAACGTTCACAGGCTGTTGATACTCTACCCTATCTTTCCTTGGACACTACCATTACCTCCCTTCCCACCTTCTCTTCGACACATTGACATTTCCCTCCACTCCCGTCTGGTGGACTTGAATGAAACCCTTATAACCTTTGGCTCTGTGACTGTAAGGATTCCCTTCCAACCATGTTCGGGGGTGTTGGCATCTCTGGTGACCCCCCCACGTAGCCCTAAACAAAGGGGGAGGAAATCAAACCTCTCAAAAGCATAGGTGAAAGAAATGTTGGATATTGCTCACGGAAAAAAAAAAATTCTGACAGGGGTGCTTAGAGTAGTGCAAACCCCATGGTTGGTTATAAAATGATTATTTTATCCCACAATATTCATGGATTGGCTAGTAAACCTAAAAAACTAGCACTCAAAGCTTTGTTAGACTCGTACAAGCCTTTTATTTTCATGCTACAGGAAACGTTGGGAACTAGCGATGATGTGCATCATTCACTGGAAAAATTGCATCTTGGTTGGAATTTCTCGAGTTTAGATACCAAAGGGAGATCTGGAAGCTTAGCCATCACATCTAGGTCAGGAAATTTAAAGCGTCTAAATTCCTGGGGTGGGGACCAGGTTTTAGCCATCGAGGTTTTTTCTGCTGATCTGGGACAAAAATTTACGCTTATAAACATCTACAACCCATGTCAAGGTATCGAGGTCTTCTGGTCAGACCTTCACAAAAAGTATTTTATGTCAGCATCAAACCTCATTCTTGGTGGGGATTTGAACTATTCCATTGTGATCACCGAATCCTGGGCGCCGAACACCTGCCCTAAACCCTTGTCAGATTTTTTCTCCTCATGGACTTGTGATGCTAACCTTCTAAACCTATATCCTCTAAAATTTAAGCCTACTTGGTGAAACAGGAGAGCAATGGAAGACAAGGTTGCTAAAATGTTGGATTTTTTTCTAGTAAAGGATGATCTTATGAATAGTGTCTCGATGGTTAGACAATGGATAGGGGAAGGGGGAGACTCAAACCATCATCCCATTCTATTAGAGCTCAGAGGAGGTAGTACTAAGCCAGGTGCCCCTTTTAAGTTTAATTCAGGGTGGCTACAGGAGTAGTCCTTTAATGCCATTTTCAAAAGCTCTTGAATTTCACACTCTTCGAATGATCCTCTAAGTGGCACGTTCTTGAGTAATCTCAAAAATATTAAGAAGGCCACCATAGACTGGGATAAGAAAAATAACGTCAAAGAGGAAGCTCACATCACATGGATTGGGAAGGAATTAAAAATACTAGAGGATCCAGATGAAGTAGGGTATGAGACCTTGGAGAAAAGGGAAAGGATCAAAGGGCTTGAAGTGGAATGTAGGAAGATCATACTTGTAAGGGAGAAAGAATGGAGATTGAAGAGTAGGGCTATCTCATTAAATGCGAGGGATGAAAACACAAAGTTCTTCCACAATTATGCTAAGGGCTGGAAAATCGCCAATACTATATGGGAAATGAGGAAGGGAGAGGAAGGTGTAGTCACATATTTTGAGGCTCTAGCTAACATGGGTATGAACCATTTTAAATTTCTATATAAATCTCTAGGGGAGATCACTATAGTTGAAGTGGTCAAGGTTACTCAGCTCTTTCCGAGATACCTGGACGAAGAACAGCTCGAAATGCTAAACAACCAAGTCACCAAAGAATATTTAGAGAGAATATTAAAGGCCATGCCGAGGGATAAAATTCCAGGTCTGGATGGATGGACAACGGAACTTTATAACACTTTTTTGAATCCTTGGGAGAGGATATAGCAGGTGTTGTAGAAGCCTACAAACAAAAAGGTTCAATCTCGAAGTCACTGAATGCCACTTTTATAGCCCTCATCACCAAGATGGACTCTTCGGCTTCTTTTGACAAGTTCTGGCCTATTTCACTTTGTCAATGTCTATATAAAATCATTGCAAAGTTTATTTCCAAAAGACTCAAGCCCATTGTATTGAAGCACATCTCAAAGGAATAGTTTGGTTTCTTGGAACGAAGGAAGATTCGTGATTCCATTAGAGTGGCCTAAAAATTTCTTCACAGTTTGAAGAAACATAGATGGAAAGGGCTGATGATTAAAATAGACCTCTCGAAATATTATGACAAGATCCGTTGGATGTATATTAGGCTCCTACTCACTCATATGGCCTTTCACTATGACTTTATTTGATGGGTGATGAGCTGCCTCAATAATATTTTCTTCATTGTTCTAATAAACAGAGTTTCCTCCCCCTTCTTTAAGAATGAAATAAGTATTTGACAAGGTTTCCCCCTCTCCCCCCTTCTTTCCTTGTTGGCAGCTAAAGGTTTAAGCCAAGTGATCTTTAAGGAAAAAACGAAAGGTGATATAAGGGGGGTGGAGGTAGCTATAAACCTCAAAATGACACATCTACCTTTTGTAGATGACATAATCCTATTTAGGAATGGCAACAGTAGGGACACCATTGTTCTCAAAGAATCTCTGGCGATCTTTCGGAAAGCAACCAGAATGAACATAAACTAGCATAAGCCTACCATTATGTCTATGGGAGTGTCGGTGGATGAATACTGTCTCCTCTCAAAATCCCTCCCATTTGTGGCTAGAGAGTCATCATAAAGTATCAAGTACCTCGGCTTTCATATCAAGCTGGATTCTTATAGAATAGTGGACTGGATGTGGATGGTGACAAGGATTGAAAAAAGGATAAAGTGTGGGAGCTACAAATGGTTGTCCAGAGCTGGGAGACTCACTCTTATTGGGTTCTTCTCTCTTGGATGATGAGGGGGATTTTGGAACGTATCAGGAAAATTTTTCACAAATTCTTGTGGGCAGGTTCAAAAGAGGATCACTACCTATAATGGGTGGCCTGGGAGAAAATACCCCATCCTAAGGAATGGGGAGGCTGGCGAATAAAGGAGTTCCACTCCTTTGTTAAGTCTCTAGTGGTTAAAATGGGGTGGAGACTATTGACGAAGGATTCCCTTTGGTCCAAATTTATGAGAAGAAACTATACTGATTTGGGAGACATTCTTGAATGGGTGTGAAATCCAACCAAGTCCACCAAGGGAGGGTCAGTGGTTTGGCGAGCTACGATAGGAGCCATGGACCTGATTGAGGAAGGTCTGGTATGGAACAT
Organism: Pinus albicaulis; assembly: GCA_034641835.2. Lineage (NCBI taxonomy): Eukaryota > Viridiplantae > Streptophyta > Pinopsida > Pinales > Pinaceae > Pinus > Pinus albicaulis. The sequence continues at coordinate 1,257,207,977 of CM076582.1, forward strand.
CAGGAAGGAACATTTGATAAGATTTGGGTTGAACCCCTGGGTTGGATGCAATGGGGATCACCTTCTCCCAGAGGAGTGTAGAGCACATCTAGTAGATAGAGTTTCGCTTCATATCAATCAAGTCATAAAGCCCAAAGCCACCCCCATCTAGGTGCAAGGGTGGAAAAATGACGTAGACATGTAGCTTGACCCAATGTCAGTAGAACCGTGGAAGAAATATATCAAAGAGCTCAATAGAATGAATGTGCGTATTCGAGAGGAATTTGACTCGCTCAGATGGGGCATAGTTCCCACCGGATCATATCTTCCAAAGGTTGGATATTCTCACCTAATGGGGAAGAAAGGTTGGGTGGAGGCCGAATGGTGGCAAAAACCCTTCTGGAAACTAAACAGTCCTACAAAAGGTCACCTCATTTTTCAGTGCCTGTTGGAAAACAGGATTCCCTCCTAGGATAATTTACAAAAATGGCAGAAGGAAGGGCTAGGAAGATGCCCCTTATGCAAGCAGAACTCAAAATCGGTGGCCCATCTGTTTTTTTTTTTTTTTGTTCAGCCATAAGGTATTGGAAGGGGTCCGAAGCTTAGTGGGATGGAACCAGATTTCGGCCAGTCCATCAGTTAACGAGGCCTGGCAAGCATGACGGAATATCTGACAGACTGAAAAACAAAAATCGCTTCCTCTGATCTCGGCCTGGGGAATTTGGTTGGCTAGGAACCATGATATTTTTAAGGATGAGGACACACCAACCCATATAGTAGCCTAGAACAACGTTGACGTATACTCCCTTATCCTATAACAAGAGATTACAAGTGAGGAAAGGGTCATTATCCCATATTCAATCAGGGGAGATATTCCCTGGGCATACTTTGATGGAGCCTCAGATCCGATGAATCGTTGTGGTGCTGGAATGGTTATTCACCTTAACCAATAAAGAAGAATTGAAGCCTCAATTGGACTAGGACAGGGCACCAACAACTATGCTGAGATAAAAGCTTTTTTTTTCCTCCTTTCCTGGCTCACACAACTATATATTCCTGCTGTTCAGATTTTTGGGGACTCACTCAACATCATCAAATGGTTTAACAAGGAATTTGTTTGTTGAAATTATGTTTTATTTCCAATCGTTGAAGAATGCTAGTTACTAAATAACTCTTTTACTTACATTGATTTATGTCATATTTACAAGACGAGGAATGTCGCTAAAGACCTCCTTTCTAAGGAGGGTGTAAAGAAAAATATGGGCAGCTGGAGGAATCGAGAGATAGGGATGGGAGGCTCTGTGGACTCAGACCATCCTCCTAATGTCTGAGCAGTGATCAGTGGTTTTTCTTTACTGTTTATTTTTTTTTATCATACTTACATGTTACTAAAAAAAATTTTTTTGTATTTAAACTCAAAACTAGTGCTACAAATTGATACGTTCATGTTTAGAGTTGTTTTTCCTCATAAGAGGAGGCTCGGGAACCTTTTACTTTATGATCGTCAAACAGAACGCTATCCTCAAGTACTTCGGGTTTTTTTCCACCATAGATGAGACCTAGAAAGTGCTTCATCATGCTTTTTATTTGATGTATCTCATGGCCGACGTTGGTTTTTGGTTTTTTTTCCCTTACCAAGGGAAGATTTCGATCCTGCATACCCTGTAATGGGATGGGATTTAGAGCAAGGGCTGATTCATTTTGGCCGTAAAATGGGTAGAGAAAGACTCTCTCCCAATAAATACTTAAATGTATGTGCAGAATAAACTTTTTATATAGATAAAGTCTTCGATTTTTTCCTTGGAAAAAAAAAAGGTAATATAATTTTTTTGTTTTTTTTTTAATTCAATAAAAATAATATAAGTTAATATGGCATTAATATTATAATTACATTTAAAAACAAATTAATTAAAAATATATAACACTCAATAAATTAAAAAATACAATTTTATTAATAAGTTTATAATTTTTATTTATTTATTTAAAATTGGTAATCTACATGCCACAATAGAATAAGTTTAAATAATGATAATTCATATTATCAATAACCATTATATTTCAAAATATATAACTAATAAACCACAAGCAAATACTATATAATTAATTAACTATAACTCATTCTATGCATTGAAAAATAAATTAAAAAATATATAAAACATATCTTAAAAGAAACGTGGAATATATATATATATATATATATATATATATATATATATATATATAAGAATTATCATAGATTTATTTTAACTTCATATATATTAAGGGTCTAGAGGAATCACATCTCTCATTACAAAAAAAAAAAAAATCATTTTTTATATAAAAAGTAAATTTACATCTTAAAAAAAAAATTTACATCCTAAATATATAATCTCTTGAAATAATTTATTAACTCAAAGTTAAAATATATATACGTTGATATACTTCTAAAACATGATGTTTAATCAAGTTCCAACTTAAGATGTCTAATCAAGTTCCTATTTACAATCTTCTTCATTTAGATAGTATTAGGCTATTAACAATTTCAAAAAAATGTTAATTATGATATACTTCAAATAAGTTTCACAATAATTTTAGTAGTTATTGAATTTATTTAAAAATGTTCTATTACTTCAATTCGATTTTATGTATAACCTATATATTTGAATAATTTATTTGAAAATAACTTTATCTACCTCTTTATAACTATATTTTCATGCATAGGATAAATATAAGAGTTGATTTGTGTTGTCATTCCATTTAACATTGTAGATATAAAACTAACCTTGCTACTTAACATAATAATATTCTTAGAAAAATATGTTAAAAAAATTGAAGATTTTATTAAATTTGCATTACATCTTCAAGATATTATTTTTTTATATCTTTAATGGAATATATATATATATATATATATATAAAATCGATTTTTATTTTATTATAATTTTAATATCCTTATAAAAATTGTTGTTTCAATTAATAGAGACGAGTTGTAACATGTTTGTGCAGACTTGAACCTAAGTTTTGGGGAATAAAATTGATCACCAAACAACTTTGTCAAAAGATATTTTGAATAGCTATATTATCATTGTCGTTTTTTATTAAAAAAGAATACTAATATTTTTTTCAGATACATTAATATTTAATTAAACATAAATTCATATAAAATTAATACACATTAATCTAAAAATAAATACATGTCTTAAAGCGGTTACTCGGATGAGGTGTTTAATGGAAAAAATGGAAAAAACGTGAGGTTCATCGTTTCCATCATCCCCAAGCATATAAGGGAAAGAATGTGGCAATGCATGCCCCCTTGATAATTAGGTGTGCTTGAACAATCACACAACTTAATATGGAAATTAGCATTCTTCGATTATCAGTGTAGGGTGATATGGTATTAATCCAATGAGAGACCTAAAGGCTGTTTCTCATATATTGATGTCGCTAGTGTTGCCTTTTCCACTAACATCACTGAATCCAATCCCATTAAGTATCTCTATGAGGAATTATCTCTTCAAGATAGGGAAAATAATTATGGCGCATGCTGCAAACAATGAGCATCATGGATGGCTTAATAGTCTGCATAAGTGTTATTTAAAGTTTGAATTATGTTACATCATGGTTCTATTCTACTTAATTTAACTAACTCATTTTTTTATAACTTCCTGCACTTTATATATATATATAACTATTTAATTATAGATTTGGGTCTTATAGTTCTTCCTTACTTTATCGGTCTACTAGCCTGCTTTAGAAGAATGGGTGTTGTTACTAAGTTTCCCCCATATATTTTCTCATTTATTACCTTACTACCCAAGTCTCCCTTCTCCCTTCCGTGGTTTAAATGCTTATCTCTTTCCTTTTCAACATCCATCATTTTGGTATCTTGGCTCCTTTCCTTCAACTAATGTTTCAAATATTTATGGGTCTCAATTGGTGAGTTCTTTGGACAAGCTCCACCTAAGTGGTTATTTGCAATGTGTTTATTCATACTCATCCCAGAGCTTCGACAAAAAACATGCAGTAGATGGGGTGTTGCATAATATAGAGAGTGTTAAACACCATGTTGAAGCACACAGATGGTGTATGAGGAGAATAACACACACACACAAGAGGAAACTCAACACAATGAAATATAAGCGTGTAGCTCTCTTGTTTCCCATTATACAAAGATGTACATTTATAGTACAATGGTGTGACTCTTGGTTTCATATTCCAAGGTCACTTGGACTCCATTGTGACTTTTCGTATTCCACACCTACCCATGTAGGATTAGGTGTTCCAACATCCCCCCTTAATCCGAAGGGGTATGTGTGATTCCAAGAAAAGAGTTGTAATACAATATGCAAAGTATACATGGCAGCACTTGGCTGAATCAACTCTCTGAAATGTTGGAAAAAAGAGGTGGTTTTAGGATGACCACAAACACTGGAACGCAAAACTTGTTGCAGTTCCCAGAACTCTTCCAAAACTGGAAAGAAGCTAAAAGCTTCTACTAGAGGAATTGTCCCTCATAAAAAAGGGAGACCTTCAACCTAAAAGAAGGGAGGTCTACTACCTGTGGTGGTTTTAGGTTGTCCACCAACCAAAGATGATGGTTTTAGGTTATCCACCAACCGAAAATGATGGTTTTAGGTTATCCACCAACCAAAGATGATGGTTTTAGGTTATCCACCAACCGAAGGTATGCTCATGGGCATCCGTATCTCTCGCTACATCTCTGAATCCGGAATGACGAATTGTGGCTCAGGCTCGCTTGAACTGCTGGCTACAACTCTGAACATGGAATGAGAGATTGTGGCTCAGGCTCGCTTGATCTGTTGTCGAAGCTTGTACATGACCACCATTTTCCCCCCTGTTAGGGACAAGGTGAGATGATGGCGAAAACTCAACTGCAAGTTTGTTCAATATGCGTGAACAAGTTCTAACATGTGTCGTAAACATCTTCTTGGCTGCTGATGCCCATTGCCAAGAAGCAATCCATCCAAGATGAATCTTGGTTCTTGCAGGAGGCTTGTTTCTGAAGCATCTGTCTGAAGAATGGGTGTGCCGACCACAGTGCTTGCATGGATGAAGATCAAAACAGTGATCTTTCATATGACCAACTCGATCACAGTGTTGGCATTTTACAATCTGATGTTGTGGAACAGGATCTGGAACAGCTACAGGTGAACTGTCATACAGGAATCCGACACTCTGAAATATGATGGGCTTTGTGTAGTCTGGAATATGAAAGGACACATCCTTGTCATATCCAAGACCAGTTATGTGCTTGTTGTGGACAAGCTCTTCCCAAGGTCTGATGATGGGCTTGAGAAGTGCAGGCTGAATTGTTGCATCTGCATGTAAATCTACTCTTGTGCAAGGAACTGAATGGGAATCCACTGGAACTTTGCTGACTTGCTGCTGGTGGGAGTCTTTCACAATCTTCTGAACGGAAACAGGTTCAGAATGGTGACTCTTTTGCTGAAGTTCATCTTGTTGGAGCTGAGATTCCAACTGCAAAAACTCAATCTTTTCTTGTGCATCTAGCAAACAATTTTGAATGTTACAAAGAGCATGCTTGCTCATTCTTATCATATCATCAACATTTGAATGAATGAGGTTATTCAACAACACTAATGCCTCATTGATTTTATCCATTTCAACAACTTAGACTCAAAAAATGAAAGGGTTTCGGCTTCAACCGAGAATGCACCCGTTTACAATGTGATGCAACAAGAAATACAAATGACTCTAAAGAATTTCCAGCTATGGAAATCTCAAGTACAAAATCTGCTCCTCAAATGATGGAGGGCAATCAACAATTTTTCAACAACTCAATTTCACTGATTGCAACTATGAAGAAGATGCAAATACAATGTCAATATCTCTGCAAAAATATTTGTAAATGTGCAGCTGAAAACAATGTGCAAGAAGTCTTTGAGGTAGCTGAATTCTCCTTCAAAGAGCTGTTTCAAACTTGTCTTCTCATGTAAAATTCTTCAAAAAATCACCCTCATATATGCCACAAATCATAAAATGTAAATCTGCAATTTTCTCTATGTATAGTCCATCTGCTCACATGTCATTTTCTTCATTTTCTGCTGTTCATAATCTCTCTCTCTCCTCTCTCTCTCTCTGCTGTTTTTTTTTTTTTTTAATTAAAAATTAATTAAAAAAATGAGAATAATTAAAAATGGGAAAATTTTAAAAAGGAAAGGAAATTTTAATGGAGGAGGAAAAATTAAATGGGAGAGGGAAATTAAAAAGGGTGGGGGGTAGTATATGGAGGCTTTATATGAGAAAATTTATTAAATTGAAGAGATCGATATTAAAAAATTTTAAAAATCAATTTTAAAAAGGCAAGGGTCTTTAAAATATGGGATGGAGATTTATTAAAAGGGGAGGGGGGAGTATTTTATATTAAAAATCGAATTGAATGAAAAGGCGGTAGTGTAAGGCGTATTGTATGGGAGGTAAATAAAAAATTTTAAAATTTTAAAACGCTTGGAACGCCGAACTGAAAGGGAATTTGCAGAGCGAGGATTTGTTGAAAGGGACGAGGGGTGAGGTAGGGGGTAAGGAATGTGAGGGCGTATGTGAGTGTTATTTGCAGAGCGTGGGTAAGGGAAGCATGGCGCAGCGATAAGGTATGGCGCGGAGGTAGTATTCGATGCAGCAGGAGTGAGAAGGCCGGCTGTGAGCGGTAGTGAGAGAGCACTGGGCCGTGGGGAGCAGGGTATTGCAGAGGAATGGGGAATGCGTTGTGGATTGTAATGTGTTAAGAGTTGCAGGCATATAGAGAGTGTGAGGGACGGCTATGCCGTATGGGGAGAGGCGTAAGGAGTGTTGGAGGGATTGGATATTAAAAATTTTAAAAATCGATTTTAAAATTATGAGAGAGATTAATTATATGAAGGGGCGTGAGATGCAGTTGGGGTCGGTGTATTGAGAAATGAGAACAGGGAGGCCGTGAGGGCCGAGGGGCCAAGTTGCCCAGAATTTTTTTTTATTTTTTATTTTTTATTTTTGAATTTTTTTTTTTAATGTTAAACAGCAGAGTAGCGAAAGAGCAGAGTATTTTTAAGCACTGAAATACAGGCAGCAGATTCCAGAAATGAAGGCAATAGTACAATTTTCAAGTACTGAAATGCAACAGCAGATTGCCAATAAAACCCAGAAATTTTTCCAATAGCCCAGCAGCTGAGAATATTTTCCAGCAGCAGAAAAACCCAAAATTGCAGAAATTTTCAATGGAAAAACTCAGAATTCTTTTTCATTAAAAACCATAAACTTCTTCAAAACCCCACTTTGAACAATATTCTAGCAGCTCTTCAAAGGCAGAATTAAAGGCAGAAAATGCAGAGAAAATTTAGAATGAAAACCTTCAGATGCACAAGGCTGCTCTTTTTCAAAATCTGTACTGGAATGCTGTCAATTTCTGAATGCTTCTCCTTCTCCAAAACACTTCTGAATGGCGGCAAAAACACTGCTGCAGAAATCTCTGAGCGCTTCAGATGTGTAGTGCTGCTCCCAATTTCTAAGTGCTGCAAAAATGCCAAGAATTTTTGCAGATATGTAGGCCATAAACACAAATGGCTCACTCAATTTGGAGCAGGGCCAGCAATCGCCCGCTCTGATACCATGTTAAACACCATGTTGAAGCACACACATGGTGTATGAGGAGAATAACACACACACACAAGAGGAAACTCAACACAATGAAAGATAAGCGTGTAGCTCTCTTGTTTTCCATTCTACAAAGATGTACATTTATATTACAATGGTGTGACTCTTGGTTTCATATTCCAAGGTCACTTGGACTCCATTGTGACTTTTCGTATTCCACACCTACCCATGTAGGATTAGGTGTTCCAACAGAGAGCAAGGAGGTTATTGTCCCCATAAAAGAGTTAATAACTTTTCTCATTAATACAAAGAACTACTCCTTATTTGGTTCACAAAGAAATTGACAATGTGGAAAAATATGTTGTTAATAAAATGTGTTCCATGACTAAATCAAAGGTATTAATTGAAGTTGATGATTGGGTTCAAGATAGAAGACACACCCAATAATGCTACACCTAGCATATGTACATGGTGTACATCTACTAGCACCTAAAGCTATTGTTGAGTAGCCTTTTACTTGATAGGAACAAAGAAAAAGAAGAAATTGTATTAATGTTGGATGATATGTAGCTCACCATGAGCTCTAAGGTGTATAATGAATGATGTACATTTGCAAATTATCATGAATTTTTAATCAAAAAAAAAAAAAAAAACTACTCTACTTCTCCGCAGATATTAATTCGTAATTTAGGAAAAAAAATTCTGACATGTAATAAGAAATCACACACATGCAACAAGTATTTTTCCTGCTGAAAGAAATCTTCTAAAAACCCCATTATATTCTTGCATGAAACTAGGCAAATAGAGATGTATTACGATTTATTTTCTGGACTGAGTACAACTTGCAAGTGCATAACCTATCTCTATGCTCACTTAGAAGCTTGTTGTTAGCATAAATTCTTAACGCAGGTGTACAGAAAGAGATTGGTTTAACTTTGTGTGACAAACAACCCTAACAAAAAAGACAAATACTTAACTTCCTTAAATATGCAAGTGATAGTTAAAAGAAATGTTTTGAAAAACCCAATCTATGTAGTAAAATTAGTTAAACAGTGAAAAGAAATAAGAAATGATCCATACATTCAACGGAAAAGACAAGATATAAATATTTGTATATGTATTATAACACCATGAAAAGGAGAAAACAATAATGTTACCAGTCCCCTTCAATGGGATGGGTTCTTGGCTGTCCTCAACACTTCAAATCCAGAACTCTCTCTCTCTCTCAATGATGTAGAAAATCCTAAATGTGTTGAAATCTATGGGAGGTCAAGAAGTAAAGAAAATAGTAGCAGTAATGAGAATGATCAAATCACGACAATGAAAGTGATCAAAGTGAATAATAAATGGAAAACCCTCCTATTTATAACAAAATATTGAGTTATCCTTGATAATGGTGAATAATAAAATATTATTAACCAAGATCAAGATCTAATTGCTTGGAATATTTTATTATATTTTGTTGGAGAGAAAAGGCATTTAAATTGGTTAAATACCTTTATTTAGAAATAATAAGTAAATAATGATTTAATTAGTTATTCCTAGACGAAAATAGGATAAATAATGATTTATCTAATTATTTCTAATAATTGGGTTAAATATGACCAGGAATATTTAAACAATGGTTTAATTAATTATTCCTAGAGGAAAATGAAAAAAGAAAAATTTATTTAATTATTCCTCATGGGGTTTCGTGTTTGAACCAGAAATAACTTAATAAAATATGGTTTATTAAATTATTTTTTTATAGTGAATGAAATTTTACCATGGTAAAATTGGTCTTACATGGTGTACTTCGATTCATCTAATTGTAAATAGTTAGATGACCAAAAATTGGTGTAACAGATTTCCCCCCAATATGCGAGCATTAGGAGCTAATCGTATGATTGAAGTACGTTGTAAGAACACAATTAGTAGACATCGAAGGGGAGTGAGAGAGAGAGAGACACACACACATACACGAAGTGAAGTGAGAGAGGAAAATAGCCAAGGGGGAGAGATCTACAAATTATATAAATATCCTTTAATGTTTGGGTACCTATTCTTAGTGAGGTGGGGGAGGCATACCTATGCCTCCCGAGATGAAAAATTACAAAGAATAATGGTGCGCCTAGAAAAATTAGACTAAGCTATAAAATACATGATATGCTCGCATAAAATGGTCTAGACAAAAATATAATGTATCAGACATATATACTGTGCCTAGGACAACAACCATGACTGAATACAATAATATCTGAGTACATGGGACATAATAACAACAAAAGAAACCCTCAAAAAATGGAAAGGTCTTTGAAAACATGAATGGATCATCTGAGTGATACATGCATGCTATAGGTGGTGCAAGTGGCTAGAAGCAAACCTGTCAAATCTGCAGAGCTACATCTAAGGCTTTATCATAATATTAGGTCATCTAGGCATGTGGGGGGCTACATGTAGGGCCACCCCCTCATGAGATCTAAAACATCTCACACACACCCAGGAATCTTTGGGACAATTTGCTAGATCACCGAACCATGAATTATACAAATATCAATCATGCTGAAGTTGAGCGGATGAGAAACAATGAAGTGAAAGGGGAATGAGGAATCCATTTTCCTAATCTGAGGCGCCGAACAAGAATGGAAGCTAGAACCAAGGTACACTTCCCTCTAAACCTGTATTTTGGAATGAATGTGTTGATGTTGACAGAAGGAGGTCTACCATAGGTGAGGCAATTAGGAATCCTCAACTAACGCACGAGGGATCATAGTAAAAGTGATTGATGGATTGAAACTAGGGATGACGAAGGAAGAGGGAATAATGAGTAGCAAATGTATGAGTTCCATTGTTAGAGCATAAAAATGATGGGTGGCAAAAATGGGCAACACGACAGATGAAAAAGGCACAAATTGTTGGCTTGAGGGGTCTTAACCCAAGTTCGGTGTGCAAGGTTTGCTAACAAACCCCTATACTACTGGCCCTTTCGGCAGTGACCTGCTTGCATAGGTCAAAGTCTCACCCGAATTAGTATGGCTGGGTGCTGGAACTAGGTTTCCACACACTGAGAAAGTATGGGTAAGGCAAGTAGGGTTGCGCTAAGTCCTGTGATCCCATATTACCTTGTTCTATGCAGGGTTAATTAGGTCTCTGTTCGCATCCACGTGCGCTAGGTCTATAGTTATATTCTTTTATGACAATAAAACAACATTATATAAACAAAACAGAATAGATCAAGATCCAAAAACACACTTACATAGATCTTCGCAGCTAAAAGATAGAAAATGCACAATACAACAATTACTAACAATTCGCACAAGATTACTCATAGATTTAGTTCTCTATCAATCCTTCTTATTCATTCATTCATCAATCCTTCCTTACAATTCCCTTCCCAACTTGCGCATCGAGCAGTAGGTTCTGCACACAGATGGACTTGGATCTCCGCGCACACAGCTAGCAGGAGTCCTTTCCCTAAAACCCAAACAGATAGCTTAAACCACAATTTGCATCAATAGCTCATCATTTCTTCTCCTTTACAACACAAAATTCTCCTCTATTTATAAAAATCTATCCTAGACTTTCCTATGGTCCGCAAACCGTGGTTTTGGACCCTTGGTTTACCCTTTTACCCATTAAAATAAGTTTGGGGCTTTGACCCTCCCCAAAACCCCTGTGCTAGACTAAATCTAATAAAAAATATTCAAAATGGACCAGTTTCGCAACTTGTTAGGAGACCTTGTTCCAACAGTCCCCCAAAACAATCTTGTGACTCGTCCTGAGTCACTGCAGTGGTGCGGCTTTTATTTACGCATGAAAGGTATTAAGAGAACTGCTAAGCTGAGGGAGTGCATCCTGACTTTGGGCAGAAGCATTCGGTGCAAGATCGACCAGCTTCTGGGAAGGTGGATCTTCAGCGGCCGTGGTAAGGCATTCAAGAAGATGATTAAGACGCTTGGTTGCACCATCAATGTCTTGTGTTAATTGGAGGGCGGAAGTAGTCCAGGGCATGAGACATTCGGTTATGATGTATTGTTTATGCTAGAGTTTTTAAATCTCGTCCTGGAGGTCGTTGCTCGTCTTCAATCTTACCAAGCATTGGACAGGCACCAAGGTAGGTACCGTAGCGTTGATCTTTTCAACAAATTCTTCTTTTTGTTGTAAGTCCTGATTGATTTGTTGGAGGAGTGGATCACACTGGACCTGAGTCCAGAGTTGTATGGCTGACTCCAGCAGTTTGGCATCATGAGAAATTTGCCCCGTAATTGTAGTTGTTGCATCTGTGATTAGGTCAGTACGTTGGGCACAAATTTATAGGGGTGTGCTAGGCTGTAGTCTGGCCTGTAAGTTCGAAATCTGTTGTTCCAGCTAAGTCCTGACGGTGTGCATTTTTTCCACCTTATCCCAAGATGTATCCTCAGCGGGGATTTCATTTGTGACTTCTCTGTAGAGCTAGTGGATCACAGTCTCAAGCTCTGCCTATTCCAATACAGCCTGGATCAAGTCAACAGCTTGTTGTGCAATGGTGCACTAGGCCATAGTAAGCTGTTAGGTTGCAAATTGAGTGCGGTTACTAATCTCCCAGGAGATAGCGTGATTGAGGCTTTCGAGGGCTATGTGGGGTAGCTGAGCCAAGTCTAGATGAACTCCGGTGGCTTTTGGGGGCTGCGTTCTGACCAAGGCACAGTTAGGGATACCCCAGAGATGACTGGCTTCACCGAGTGGTGCCGAGCTGCTATCGACCGATAGGGGTTGTGCCTAGCCTTCATTGGTTGGGGGGTGATCCATTTTGATCTGGAGAGCATGGAGGTTAGCCTGAAGAGATTCAACCCTTACCTTCCACTGGGCCACGATAAGTTCCCACTTATCCTCCATAGCCATGGTGACCATGTCTGCGATCTGCTCCAGGTCACCATCTGTTAATGTGATTGTGGCATCATAGTGCTTGCGGTGGGCGTGTTGTTTCTTTCTTGGTCCTAATGCTGCTACCCATGTCCTCTTAGTACCTGGGGGAAGGGTGGTAGCTATGTCTACCTAAGCTGGAGTTGTATTAGGCTACTGCAGTGGGTTACCTCTGGGCTCGGCTGTAACTGATGCTGGCTGATGGGGTGTTGTCGTTTCCCCAAGAGTATCGGAGAGGCCTTTTTCCCAGGCAAGGGGCTATAGTGAGATCACCAGGTCAATTTCTTCATCGACTACCATATAATGAAATTCCATCCATGTCTTACTAGCAAGGCTGCAAATCCAGACATGGTGCATGGTGATTTGGAATGCGGAAATATGCTTGTATTTGTCATATATGGTGGAGGATAACCGGGGTCGGGAGTTTATGGTAGTGGCAACACTACTCTGGAAGAGGACCCAAAAGACCTTGTTATCCTCGATGTGCTGCTTATCCTTAGAGTCCCACAAGTGAGCATACCGAAGGCCTTCGCACATCCCCTTAGGGAGCTCAGGAATGATCGACTCCTTTGGTTTTTCCCAGGCAACTAGTGCTATTAGGAATAATAACCACGAATAGAAAAAATATGTCCTGTGCTCTTGAGCCTCATGGAAATTAGTTAGAAATTCGTCGCACAAGTACTGAGCCCAATTTAAAAAGACACCCTTTGCGCACTATCTGGCTAGCTGGATCACATAGGCGGAGACAGTCACAACCTGCCACCTCCGCATTAGTTTGCAGGCTAAAAGCTGAGTACCCATCTGTGTAGCAGGATCGTTGATGGTTTGGATCAAAAATCCCCATTGATTTTGTTGTACTGCATAGGTCTCCTGGACAAACAGAGTGGTAGTGGCTTGGTACTTCTTTCCGACCTACACTAGCGGGTGCGGTCCTTGCATTAGGAGGCCTGTAATCTTGTGGATCAATGCAGCATCAATAGGGAATCTCTCACGAATCCATAGGAAATGATCATGAATTATGGCGAGCAACTAGCGAGCGAAGAGATCTATGACGTTGAAATGGCCAAAGCGGGGCATTTTGAGCAGATTCATGAGACTGGATCCTGCCAAGCCGCATACCCAGCGCTATGGTACTACCGTGATTCCATCATCCTCATGGATTGTATCAAAGTATAGTGCAGGGGCTCATTCCAGGAGGGCATGATGGTCTTCCAGGTCATGATCATAAAACTTGACCTCATGGAGGCATCCGCGGGGATCACCGAGGATGGGGACCTCTCCTAGGGTCAGCGGGGTTTGTAGGTAGCTGATCAAGCCATCCAAGCTTTTCAACGTTCTTGTAGACGGGCTTCATGGGAAAATGAAGCAAGGTAACCAATTGATCAGGTTAGCTGGAAGAGAAAAATCCTGGTCATCTTGTTCCGAGAGCAGGGGCCTAACACGTCTTGGGGAGCTTCGAGGACTTTTTGCTGCTTGTGGGGGTTTTCCCAAACTTTGTGATTTCTCCTTGCCTTTCCTCATGGCCCTTGAAGGGGGGATTTATTCTAACTCAGGCTCATCCTCCAGGACTTCTTCTACATCAGGCTCAGTTGGGGTGGAGGTTTCGGCAGGGGTGGCAGCCAACATCCTTGTGCGAAAAATGAATCCTGGCTCTAGGTGACTACTATCTGATAGAGGAGGTTGATCATACATGAGGGGGATGTTGTGGTTATAAAAATTTTAGGTGCTCAATTACTTCCACAATACGCTTAAGGTAGGTCAGTTGCGTAACTGAGACAATACTGCTAACCAGACTATCCTGCCCCCTTTTAAGCACTTCCCATCAGATGATAGAGTGAGATATTTTACTCGCGGTGGGTTTCCCAAGGAACGGTAAAAGATTCCCATAACTCGACCTGCCAAAGGTGCAAAAGCTGCTTCTCTTAACGGTAACTTTTGCTTTTTACCAGAGGGTGCAGTTCCAATGGCTGGTTGTCACATCCCCAGTGATCTTGGCGTACTCGTCACGCTAAGGTTACCTAGTTGTGATAGTTGCCTATCTTCCCCCAACACAGGCTTGTTTCCTAGGTAGCTCTTGGCCGAAGACCAAGATATTTTCATCATTTTTTCTACTAAGGCCCTAAGGGGGGCTTTTTTCTGAACCAACTGCCTGACCCCTAGCTGTGTCGCCTTCATAGAGGTGGCTCGATGCATGGGACTGCTACCTGTTGAACCTATAGGTGTCCTAGGGAACCTGCTACTCACTAGTGGGTCAACTTGACCCTCTCCCAAGGTGGGTTCATCCTTTCCTCTGGGACCATAAAAAGGGAGTCCTTTGTGATACGAAGACAACACAGCATAGGGGCTTCACCTAGCCGAGTCTGCCAAGCTTCTAGTTGCTTACTAGGTTCCTCAACATCCCCCTCGTAGCATGGTATTGCATCCTAGGTTGGATTGTCCCTATTTCATGCTGTCAAATTATAGATATAATCCCCATATCCCTCCTTGGGTATAGTTTCTGCATATCATTTTCCTTCCATAGGGTCTAGTGGCATGACGACCCGCATGCCCTTACTTTCAAATACCATCCTGCGATTTTTGAGATTGACGATGCCCCCCATGTCTATAGCCTAGTCCAGTCAGAGGAGCACAGGGTAGGGATCCACATCTTCCACAATTTATATTATTTCAAAGTCAGCCAGGACCCTTACCCCTACGATGTCAACCATGACTTTTGGTAGACCTAGAGGAATGATTTTTTCTTTATTTACCATTCCAAGCTAGATGGTGGGTCTTTCCAGCTTGGGCCCCCCCATGCGTTGCCAAGTGTGCTTAGGTAGTATATTAGCATCTAATCTGAGGTCTAAGATAACCCGATCCATTTCATAGTTTCCAATCTAGACTGTCAGCCACATTTCCCTGCCAGTGTGTCTTTGATATTTGTATAACTTATGCACATCCTTAATGTCAGGTAATACGGCAGTGTGTGTTGAGCAAGTCTCTAGTAAAGCCAACAAATTTGGTACTACTTGGGGGTTTCCCAGCAGCTTCATGCATGCTTGTAAGATAGTTTTAACCTCCTCATATACTTCCACATCTCCCAGGTGTGTAGATGGCAAAACGTTAGTCTCAAGGAAGTCCTCCCGAGCTTCCATAAATGTTTCCCTTGCTTTGTCCAAGTCCAGTCCTTCTTGGTTACTAACTACCCTGTAGATTAGTGTGTCAGTTTTTTCTTTCTCCTTAACTCGCCCAATCTCCAATCCATTATGCGTTACCACATTTACCTTTGTATCCTTACCCCTCAGCTCGGTCTGGACCCTTCACACCTTTAGCGCAGATGGGAACTTCTTTCCCTGTATCTTTGCTTTTAGGGCTGGAAAATCTTCTAGCATGTGGCCCAATTTTTTAAAATGTCTACAGGACTGTTGTAAGGGGCTCAAGCAATCCTTCAAAAAATTTCCCATGCCCCCATAGTTATAGCAGATCAACTGGCCTCGACCCCGACCTGTGCTTCCGCTTCTGCTCCCATCCCTTCTTCCAGGGGAGTCATCCCTGACTGAAGGGGTTTTTGGTGAGGTAGGGTCTTCTCCCCTATCCATTACTTCATTATGGATTTTCCAGTCCTGCTCCTCATGGCCAACCGACCGGAAAAATCGGCACTAGTGTCGCTTTCTTTCAGAAACGGGGGTGCCTGGACAGGGCCATCGGTTGATATTATGCAACCCAACTATGTAGCTCTCCCCATGCTAGAGTGTAGGTCCCCTTGAGCCCTTCTACTCCAAACTACGCGCTCCTAATCCCTAGTGGCCTGTTTTGTGACCTAGTTCTGTGCCAGCCGCTCTTCCTTTCTCCCGTTGTAGATTCTGAATTTCCTGGTGCATAGCCTCAAGCTGCACCTAGATTTGTTGTACCTCTAACGCAACATCCTTTAAAGGCATAGCTTCTAATTTCATAGTAGCTTCGAAGGCCTTATCTTCTGAGTCAAATTTCTGGTGACCCATAGGTATGCATAGGTGAGGCAGTAGCACAGAAATGAACCATTATGTAAGCTTTCCATCATCGTACCAAAATACTCCTTCTCTAATAGTTTTTTTTAGGCGTTGATCTGCTTCCCATACAGACTCAGGAGCCCCCTGCTTGAAATATTTTATTTCTTCTATGACCTGAGAGTAGGATTTAGGGTTCTAAAACTGTTGTTTCATGGCATCCTTGATGTTTTTGGTAGTTGCGCCCTTATTTGGCGATACGTACCTCATATACCAGTCCAAAGCTCTTCCCTCAAAGGATAAGGATAGTTGTGCTTTTTTCGTAGTGTTTCTCATCATGCCCTATGAAATCCATACCGACTCTACCACAAACCAGAATCGTTCCACGTTTTCATCGGCCGTGCCTTTGAAGGTAGGTAATTTCAAGTGTACAGTCATGGTTTCCTAGGGGCCCATCGTAGGTGCCCTTCTCTAGTGTTCACTTGTCAGTACCCAATCCCTTTCTCAAACTCCTTAGGTCCTGGTAATGGAACCATTTGTTGGCTTGAGGGGTCCTGACCCAGGTTCGGTGTGCAAGGTTTCCCAACAAACCCCTATACTATTGGCCCTTTCGGTAGTGACATGCTTGTGTAGGTCAAAGTCTCACTCGAAGTAGTATGGGTGGGTGCTGGAACTAGGTTTCTACACCCTCAAAAAGGATGGGCAAGGCAAGTAGGGCTTTGCTAGGTCCTATGATCCCAGATTACCTTGTTCTACGTAGGGTTAATTAGGTCTCTGTTCACATCCACATGTGCTAGGTCTATACTTATATGCTTTTATGACAATAACACAGCATTATATAAACAGAACAGAATAGATCTAGATCCAGAAACACACTTACACAGATCTTCATAGCTTAAAGATAGAAAATGCACAATACAACAATTACCAACAATTCGCACAAGATTACTCACAAATTCAGTTCTCTATCAATCCTTCTTATTCATTCATTTATCAATCCTTCCTTACAATTCCCTTCCCAACCTGCGCACACAACAACATGGTTTTCACACAGCTAGACTTGGATCTCCGCTGACACAGCCAGCAGGAGTCCTTTCCCCAAAACCCAAAAAAATAGCTTGAACCAAAGTTCGCATCAATAGCTCATCATTTCTTCTCCTTTACAATACAAAATCCTCCTCTATTTATAAAAATATAGCCTAGACTTTCCTATGGTCTGCAAACTATGGTTTCAGACCCCTGGTTTACCCTTTTACCCATTACAATATGTTCAGGGCTCTGACCCACCCCAAAACCCCTGCACTAGACTAAATCTAATCAAAAATATTCAAAATGGACCAATTTCGCAGCTTGTTAGGAGACCCTGTTCCAACATGGATGGAATATTGTAACATGAGGCAAAGGGACTTGGGACAGACTTCATGAATGTGATAGTCACTCAACTTAGATGCTCTGAACAAGGGTGACTCAATGAGGCTGCCACACAGAATAGGCCTAGTGGGGACCATAAAATCAGTATAAAATGATGGTTACTCATGAATAAAATAGACACACGCATTGGCAAGTATTAAGGAAAAGTGGTGCCCCAAGTACAAGCAACACAAGTGAATAAATTGTATCTTTAGAGGCAGCGAAGTGACCCTTCTTGGAAAAATGGCTTCTGGGTGAAGTATCAAATCAAATTTTAGAGCTCTGTGATAGCTTTCCAATGGTTCCGGTGGTTCATCAAACCAAGCTATGGTTTGGTCGCAATTTGAAAAAAGTGAAATTAGGATTTTTATTTTAATAGGGTGATTTCCCTCCAATTTTCTTCATTTGGTAATGGAGTTGTGGTGAATTTGGAGAGGATGAGAAAGTACTAAATATTCTGGCGATTGTAGTGGACAAAATGACCATTGGAATCAAGATCCATAAGTTGTAGGTTGGTGGCATAACGCTACTCTACTTTTTCAATGGTTCAGTTCTTTAGATTAGGTGCACGGAGCCTAGGAACAACTCTCTGCCCATCCTCACAGTTGGCTCGCACTTCCTTGGGCTTGTACTGCAACTTGGATCATATTTTCTAGAGGAGAAAGCTATGAGCTTGCAGGGACAAGGTTGGAAAAGTGCGAGTTCGGAGAAAAAATGGGCTTTATCTTGTTTTTGTCTCGGGACTAGGACTTGATGGTTTGGGATGTAGCTTTTCTTTCTCTGAGATGAAAAACATGTTGGCATGGTGCTGGTATGACAGAGCTAAAGATCAACTAGAGAGAGATGGATTAGGATGCACTGTGTGCTGAGATGCAGGGGGTTGAGGTGGTCAGAAGTGCACTTGCTAGGGAAGGGGAGCCCTTGTTTTCCATGATATTCAGCTACTGAGATCCAGAAAAGGAGGCCTTTGTAGTGCATGGGCACCGGATCATGTTTACCATATAGGATATCTATTTCTTGATCAGACTCCCACCACTAGGTGTGGTGGGAAATATACATCTCGTGTTACCACAAGGGTTGAAAATATCAGAGTTCGTGAAATGCCACTATAGAACAGATGTTCATTCTAAGGGAACAATCAAACTAATCAGTGATATAGTGAGGCTAGAGATATGAGCTATTGCTACAGTGGTACTGTGGATCGTGGGCAACCAGGCATTTTACCAAATCACTAGGGGGCAGAGGATGTTAGTTTAGAGTGTACTGAGTGGGACATACTACAGGTGAGTCGAGATGATGTTGTCATTGGTGAAATGATAGCTATCACTATGCAAGTGATAGGGGAACCATGACTGTGCTTTTGGTACAGTTTTATGCTCATTCATCTTTTAGAAGATCCCTAGACATCGGCCTCATGTACAAATTTAGGATGGGGCCCACAAGAGCCTAGGATGCATTTCTGGGGGCAGTTACTATAGAGAGGAGGAGACGGGGGAGCCAGAAGGGTGTTACGACTAGAGTTATTCGTAGATTGGGATCAAATGTTGATGTATATAGATGACTATCCGTATAGTGGTATGAACTTTTAGGGGGGGCTTGATTTTCCACGTCCGTTAGTTCGAGCATGGGGATGAGATGGTAAGTAAAAGTTTCTATATATTATGATGCTCTCTAAATTTTTTAGAATATGTATGTGTTACTCATTCTTTACTTTTGGTATGTAGATATAGCACCGGTGAAGTTGTCAGGATATATGGGACAACCCGAAGCACTAAGGGCTACAGAGTCTAGTAGACTGAGAGGACACCAGGGACCTGAATATTAGGCCCTACTCAAGGATGTCCGCCATAAATATGAGTTGATGCTGACCAGCGTATCAGATTGTGGATGACATCATCTTGAGGACCAATACATTGAGGGGTGTATAGGGCTATCCTTTGAGCGACATAGTGTTATGAAACCATCTCCCAAAATAGAAGAAAACAAAGATCAACACCTTTGAAATCAACCACTTCGAGGGGGCAACATCCTTTAGATAACATAAATGAAAAATTCTTCGAGAATACAAATGAGAAAACCTCCTTTATACATATAGGATCCATGGGGTCACAACATAATCCTAGCCAAAGTAACAATAATAATGTAAGGGCACAACAATAACAATAATGGGGCTACACTAATAATAATAAGGGAATAAAGTAGTAATATAGGGGTCTAACATGCTCCTATCCTTCAAAAAATGTTGTCCTCAACACTTGAGTAGCTTTGGATGCTTCTATATAAAACTCTTATCCCCCCATGTGGAATCTTCATTGCGTAAGTTATTCCACTTGATGAGGTACTCTGAAATTGAATGATTTCGTAGCTATTGACTTCTAGTTTCTGTGACTGCTTCAGGTTCCAATATGATTTTTCCTTCCTCATCAAGTTTTGGAAATATTGTTTGAAGTGGAAGTTTGTCACCTATAACCTCCTTTAAGATTGAAACATGGAAAACTGGGTGCACTCAAGACGAAGCAGGAAACTTCAATTTGTATTCCATAGTACCAATATTTTGCAACACCTTGTAAGGACCATAGTAATTTGGAGAATTTATTATCCTTATTAGCTTGCTTGAGGGACATTTGTTTGTATCATTTTATTTCTACAAATACCCAGTCTCCTACATCAAAAAAATTCTCAATGCAATGTTGATCTGCCCATTGTTTCATTCGATTTTGTGCCAAATTTGGGTTATCCTTTAAGAGTTGGAGAACTTGTTTTTGATGCTCTGTGTCATCTTCCACTACTTGAACCTTATAATATTCTCTTAAATATGATGTGATTGATGGTGGATGATATCCATAAATTTCCATATGTAGAAATGATACAAGAAATATGTACACCGATAGATTCAATCTGATCATGCAATATTCTAGAGCAATATACGGAATCCTTCTACAATTAATTTGCGGAAATTAAACATGATCGCATAATCACACCAAGTGAGAGAAATAATGAAATCCACAACACATGAAATGTTCTGGGGAAAGAAATATGCTCAAAACCCCTCTATCTGTATTGTATAAAATCAAGGAATCATGAAACAATTACAATGTGTTCTTCTCACAAGAGTTTGTTGCACTCTACCAACTGTCTCACACTGATCTAGAAAAAATCGACCAATACTTATCCAATTTCCTACCTCTGGTTAGCCTGCCTTGCCTACACAATTCTAAGAACAATTGATCCCTATTAATTAGGAAATTCAACCATCCAAAATTGCATAATACATCATGGCCAATCCTATTGTTGTCTTATTTCCCGTCAGCAATTTAATAATAATACAACTAATAGATAACATCCCTTTAACCTTTGTCTTAACCGGTTATTCATCAAAACTGACATGAATACAACTATTAATAGTAAATAATTAGTCACCTGTCAGATCACTGCATGTGAATTAAATCTGATTTAATTCACTTGACCTCTCACTAGTGCAACAATGAGTTACAACTATTTAGACTCACTTTAACTCACTTAATTGGGTTAATTGATTTCTCATGCATTAAACTAATACCCTAACTACAACTTGGAATATATAAAAAATAGAATCACTTTACATGCCTCAACAACCACCCTCAACTTGAATCTCATTAGATAATTGAGCTTATCATGCTCAGTTACCTATTACAAGTGATTATGAGATAAGATTGCAATTTATTATCCAATTTAATTAAGGGAAAATTAAATTAGACACACCTTTCTTGTTGACTTTTCAACACTCCCTCTCAACAAGAAAGGGATTATCAGCTACCCCAATCCAGCCTCTGTGGTATTCAAATTTTCTCTTGGCAAGCACCTTTGTAAAAATATCTGCATCGTGATCCTCCATGTGAATGTACTAAGGTAACATAATGCATATCTGAACACAATCTTCGAGATGGTGGTATCGGATGTCAATATGGTTCGACCTGTCATGTAATATTGGATTAATCTATAGTTTTATGCAACTCTAGTTATCACAATGTATCACCATCGGATCCATATGATGACCAAACAAACCAATAGGTATCTTCCTCATCCAGAGGGCCTCACATGCTACCTGACTGCATGCCATATACTCTTCCTCAGCTAAAATAAGTGTAACTGATCTCTTCTTCCCGCCTTACAAAGAAACTATTGTTGATCCTATGCTAAAGATTACTCGTGATGTGTTCTTCCTGTCTGATGGACTGCCTGCCCAGTCTACATCGGTAAAGCCCTGAAGCTTCACTCCCTTTGTCTATATGTACCATAATCCATACTCTGTAGTGCAACTTAGATATCTCAAGACATGCTTCCCCGCCTTCCAAAAGAGCTTGGTTGGATTAACCATAGCTTGACTAAGCTGGTTAATTGCGTATCATATGCCTGGTCGTGTGTTCACCAAGTACATAAGTGAACCCACAAGATGCCTATAAACAGTAGCGTACACTAGCTCACCTGAAGTAGCATCCTCCTTCCTCTTGTTTCCTACAAGAGGAGTCTCCATGGGCTTACAAATCTCCATGTGGAAGTTCCTCAGAATCTCATTGGAATACTTTCCTTAAGAAGCAAAAATTTCCCCATCCCACTGCAATATCTCCAAACTAAGGAAATAGTGAAGGAGTCCTATTTCCTTCATCTCAAAATCTCTTGCAAGAAGTTATGAGTTGCTCATCACCTGTCAAAATAAGATCATAAACATAAAGTATGATAATCAAAATCTTACCGTCAACCACAATCTGGTACCGGTTCACATCCAGATGACTCTTTCTGAAGCCCAACCCAATGAAATAGTTATCAATCCTAGTGTACCAAGCACGAGGTGCTTGCTTCAACCCATACAATGCACTCTTGAGTCTACACACATGTGACTCCCTGTCAAAGGTATCAAAACCTTCCGGATACTCACTGTACACTTCTTCCTCAATAAATATATTGATAAATGTAGTCTTCACATCCATCTCATGTATCTATCAACACATTTGTGCTGAGAGTGCAAGGATCAATCTAATCGATGAGTATGGTGAAAATGGTGCAATAATATCCTCATAGTCAATCCCCTCAACCTGTGAGAATATATGGGCTACAAACCGAGCCTTTTACTTCTCCACACTCTCATATGATTCCTTCTTCACCTTATAGATCCATTTAGATCCAACCACTAACTTCCCGACTAATCTTTGGATAACATCGCATGCACTATTCCTAACGATGGATTCGTACTCCTCAACCATGGCATTAACCCAAGTTGGTTGTTGCATTTCCTCCTCAAAAGAGGATGGTTTTGTCACAATACAATTGCTCATAAGAGGCATGTATGCACTATAACTATCTAGTGACTGTCTCTATCTACGCTATAATGTAGGTGCTACTACATGTTCTACCGCATCAAGTCTCAATCAGTCAGCCTCTATGGTGTGCCTCCTACCATGTTTGGTCGATGGCTCTGCATGATTGGTTTCTTCAGCTCCATGATCCTCCTCATGAGGCTGCTCCACTTATTGAGGTTCATCCTTTGGAACCTATAGTTTATGATCTGCATGCAAATCAAGCTCCCTCTCAAGGACAATCACATGGCTTTCTCCTTGTCAAATTTTACATCCCTTCTAACACTGTCATCCTGTTGTTTGGAAAATATACCTGATAGTTGTGCGGAGCATTAGTGGACCCCACAAATATCCAAATCCCTATTTTTGCTTCTATATTCCTTTTAGAATATTTGGTCACATGGAAATAGATAGATGAGCCAAAAATTTTAAAATATGAAACATCAGGTTTCTTACTAGAAAAATCCTCGTCTGGTGTACTCATGCCAAGTATTCAATGAGGAATATGGTTCTACAAAATTATCATTGTGTTGCATTCCTATGCCCACAGATGCAATGACAGGCCCTGATCATGTAACATAGCTCGTGGCACATCCAAAATTGTTCTATCATTCTTTCTGCATCCCCATTCTATTGTGGATTATGAGGCACAATCAACTCTTTCTCAATTTCTTCTTTGGCATAGAAGTTCTTGAATTGATTTGAGATGTACTCACCACCATTGTTGCTCCTTAGAGCCTTCACCTAATTCATTGTATATTTCTCAACTAGTTCTTTCAACTCACAAAATTTTGAGAACGTCTGCTCTTTCTTCTACATGAAGTGGATCCAACGCCTTCTAGAAAACTCATAAAAAAAAATGAAATAATACCTATGCTTTGTTGTAGAAGCTGTAGAGAATGGTCCACACACATCTGAGTGAAATATCTAAAGGATTTATGTTGCTTGGTTCTCCTTCTCGTGAAAAGTGGCCTTTGTATACTTCCCCATGGTACATAACTTGCATGTTTCTATCTGTGTAAGAGTACCCTTTGGAAGCCTCATAGAAATTGGCTGCATGACCTTCAAAGCACTATGGTGTAGACGGCCCAATATCCTGTTCCATAACTCACCCTCATCCTGGCTCACCACTCTGTCTACTTTACTTATCAATTTTGTGCAGCCATCTACATCAAGTTTGTAGAGGTTTTTCGCACGAACCCCAATATTATTAAACTCTCTTGTGGCTTTGTGATGAAGGAATTCTTTCCCTTCACTGCAAACAACATCGTATCCTCTATCCTCCAACATAGCAACTGAATCTAAATTCTTTTTCAATCCTGGTACATGCATGCCATATTTTAATAAGAAACCTTTACTTGAATCTCTCTGGAAGGTAATTGTACCAATCCGGGTAACACTATACCTCCCATCATCACCCATCTCGATGTGAATCTATGGATCCTTCTCCTCCAAGCTACTAAATAGTTCTTTGTCTCCTTTCATGTGGAAATATTCACCACTTTCCAAGTACCACACTGATTCCATCGCACTAGACACCATTCTTGTGATGAGTGATAAGTCTAAATCGAACTGTGAAGCCAAAGAATCACCCACTGTAGATCTTGAAGCCTTATTTTTTTTGTTATTATTCTATGGAAAATTAGTGGCATAGTGTCCATGTTCATGACAGTGAAAAAAATTCACTCTAGACATGTCACACTTCTTTCCTTCTTTTTCGATCTCATACTTGGAATAGGATTTATTTCCCTTCCCCTACTTTCCCTTACCTGCCAAGGTGAAATTTTCCTCATCATCTGTCTTGGATGAGGATCCTTCTCTAGTATTCCGCCTGAATTCTTCTTGTACCAAATTTGACCAAATTCGTTCCCAATATGGTATCTTCTCCCTCCCATTGAAAGAGTCCTGATAACTATGTTAGCTCTTGGGAAGGCCTATAAGTGCTAGGCTCAACAAGTCATCATCATCTATATTAATACCGACACTTCCAATCTCATCTCAACATTGGATGAAATTGGTCAAGTATTTCGTAATAGTGTTTCCTTTCTCCATTTTTATTTTCTTGAGCTTGTCCTTCAGTGCGAATTTTATGTGGTCACTAATGTTCTAAAATAAATCTGTCGAGACCTTCCACATTTCATATGGAATCTCCTTGCCATGGAGACTCAAGACAATGTGATCTTGAACTCCCTCTAATAATACCCTCCTCACCTTTGCAACCTTCTTTTCCCAAGAATCAAGAAGAGTTGCGTCTTCTGTTGTGGGCCTTGGAATATTAGTGTGGATAAGTTCTTTCAGCCCATTGTCCTCCAGAACTACCTCCGTTCTGTCTTTCCATGAAATTTAATTAGAATTTTCGTCGAGTTCATATTCCAATCTTAATCCATTGAAAGACATCTTGATCCACCTTTCACACCAAAGAATATTTTTGTAAGTTCGAATGTTGTTCAACACAAACCCAATTTCTTATCCACTATAGTGATTTATGGTGCTCTGGTACCATGTAGAAATTATACAAAAAATATGTATACCAATGGATTCAATCCAATCATGAAATATTCTAGAGCAAGATACTAAATCCTTCTACAATTAATTTGGGGAAACTAAACATGATTGCACAATCACACCAAGTAAGAGAAAGAATCAAATCCACAACACATCAAATTTTCTAGGGAAAGAAATTTACTCAAAACCCCTGTGTATTTATTGTATAAAACCAAGGAATCATGAAACAGTTACAATGCACTCTTCTCACAAGAGTCTGTTGCACTCTATCAACTGTCTGACACTGATCCAGACAAAATCGACCAAAACTTAGTCAATTTCATGCCTCTGCTCATCTTTCCTTTCTTGCACAATTCTAAGAACAATTTACCCCTATTAATTAGGAAATTCAACCTTCCAGAACTCCACAATACATCATGGGAAATCCTATGGTTGTCTAATTTTGCGCCGACAATTTAGTAATAATACAACTGACAGATAACATCCATTTAATCTCTATCTCAACTGGGTCTTCATTATAATTGACATGCATGCAACTATTAATAGTAAATCATCAGTCACTTTAGAGATCATTGCATGTGAATTAAATATGATTTAATTCACTTGACCTCACACTAGTGCAAAAATCAGTTACAACTAGTTAGACTGACTTTAACTCACTTAAATGAGTTAACTGATTTCTCATGAATTAAATTAATACAATGGCTGAAAATTTGACTCTAAAACAAATAGAATCACTCTACATGCCTCACCAATCACCCTCAACTCAAATTT
Source organism: Pinus albicaulis (assembly GCA_034641835.2). NCBI lineage: Eukaryota > Viridiplantae > Streptophyta > Pinopsida > Pinales > Pinaceae > Pinus > Pinus albicaulis. Next base: position 1,257,234,414 of record CM076582.1, read on the forward strand.
CATGAGGTAGCTGACTCTATCACACTCAGTTATCTATTGCAAGTGATTATGAGATACGATTGCAATTTATTGTCTAATTTAATTAAGGGAAAATTAAATTAGACACACATTCTTTGTTGAATTTTCAACACCACAAATGGGGTCATTTTTACTGCATTATGGAAGGAAGTGTTATACCACCACTCAACTAGAGGTAACCACTTGACCCATTGTGTTTGTTTATCAGATACAAAATACCGAAGATATCCTTCGACAAGTTTGTTCACTATCTCAGTTTTCCCATCAGATTGAGGATCATATGATGAGCTATTAGCTAGTTGAGTACCCAAACAAGAAAATAATTTCATCCAAAAATTTCCAGTAAAAATGGGATCTCTATCACTTACTATATTCTTTGTGTTTCCATGTATCTTTTGGAATGTTTCCATAAATGCAATAAGAATTATACATGCTTTAAATAGATGAGATAATGCACAAAAGTGTGCATACTTGGTAAGCCTACCAACTACCACCATGATGACACTCTTTCCTTCAGACTTAGGTAAAACTATGATAAAATCCATTGAAGCCTCCTCCTAACATTGACTTGAAATGGATAAAATTTTTAGAAGACCCAGGGTCTTAATCGTCTCAACTTTATTTTGCTAGAAAACCAAACATTCCGCCACAAATTTTTGAATATCAGATTTAGGGTCTTCCCAAAAAAATTGTTTCTTCACCCTATGGTATGTTTTTAAAAATCCTGAGTGTCCTCCTATGGGAGAGGTGTGTAATTTCAAAAGAATATTTTTTTTTAGTTGGGAATTATAACAAAGATATAATTGATCTTTGTACCATCACGAATCATATTTCCAACTAAATGTATCATATGTACTAGGAGCTTGCCATAAATTTTGAATGAGTGTCCACACTTCTTCTTCATTCTTCCATTCATCCATTGCTTTGTTATCCAATCTAGTTGGATAATATAAATGCAACACAACAATGCTTCCACCTCTTAATCCTTCTTGAGAGTGCATCTGCAACAACATTTAGCTTCCATTTTTTGTAGATGATTTCATATTCATAACCAAACATCTTTTTTACCCATTTTTACTGCTCTTTTGAAGATAGTATTTGTTCCAAAAAGTATTTAAGACTATCATGATCATTTTTAACCTTGAGGGGTCTTCCCATTAGGTAAGGTCATCATTTCCTTAGTGCATGTAGTATTTCCAACATTTCCTTCTCATAAATATATTTCTTAAATACTTTCCTTTGATTGGATGACTTTTAAAAGAAATGGGTCTTCCTTCTTGCATTAAAACAACACCAATTCCATTTCTTGAGGCATCACATTCCACAATAAAGGTTTTTTTGAAGTCTTGTGTAGCTAAGACGGATGCCATGAAAATTTCCTCTTTAATATTTTTAAAGGCCTTAGTTGCTTCAGGAGTCCATGAAAATACATATTTCTTCAATAATGTTGTTAGAGGTGTTTCTATTCTCCCATAATTTTTAACAAACTTGCGATAATACCCTGTTAACCCAAGAAATCCTCGCAACTGCTTTATGGTTGTGGGGAATTTCTATTCCTTAATGGCTTTAATTTTGTTAGCATCCACCTTAACACCCTCCTGAGATACAATATGATCTAGATATTCCACCTCTTGTACTCCAAAGAAAATTTTTGAGGATTTCTCATATAATTGTTTCTCCTCTATGTTGAACATGATACTTCGAAGACCTCTTGTAGATTATTATATCCTAAAAAAACAATAAAACAAATTTTCTAAGGAAGGGTTTGGAAATGGAATTAATCAACCCTTGAAATGTAGAAGGTGCATTGGTAAGTCCAAAAGGCATGAAAAAAAATTCATAATGACCCTCATGAGTTTGAAATGTTGTTTTCAAAATATATTTAGTCTTCATTCTAATTTGATGATATCCTAAACAAAGATCCAACTTGGTAAAATAATTTTCTCCATGTAATTCATCCAATAATTCATCAATCACCAGAATGGGAAATTTATATTTAATAGTGAGCTTATTGAGCTACCTATAATCCAAACACATGTGCCATGATCCATCCTTCATGTACACCATTACTACTGGATCATAGAAATAACTTTGAGTAGGTTGAATTATACCAAGCTATAACATTTCTACAATCATACGTTCAATTTCGCTCTTTTTCACATAAGGATATCTGTAAGTCTTGGTGTTTGGAGGAAGACTTCCTGGAATCGAATGAATAGCATGATCATGATCAGGAATATGTGGGAGTCCTTTGGGAGTTTCAAACACCTTGGAATTATTTTCAAAGACATTTTGGAGATCTGGAGAAATAGATTATTTTTATGTTGGAACTTCTAGTGAGCATAATTGTGCAATTATGCCTCTTTGTTATTTCTTCAGAATATTTTTCATGACATTAGAGCTTATTATTTTTCCAGGCTTCCCTAAAATATCTCATAATTCAACTTCCTTTCCTTCTGAAAAAATTTCAAGAAAATTTCTTGAAATTTAAAAGCTACCATCCCCAATGTAATGTTCCCAAAATTAGCATGAAGCTAATTGGAACATTGATTTTTTTTATGTCATCTAGGAGATGAATAAAATGGGTGAGGAGACCCATGAGTAGGAATAAAATCCATTCCAGTGTGAAAAGGGACTTTTTGCATGAAGACAAGGTCTAGTTGACCAAGTCAAACTGCGTAGTGGTAGAAGGTGGAGATCATCTTGTGGGACAGCGCAGTAAAAGAGGAGGGAATTTTCCTTGATGGAGGAAAAACTAAAGAGTGGGACCCATGGAGAGGGAGCTCTCATTTGTTTAAAAGGAGGGCAAGGCATCCATTTTTACGCATGCATATGATTATCAATTATTGTCTGCTTAGACTATTTGCAGTCTATGGCTGTTTAGCTGAGTTGCGGTGCTGTTTAGCACGAGGGATTCCTATTTAGAATTCCTTCTCCTTCTTGAGAGGCCTCTTGAGGGATTTCAATTCATTTCTCCACATCCAATCTCAACGACAAATCCACTTACTTCAGATACAACTTTATTTCTGCTCAAGTATAGTGTTGTGTTGTAGGATGTTGCAGTGGAGGCTCCACAACACCATTCCTTGGCTTGTTTTTAAGAGAAGAAAGCATTATTTCCTTTTGGGGATCATTAAGGAAGGATTTAGAGATCATTTCAGATCTTGGAACTTGGCCAACACTTTCTATTCCACCTACAACATAGTTTCCCTCAGTAACTGCGTTATTTTCAGAGTACACTTGCAGTGAGGGTTTGCAGTGTTGATTGGAGGGTGATATCTTAAGTGATAGGGTCAGCCTTTCACTTGGAAGATCCATTGGAGGAGTTATATCCATCATATGCAGCATCATCATCTATCTCCACCCATTTCCTATTTTTGAGTTGCAGCTGCTACCCAGAAACTCTGGGATTTTTCCATTTTTGTATATTTCAGTCAATCCTTCTAAGGATTGTTTTATTACTGTTTTCAAGGGTTGAGAGCTTTCTCCCCTCATTTATTGAGCAAAAAATTTTCATATATTCCTATTTTTATTCAGTATAATGCACTGTCTCCATTAAACTATGTCCTTGTAGCCTTCAAAACTCCTTGTGTAGCAGTGTGTCTCCATTTTGATGTAAATGTTCCATTGAGGCTACATTGCCTTGCTTGAGTGACTCTTTCCTCAATGAATTGTATCCAATCGCTGATATATTATAAATTTATGGATATTCAGATCTCCATGTGTTTTGGGTTATTAAAATAATGTTGTTTCTCCATTGTATGTTCTTACATTTGCTGTAGTCCCATCATTGGGCACTCTCTCAAGACAACTAGGTGGGGGAGACCTATTTAACCCACCTAGAGTGATTTATTTTGAGCCTCCTCTTGGATTTAGGTCTTAGATACATTGATATAAGGGATCCAAGTCTTGGTTTCAAATCTCGTAGCAACCATTCCTGGAAAATTCGTTTCCCAGTCATGCGTTGCTAGCAGATCCCATTTTGGGATATTACAGTGGTATCAAAGTAGCCTTCTTGGCTCAACCTGTGATTTTTAGCCAAATAATATTGGAATGATGAAGAAAATTATATTACTCTCATCATTGTTTAGAACTAATAAAAGCCTCTCCAAAGAGGAGGAGAAAAAAGAAGAGGAAGGACCATGCACTTCCTATTCTCATGAAGAAGAAGAAGAAAAGCATGAAGGATACTTGGATCATCAGACTCTAAGTGATTACCTTGTTGAGTACAAATACAAACCTAGAGCCTTCAAGGAGATTCTAGCTTTTCCACCATTCATCCAGTTGAAGGAAGAAAAGAGACCATGCAGGAAAAGAGAAATCAAAGGCAATAGATTTTTGTTGTCTACATTTGATGGGTCATTTACAGCAAGAGCTTGGGTGAGGATGTTGGAAGAATTTTTCCTGCTACATCTTGTAGTGGAGAAAGTGGACGTTGAGATCTCAGCGCTGCACCTAGAAGGTGAAGCCCACATTTGGTGGGTCAGCCATTTGAGCCATGCAAGAGTGTTTACTCTTGCTAAATTTTTTGAAAAGCTTATCAAGAAGTTTGACAATAGCAGAACAGAAGAGGAGTCCTCACCACCACTTGATGAGTTTTTTCCTAATGTTGTCACACTCAAGGAGGAGCAACCACAAGCAACGAAAGTTGGGGCAGCCAACACATTGGAGTAAGGAAATCTTGCAGCCCTACAATAGATTCCAAAATATCATCAAGGTTTGAAGGAAATTCCACTATGTATTGTTGCAAAAAATTCTTTTAATAGTTGTGGAAATTTGTTTTTTCATGACCAAGGGTAAAATCTCATTGATGATCTAGAGAAACATGATTGCACTACGTTGTGAAAATGGTTCAAGGAGGAGATGAACCATCATCCTCATGCACCTTTGTTGAGTTGCACACAATCCTTGAGATTGGGGTGTGAAATTTTGGAGGATGAAACAAACCATGAAACTCCTATGAAGCACTATGAAACCATCCTTGAGTTGGAGTATGAGGCAGCCACTACATCCTTGGAGAGATTAATAGCGATGTCAAACAATGGTGGAGAAGAGATGTTACCTTCACCATATTTGGATTCTTGTGAATTCCACATAGTCATGGGAGAGAGATCTTCTCTAGGAGGTCTCCAAAGAGCTTCATTTCAAACTTTCATGAAATGCAAAGGGAGAGATTTGGTTTGGGAGAAGGGTAGCCCTCATGAGAGGAGTGCCAAGGGAAATTAAAGAAAAAGACATCCACAAGTGATTGAGTGGATGTGGCTGTTGAGAAAGGAGATGGGAGGATACTTGCAATTATATGACACTGGGCAGCAAGAGGCTTGGCCGCGCTAGCTCCTTTTGAAGGAATTTGGCCATCACTTGTCATATCCACTTCCTAAGGGGATGGGGATGGAGAAGAGGTGGAAGGATAATTGCATCATTGGGAAGCATGGAGTATGGATGCATGGTGTTGATGTGATATTCATATCATTCATTATGTCTTGATCACATGAGTTGTATGATGGGAGCGCAAGGAGGCATCAAGCACTTTGGTTTCTTGAGTTATACTTGAGAGAGCAAGGGAAAATTTGATCTCACATGTTGAATGATGTTGCAGAAATAGAATAGGGCACTCTCATGGTGCAAAGGGGCTACTCCTTGGCCTTGGATGATCAAGGAACACTTCTCTCTTGGGAGGTATTCCATGTTTGCAGTAGCATTACTAGAGGAGTCTTTGACAAGGAGCATGTCAAAGAATAGAGCTTTGTATTGACAGGAGCTTATTTGCATGAGATCCTAACGCTATCACTTTGGAGCAAGGAATTATGGATGGAGTGTCCCCAGGATCATTTCACATTGGATGCACTTGGTGAACAAGGAGGAGGTGAGAATGATAGAGTAGTGGATGGAGACATCTATTACTATGACATATTCTTCTTGACTTGGGGTTCCAAGCATAAGAATGGTGATCTTCTTTCAACACATGGTTCATTCCTCTTCATAGCTTGCTAAAACACTATGGAGAAATCACTCATGGATCCATGTATCATATTACTTCTGGCATATGGTAAGAAATCTATTTTCACATTTATTGATTTTCATACTCTTACCATTACTATGCAGTGCATTGCTCCACAGGAGGGCAAGATTTTGACATTTCTCCATGATCAATGTTGGGCCAAACTTTATGATGGAGGCATCAATATTTTATGTGGCCTTGGGAAAATGTTTTCTAATTACATGTATGTTCATATGTTATAACCAACTATTTTCCATATGATGACATACATGACTAACTATGTATCAATAAAAATTATTCCTTGTAATTTTCTGAAGCAGCAGTTTGTAAAAATACACTGTTCATACTTAGGAGACTGTTGGTATCTTCAAGCACCACATGAAGCCATCAATATTTCCTTCATTCTTGTACTGATCATGCCTTCATTTGCAGATATTGTTTTTATTCTTGTTTACAGCATGATTGAGAGATTGATACATGAGTTGGATGTGTCCTTGAGGGGAGAGAATTCCCACATTTTCTGCACCACATGTTCTAATGGGAGCATGGGAGGAGATATGGCCACCACATCCACACATTTTCTCTCTTTTGGGATGGGCCATGAGTTTTATATCCATCCATTGTATAACCATGGGCAAGTATTTGATCATGTATTGTTGACACATTCAGCCATTTACTATTCATTAGTAGATGTGATGATTCTTGTATGTTACTTGCCATACTATTTTTTGAAGTTGTAGTTGATAGGACTGCGTTGTGTCCTCTTGAGATATTGTTTGTATCATGAAACATCATGTAAAACCTGCAGAAAACATCTCATTGGGATACTCTATGATGACCATGTCCTATTCATCATGGATGAAATTTTTTGGGCCAACTTGTTCTTCAATGTTGGAGGAGAGATCCTTGGAGCATTGTTATTCATTTTTCCACTTGAGGGAAATAATTTTGCAGCTCGGGATCAACACAAACTCTACACTCATCATGAGTGGAGAGAAGGATAGCATGGGGTAGGCTATAATTCTTACCATATTCAGATTTTCAGCCCACCTTCATTTCCGGACCTCAAGGTGGAAGGATATTTCCATGAGTTTCCATGTTGGAAGGTAACTCACTTTGTATGGATGATTGCTTGGGGGATGGTAGATCCCAATTCATATTCAGCCACATGCCTCAAGAAGGCCCCTTAGCTCTATCTTTGTAGTTTCTTGAGGACAATAAATCTTTGAGAGGGGAGGACTGTAATGTTCCCAAAATTAGCATGAAGCTAATTGGAAAATTGATTTTTTTTATGTCATCTAGGAGATGAATAAAATCAGTGAGGAGACCCATGAGTAGGAATAAGATCCCTTCTAGTGTGAAAAGGAACTTTTTGCATCAAGACAAGGTCTAGTTGACCAAGTCAAACAGTGCAGTGGTAGAAGGTGGAGATCATCTTGTGGGACAACGCAATAAAAGAGGAGGGAAGTTTCCTTGATGGAGGAAACCCTAAAGAGTGGGACCCATGGAGAGGGAGCTCTCATTTTTTTAAAAGGAGGGCAAGGCAGCCATTGTTACTCATGCATATGATTATTGATTTCCTATCTACTTAAACTATTTGTAGTCTCCGGCTGTTTAGTTAAGTTGCAGTGTTGTTTAGCACGAGGGATTCCTATTTAGGATTCCTTATCCTTCTTGAGAGACCTCTTGAGGGATTTCACTTCATTTCTCCACATCTAGGCTCAAGGCCAAAGACACTTACTTCAGCTACAACGTTATTTCTTCTCAAGTATAATGTTCTGTTTCAGGGTGTTGCAGTGGAGGCTCCACAACACCATTCCTTGGCTTGTTTTTCAGAGGCGAGAACCTTATTTCCTTTGGGGGATTAGTAAGGAAGGATTCAGAGCTCATTTCAGATCTTGGCACTTGGCCAACACTTTATATTCCACCTATAACGCAGTTTCCTTCAGTGAATGCGCTATTTTCAGAGTACACTTGCAGTGAGGGTTTGCAGTGTTGATTGGAGGGTGAGATATTCAGTGATAGGATCAACCTTTCACTTGGAAGATCCATTAGAGGAGGTATATCTGTCATATGAAGCATCATCATCTATCTCCATCCATTTCTAGTTTCTAAGTTGCAGCTGCTACCTGGAAACTTAGCATTTTTCCATTTTTGTATATTTCAGTCAATCCTCCTTAGGATTGTTGTATTATTGTTTTCAGGGGTTGAGAACTTGCTCCCCATCATTTCTTGAGCCAAAAATTGTCATATATTCCTATTTTTATTCAGTATGATGCAGATTCTCCATTAAAATGTGTCCTTCTAGCTGCAGAAATCCTTGTGTAGCAGTGTGTCTCTATTTTGATGTACATGTTCCTTTGAGGTTGCATTGCCTTGCTTGAGTGACTCTTTCCTCAACGAATTGTATTCAATTGCAGCTATATTATACATTGATGGCTATTCAGATATTCATGTGTTCTAGGTTATTAAAATAACGTTGTTTTTCCATTATATGTTCTTGCATTTTCTTCAGTCCCATCATTGGGCACTTTCTCAAGACAACTAGGTGTGCGAGACCTGTTTAACCCACCTCAAGTGATTTATTTTGAGACTCCTCTTAGATTTAGGTATTATATACATAGATATAATGGATCTAGGTCTTGGTTTCAAATCTTGTAGCAGCCATTCCTGGAAAATGGGTTTTCCAGTCATGCCTTGCTAGCAGATCCCATTTTGGGATATTACACCCAAATATTGCAACCATTGTACTCCTAGTAAAACATCAACACCTCCCATTGGAATTGAAATAATTGGAATATTCAATACATATTCCCCCATGGTTAGCTTGATATTATGGCATTTTCTAGAGAAATTTATAGTTCCTCCATTTACAACTACCACTTGACACTCTGGTGCTGGGTATAGGAAGAAATTCAATTCGTTGGCTACCTTACAATGAATAAAATTATGAGTACTACCTAAATCAATCAAGACTATTAGATTTTTCTTCTTGATATGTCCTTCTATATTCAAAGTTTTAGGAGTGGTAATTCTTGCCAATGCATTACAGGATATGGTCAGATCCATTTCTTCTTTCTCTAGGGTTGGTTCCTAGTGTATATCATCTTCTTTTGAAGTTTCTTGTTATTTTTTTTCCTACTCTTCAAAATCTATGTAAAATAATTTCTTTTCTACACACTTCTGAACTATAGGGTATTTTCTATCACAACTATAGCAAAGAATTTTTTCTCTTTCTTCTTCCAATTTTTGTGGTGTCAACCTTGTAGGTTTTGGAAGTCTACGAGTAGCAACAGGTTGATGGGAAAATTTATGCTGTTGACAACAAGGGGGTCTCCTCGGTGAAAGGTCCCAATTAGACCTCAGACCATTTAGGATAGGAGCCCCACCCGCTACCACCATAAGTGTTTCCACTCTTGGTTGTCGGATGGGAAGATGATGAAGCAGAGGTAAAGGTGAAATGAGAAATCAGTGATGAAAAATAAGCCCAACATTGAAAAACCATAAAAAAATATACAAGAAAGTATAAGCAGCAAAAAAATAAAAGGGGGGTATGCCGTGAGTGGGATCAATGAGCTGAAAAACCAGTAAGACATACATGGAAGAAAAAATTCCAGAAGTTAATTGCAAATAAGCTCACAATAGATCATTGACATGGAAAGGAACAAATAAACATTGATTGAAGAGCAAACGTACACACAACCACTGTGAATTATTTCATAATCAATTGCATGCATGGAAGCATCTGTACAACATAGTGAAATATTAGACAACTAGTACTATCACCACAAGAAAACACATTAATCAGTGACGGTAAAGAGAAAATATTATTAATGTTATTGCAATGTCAAATACATGTTTACAACTCGTCAAAACCCAATATTGGAATATGGGATATTCATCTCAATGTTTGATACCAAAACCCTAGCCTCGCTACCTCTCTCTCTACTTGATACCAAGAGCTAAGTGCCTTTAGCTCTCAAGCAACAATTCCTCTGTCATACTAGCTTCAATTGTCGAGCTAAAAGTCCCTTGGTTACTTCCTGAAGTTGTATATATATGCTGAAATGTATTTTCAGTTGCCCTTGACTCTTGGTCTTCCCGACTATTGGGTTGGATTGTGACTTGGGCCATTTACGACCTGCAACTCAGGGTTATATGCGACCTGCGACCTAGGGTTATATGTGACCTACGACCTAAGGTCATCTGCGACCTGCTACCTAGGGTCATCTACAACTTGTTACCTTGAGTCATATGCGGCCTACGACCTGGGGTAATCTGCAACCTGCGACATGGGGTCATCTATGACCTACGAACTGGAGTCATCTGTGACCTGTGACCTTGAGTCATATGCGACCTGCAACCTTCACTCATCTGTGACCTGCGACCTAGGGTTTTATCCATTTTTCATTACTTTTTCGATGATATTTGGTTTTCATAGCTAGATGTGTTTTCCTGCATATCAGTCTTGTGCAAGTGACCATGCGCCTTTGAGATTAAGGTGAGGTTCTTGCGGATTTGTGAGGATCCACCTCGTTTGCTAGAATACCCTAGATTTTTTGTGTGCATCGACCACTTCTACCTACAACAAGCAACAATGGTCATAGTATTTATAATAAAAATTAATGCGGGAAACTCATCCCATTAATTCATTTAAAGAAAACAACGTAGGTTTAGACCCCTGTGTGGTTCGTTTACACACCAGAATGTTGCATGTGCATCTTGTAAATGGTATTATTAGTCCAAATCCTTCTCAGAAGATCCTTGAAGACAATCATTGATGCTTGTTATTTAGGTGCTTTATTCATATTATGACTACTTCCCACATTACATGATTAACCTTTGATCTTTCTCAAGGCATGCCTAAATCTACCCGTACCTCCAAACAACATGATTCCCTTCTCTAACATCATATGCTTCCTTATTTCTCGTCAAGAATCCTTCTGGGAATTTACAAAAATTCATGGCCAGTGCCAAGTTTAACCCAACACGGGAACCTCTACTTATCCCAATAAATATCCATTCCTTTACATGGTTTTCTCCACCGTAACGCTTCGTTCCACTTTTATTTTCCTAAAGAGTGGCGATGAGAACAAAATATACAACACCTTTAAGGGGTTTTCATATTTACCTCTAACTGTATGAGACATCATGTTGGGGATCATGCTGTGTATTTCGTCATGTATATGGTGCGTTGAAACCAAACGTTAATCCAGAACAATTCATTACAAACTAGAGCAATCTTCCAACGTGGTCTTAACTAGAAAGGAACATTCTCAAACAAGGCTCAACATGTTCTTAAAATAATATATCCTTTAGGGATGTGTGTAATAACAAACCCATTCTCTGACAGGCACTGATGAGGTTGTAACATGAGTATGGAGGTCGCGTAGTTGGAGAGTCACGTCAGGTTGGGAATTCTCTTGGGTGCGACCTTGCGACTTGGCAACTCTGGAAGTTGCATAGTTGCAGCTCTTGATAGGTCACACTTTTTGTTAATGCCTTAGGCCTGCGACTTAGCGATCTGTGGGAGAAACTATGACTTTTCCAGAGGTCGTGTAGTTGCAACACAAGACTGGTCACGAATCCTAGTTGCTTTCATGAGTCCCATAATGTGACTTGTGCAATTTATAGAGGTTGGATAGTCGGGGAATCGCATTGGTAGAACCACTCGTTGTTCTAAGATGTTTGTGAATCAATGAATTGTCCCAAGGAACCAGAGGTCACACTTTTAGCTAGGGTTCGTCTGTGTGACTCGTATGACTAACTGCTCCTCTATACTTTCTACAATAACTGATATCTCCACTGTATGTCCCAAACCACAACATCATCACATCAGAAAGGAATTTTCATTCACTGAGCATCTCATGCAATAACAGGTGTTGTTGTTGGGTTGTGCATGCTTACATGATGGTGTTGCAAGGGCCTCTTCTTTTAAATTCATCTCGAGTTACACATTCCACATCAATCGCTTCATTTTCAAACTCAAATACAACAAAGAATAGGTGCAGGAGCTTGGTTACCTTATGTTTGGGTGTCCTTGGACATCATTTTGAGCATGTAATTGAGGATCTAAGTGAAATTTATGTGATATATCTGCCTAACATTAAGATGAAATTGCTGGGTATTGCTAAGATATGGGGGTTGTTGTCTGATAGTGTTCTTCTTGCTCTAGTAAATTGTTCATGCAATATATTGGAAATCTGACGATTAGATGTTACAGATGCAGGCCTGCAGAATGTTGTTGAGATATGCCTATGCTTGAAAGTTGTTGATATAAGCTGATGCAACCGACTAACTTCAAATTTAATTCGTTCTTTGTTGCAAAAATGCCACATGTTGGAGATAATGCATTGTGGGGGCACACCTCTAAGTGATTTTCTAATGCAAGAAGGACGGTTTGATGGCGCATGCCATCTATCATGATGGCACTTTCACCATTCATTTTTTTTATAAACAACGTCTGCGTGATTTGCACCAATCACCTATGCAATAACGAGTTTTGGTGGTGTGTTTTGCACTGGAAGATCACCAAGGGCATTTCTACCATACATGTCTTGACCATAGTAGTATTCGGTCTCTGTTGAAACCAGCATCTCAGGAATGAGGCAATAAATGAAAAAGATGTGGCTTAACGACGATCTAAAGCTCCGAAAATTTGAATGCCTTTATGCCTTTCTTATGGACCGACGATGAACGTGTCGAGTCACGAAATCGAGTCCTTGTATTTTAGTTTCATTTTCTTCCTTTTCTGTGATGGCGATATTTCTGGACATATTCCCCATGGACTTGACCTATATAAAACATTATCATATAAATTAGTCATGGATACCTTAGAGAATAATGTTTCTAAATTTAAAAATAATTAAAATGTGACTCCAAGCTCAATGGAGAACCCAAATAGAATGCCTAAAAAGACACGGTGAAGGTGCTTCTGGGAGATGTGTCATGTACTTAATGTACCGAATACAGCATCAATGCATTTTTATGATGGTGAGTAAGTTTGGTGGAAAATGGGTCAAGTATGACTGAGGTCATAGTCATGAAAATCTACGGTTTCCAATGCATTCAATGAAGATGGAATCTTTAGGAAAGTGAACACACTTGAGGGGATGAGGACTGAGGTGAGTCGGGGTTTGTGTCATGAGGTGTTATCACCATGTATGATGAGAATGGGAAACTAATCCTGAACCCAGGGACCCTTATGCTAGATGAATCTTACCTTCACGACATGTGGCGCTAATGAGAGTGTGCTCCAAGGGATGCGAGTTAGGTTGAAATGGGGAGGGGATCATTCTATATAAATTAGGGTTTTCCCAAACCCTAGAGTGGTTAGTAAGGAGAAGGGGGACCCAAAATTTATAATACACCCAAAATGTTGGGTGGTGTTGTAGCAGTTATAGTAATTGGCGAGCCACTGGTAGAATCCATCACCTCTGTCAACATTCCAACAATAATCTAAGTCCAGATAGTGATGCAAAGGAATATTGAATAGGTTATGTGGGTACCCTTTGTATTACTTTGACCTTTATAGATATGCCCAATCCTTGTGCCTCAGCTAGGTCTTGTTAATTAGAAAATGTCAAAGTGGAAGGTCACAGATGCCAATAGTTTGATGATGACATGGAGAGAAAGGCAACGCCTTATTATATTCATAATTTTAAATAATTTTCTTGTTTTTCCGAGAATGTGAGGATTCGAAGTGACCTTCATCGGAGGCTGGCGTGCCTCACCATCCTGGACAAACTCAGGACCTTCAAGCAAGGGGCTTCCAAACTTTGATGGTTTCGTGAGATCAACTGACGAGTGGATGTTATCATTAATTATGGTAATTGGAAAACCATCAGTGGGCTTATTATTTATTGAGCCAAATGTTCGCGAATTGACAGATTGACAATTCAATGTATCAAATTCTCAGATTTCCCAGCATGGGGTGAATTGACCAAAAGACTCTCAGCAAGTAGAGAGGTTTGCAAAACATCACACGCTTGTGCCTGAATGCAACTAGTACTGGCTGGGCAACAACCAAAAATATTAGAGACAATGGTCGGTGTTTTCCTTCTAGTGAATAAATTAGGGTATATCAGTTGTTAGGGGATAGAAAGATATGCTTAGAGAAGCATCTCTCGAATGAAAGGCTTCCCTAAATGACCTGACATCTGACATGGTTACGCTAAGAGGAGTGTGATACATGGGAACTGTCACTTCAGAAACACTAATTCGAGAAACCCTAGTTTGACTTGTTTCAGGGGTCTCATCAGGATCATGAGAACTTGAGATAACAGACAAAAAAAGCTAAATTTCTTCAATTTCCTGATGGGTCCCTGAATCATCACAAAGCAGATCATTGAATTCCAGTGGCTTCATATGGTCGAAAAACAGATATTAATGGAAGTTCTAAGAGACATGAGTAAATATCTTTTCAGATAAGTAGCGATTGTTGGAACGATCAATTCAATCATGCTGGGTACCTGACATGTTAGGCTCCCCTGGGGTTAACAGTCAGAATGAATTAATAAAAGAAACATCTTGAAGTTGCTAAGGCAGGAAGTAGCTCTTATGGTTGTTTAAATATTCCAGCTGAAAAATATCAGACATAAGAGATTCATCAATTTCATAATGCGATTGTGAAAAACCACTTGTGCATTCATGATTGTCGTCAACACTAGTATAAGACAGCTTTGAATGAATTGAAGAAATTACTGGTGTCTCAGACTCACGAAATGAATCAGGGAATAATGGATGAAATGATACGGATGTGGGGGTTTCAACCATACAAGGAACTTCATCTCTCACATCAGTGTCATCCAAAGAGGCCAATGATCCTGCATGCCCATCACAGTCCAATGATTTTGTAGGGAAATGGACTTTATCCGGGACAAGAATCAATTTATTATCAGTATGCGAAAGAGATTTAGAACTTTACCCAGGTAAACATTTAGTGGACTTGAGATATATTTCATTAGCAGGGAGAGATGTTAGGCCAATATGGTTTTCAAGCCCTGATTTGACAGGGTGCGTGAAAAAATCCGGGGTGGTACAATAGGTTTTATTTTCCTACACACACCTATCATTACTCAAAACTTTTACAACCAAAACCCCATTATGCAACAATTTAGGAGGGGGAAAAGGAATGTCACAAATAGTAATAATATTCTTGGAGGTCTGAATGTGTTTTGGACTCGGGGAGATAGACATGGAAATATTAGGGATAGAGTCCGAACAACTTGAAACTTGAGGATTATCATAACAAACATTAGGATCAGGCTTTGTTGTTGGTTGAAGCTGTTCTAGGGAAATGGAAACCATTTGTCAAAATTGTTCAATTAAATATGTCCAATCAACATCCCTTTCAGGGAACTCAAAACAAAAATTAACAAATCTAATAGAAATTCCTCTAGATATTCTTGAGGCTCCATTCTGATCTCATTTAACCTTATTAATACATTTTGAAAATCATACCTATGAAAAGCTTGTTGTAATTCACCGAAGAGCTATTTGAACGAATGGATGGAAGTTTCCATCAATGTGTGACACCATTTCTTAATGTGACCTTCGAGAGTGAGGGAGAGAATCACACAAGCCAACACCTCATCGTCAATTTCGTAACACTCACAAAACTCACAGAAACCCGAAAGGTGCTCGGTTATGGTAATTCCATTCTTACCATCGAATTTTAACTGGGACAAGTGATACATTGGTTCATCGAGGATTGAGCATTGAGAACCAGATTAATCCGATAAACATCTCAGGAGAATAATTTAGGGATAAGCCATTTACAGATATGAGAGTAACTGCAGTCTCTAAGGGCTTATCTTGTCATCAGGCCCTACTTCTAGCACCAATTTTTTGATGGAAACATTTTTACTATGAACAACAAGGGGGTATACCTGGTGAAAGGTCCCAATTAAACCTCACACTGTTTGGGATAGGAGCCCCATCCAGTATGTGGGCCCAGCTTCTGCCAGAAGTTTTTCCACTCTTGTTTGTTAAATGGGAAGATGATGAAGCATAGGCAAAGGTGAAATGACCAATCAGTGACGCGAAATAAGCCCAAGATTGACGAACCATAAACAAAGGTACAAGCATGTCTAACGAGAAAAAAAATAAAATGGGAGTACGCCATGAGTGGGATTAGTGAGCCGAAAAACCAATTAGACATACATGGAAGAAAACACACTAGAAGTTAATTGTAAAGCAGTTCACAATAGATCACTGACATGGCCAGGAACAAATAAACATTGATTCAAGAGAAAGCATACACACAATCGCTATGAATTAGTTCATAATAAATTGCATGCATGAAAGCATCCATACAACATAGTGAAATATTAGACAACTAGTAATATCACCACAAGCAAGCACACGAATTAGTGTCAGAAAAGAGAATATATTATTAATGTAAAATACATGTTTACAACTTGTCAAAACCCAATAGTCGAACATGGGCTATTAATCTCAATGTGTGATACCACAACCCTAGCCTTGCTACCTCACTCTCTACTTGATACCAAGAGTTGAGCGCCTTTAGCTCTTAAGCAACAATTCCTCTGTCATACTGGCATCAATTTCCAAGCTAAAAGTCTCGTTGGTTACTTCTTGACGTTCTATATATAGGTTGATATGTCTTTTGAGTTGTTTTTGACTCTTGGTCTTCCCGACTGTTGGGTTGGGTTTGGACTTGGGCCATTTGGGACCTGTGACCCAGGGTTATATGCGACCTGCGACCTAAGGTCATATGTGACCTGCAACCTAGGGTCATCTACAACCTACGACCTTGAGTCATATGTGACTTGCGACCTCGGGTCATCTGCAACCTATGACCTAGAGTCATCTGCAACCTGCGACCTTGAGTCATCTGCGACTTGCAACCTTGAGTCATCTATGACCTGCGATCTAGGGTTTTATCCCTTCTGCATTTCTTTTTCAATGATCTCTGGTTTTCACAGAAAAATGCCTTTTCCTGCATATTATTCCTGTGCAAGTGACCAGGTTCCTTTGAGCTTAAGGTGAGGTTCTTGGGGATTCGTGAGGGTCTACCTCGTTTTCTAGAAAACCCTAGATTCTGTTGTGTGCACTGACCACTTCTACCTGCAACAAGAAACACTAGTCATAGTCTTTAGAACAAAAAATAATGCGGGAATCTCATCTCATTAATTTATTTAAAGAACACAACATAGGTTTAGACCCCTATGTGGTCCATTTACATGCCGAAATGTTACGTGTGTAGCTTGTAAATGGTATTATTAGTCCAAATCCTTCTCATAATATCCTCGAACACAAACATTGATGCTTGTTATTTAGGTGCTTTCTTCAATTTATGACTGCCTCCCGCATTACATGATTAACCTTTGATGGTTCTCGGGGTGTGCCTAAATCTGCCCGTACCTCCAAAGAAATTCATTCCCTTCTCTACAGTCATATGCTTCCTTATTTCTCGTCAAGATTCCTACTGGGAATTTACGAAAATTCATGGCTAGTGTCAAGTTTAACCCAACATAGGAACCTCTAATTATCCCAAGAAATAGCCATTCATTTACATGGTTCACCCCACCGTAATGATTCTTTCCACTTTTATTTTCCTAAAGAGTGGCGATGAGAATAAAATATGGAACACCTTTAAGGGGTTGGCCTCTTTCCCCGTAACTGGATAATACATCATGCTGGGGATCATGCTGCGTATCTCATCATTTATATTGCGCATTGCAACTAAACATTCTTCCAGAACAATTCATTACAAACTGGAGCAATCTTCCAATGGTGTCTTAACTAGAAAGGAATGTTCTCAAACAAGTCTCAATGTGTTGTCGAAATGATATATCCTTTAGGGACGTCTGTAATAACACACCCATTCTCTTGCAGGCACTGATGAGTTCGCAACTTGAGTATGGAGGTCACGTAGTCAGAGAGTCACATCGGGTTGAGGATTCCCTTGGGTGCGACCTTGTGACTTGACGACTATGGAAGTCGCATAGTCACAACTCCCGATAGGTCTCACCTTTTGTTAATGCCCTAGGCCTATGATTTAGCGATCGGTCGAAGAAACTACGACTTTGCCAGAGGTAACGTAGTCGCAACACAAGACTGGTTGCAATTCCTGGTTTCCTTTATGAGTCCCATAATATGAATTGTGCGATTTACAGAGGCCAGATAGTCAGGGAATCACATTTGTAGAGCCACACATTGTTATGAGATGTTTTCAACTTAATGAGTGGTCGCAAGGAACCATAGGTCGCACTTTCAGCTGGGGTTCAGCGGTGCGATTCGTACGACTAACTGATCCGCTATTCTTTTTACAATAACTGATATCTCCATTGTATGTTCCTAACCACAGCATCTACACATCGCAAAGGAATTCACATTCGCCGAGCAGCCCATGCGATAACAGGTGTTGGTGTGGGGTTGTGCACACCTACATCATGGTGTTGCATGGGCCTCTTCTTTCAAATTTATCTCAAGTTACACGTTCCACATCAATCGCTTCATTTTAAAACTGAAATACAATAAAGAATAGGTGCAGGAGCTTGGTTAGCTCATGTTTGGGTGTCCTTGGACATCATATTGATGATGTAATTGAGGATCTAAGTGAAATTTATATGATATATCTGTCTGTCATTAAGATTACATTGTTGGGCATTGCTAAGATATGGGGGTTGTAGTATGATAGTGTTTTTTTTTTTTTTTTTTTTTGCTCATTTAGACTAATCCTAATCTTCCCATTTTTTTCTCCTTCCATTCCACCCATGGGTTTCGAACCGGTGACCTTACAGAACAGAGTGCCTTAACAGTGCACCCCATCACCAACTGTTCTACACCACATGGGCTGTAGTATGATAGTGTTATTATTGCTCTAGTAGACTATTCGTGTGAGCTATTGGATATCTTAGGATCAGATGTTACAGATGCATGCCTACAAAATGTTTTTGAGATATGCCTGCACTTGAAAGATGTTGATATAAGTCGATGCAACCGACTAACTACAAAGTCAATTTGTGGTTTGCTGCAAAAATTCCACTTGTTGGTGATACTGCATTGTGGGGGCACACCCTAAGTGATTTGTTAATGTAATAAGGATGTTTTAGTGGTGCGCGCCATCTATCTTGTTGGCACATATAACTTTCACCACTCCTTTCTGCGATAAACAACATATACGTAATTTGCACCAATCACCTGTGCAATAATGAGTGTTGGTGGTACGTTCACACCAGACGATCACCAAGGGGATTTCCACCATGTGTGCCTCAACCATAGTAGTAGTGGGTCTTTGTTTCAACTAGAATCACAGGAACGAGGCAATAAACGAAAAATATGTGGCTTAACCACAATCTCAAGCTCTAAAAATTTGCATGCCTTTATGCCTTGCTTATGGATCAGGGATGAACGTGTCGAGTCATGAAATCTAGTCCCTATATTTTAGTTGCAATTTCCTCCTTCCTTGTGATGGCGATATTGTTGGAAATATTCTGTATGGACTCAAACTATATAAAACATTATCATATAAATTATTCATGGTTACCTTGGAGAATAATGTTTCTAAATTTAAAAATAATTAAAATGTCACCCCAAGCTCGATGGAGAACCCAATTAGAATGCATAAAAATACATGGTGAAGGTTCTTCTAGGAGATGTGTCATATACTTAATGCACTGAATATAGTATCAATGTGTTTTCATGATGGTGAATAAATTTGATGGAAAATGGGTCAAGTATGACCGAGATCATAGTCATGACAATCTACAGTTTCCAATGCATTCAATGAAGATGGAATCTTTAGGAAATTAAACACACTTGAGGGGATCAAGACTGAGGCGAGGTGGGGTTTGTGTCATTAGGTGTTATCACCAACCCGACTGTGCATTCTGAGAATGGGAAACCAATCCTAAACCCAGAGACCCTTATGCTAGATGAATATTACCTTCACAACATGTGGCGTTGATGAGATAGTGCTCCAGGTGATGTGAGTTAGGTTGAAACAGGGAGGGGATCATTCTGTATAAATTATGGTTTTTCCAAACCCTAGAAGGGTCAGCAAGCATAAGGGGGACCCAAAATTTTGAATACACCCAAAATCTTTGCTGGTGTTGTAGCAGCTACAACACAATGCTTCCATCTTTATAGATGTGAGTGGTAGGTTTCCTTGTCATGATAATTTTACATTAAAATTTTCTTTCCAACTTGAATGCCTTGTCCAATGAATAATGTTCCCAAAGGAAAACCTCATGTTTGATATTATCCTTTAAATTCCCTATGAAAACATTAATTATGTGTTCCTCTGGAATATCAGCTACAACTATATTCAATTTTTGGAAGTCCACAGTGTGCTCCACCACTGAACCCTTTTATTTTAGATTTATCAATTGGCTAAAGAATATGTTATTCTTTGTATCCTCATAATGTGATATCATTTCCTTCATAAAAATTGACCAAGTTAAAATTCTTTTAAAAAAGAAAAGCCATCAATACCATAGTAATGTATTTTGTTCTAAATATAAATTTGCAATGTGTACCTTTTTTATGTTTTTCACATTATTGAGATCACAATATTTCTCCTTCTGTAGTATCCATGTTACAGGATCCTTGTCATAAGACATCCTCATATTGATATTTGGAATATGGTGGGTTTTCAATCCAACATTAGAGTTTATGAAATCATGATTAACATTTATTTTGTTCTGATCATGAGTTTTCTCTATTATCCTTTTTCCATTAGGAATCATTTCTTTTATCAACCTCATCAAACCTTCCATGTCTTCTTTTGGATCATTCTTCATGTCTTCCATTTTTTATTCCATGTATTCCATGCCTTTCTTCAAACTATCAATCTTAGCTTCCATGTCTTTCTTCCAAACTTCCATTTCATTTTTTGTTTCTTTTTTTGAGAGCGAAAGTTGTTGCACTTGCTCTTCTAATTTGGATATATCATGTTGCAATCCTTCTTCTTCATGAGTCATATTAGAGCCTTCTAAGGGCTTAATGGTTGGTGATTATTTTTAAGGAGAATTTCAGAATCCAATACTAATATCTATGCTTCAATATGCCCTTGGAATCACTTCAAATTGATTTTTCAAACAAGGCTTATTGAAATTGAAGAAAAATACACACTTTTTTCTTGCTTTTGAAGAGCTATATATTGAAACTGATGTATATCTATAATTTCGGATCCCCAAGAATTAAGGTTTTCTCCTGTAATATCTCTCTGAGTCTTCTTTCCAATGCCGCAGGCCTGCCATGATTTGGATTTTTCAAGGCAAAGTTATGCCCAATCTCTGACAATTACCTAATTATGGACTAGTTCAATAGATTGAACTTGTATGGTGTGCCATGTGTCACTTTTTCCTCCTTCAGCTATGAAATTGATGCACCGAAAACTACAGTCCAAGCGATTTCATCCAATTTTTACAAAATTCTAATCCGATTCTCAGATAGAGAGTTATGACGCTTTTTCCAAGGTCACCTCTTTGAGATGAAATTCGGGAGTCTTCAAAAACCCTAACTTCCATAGATTATATCTCGAACAATATTACAAACCAAGATCTAAAATTTTTACACGAAATTCCTTAGGATATTTTCGAAAATGGGTTTTTTTTATCCTCTTAAAATAATTTATAGAAAAAATGCGATGATGACATGTATGAAGCAGAAAAACCCTAGAATCCAAAGCTCTGATACCAAATGTTGTGAAACTAGATCACAAAATAGAAGAAAAGAGAGCTAAATGCCTTATAAATCAGCCACTTAGAGGGGGAAACCTCCTTTAAATTACATCAATGAACAATTCTTGAATGATACAAATGAAAAAACCTCCTTTCTATATATAGGATTCCATGGGGTCACAATATAATCCTAGCCGACCTAACAATATTAATGTAAGGGCACAACAATAATAATAATGGTTTTTTATGGGGCACAATCATAACAATATGGGGGCGATAGGGTACAAAAATAACAATAAGGGGGCTACACTTACAACAATAAGGGACTACACTAGTAATATATAGATATAACAGAAGTGCATGCCATTGAACCTTCAACCTCACAAAGTGCAAGTGATTAAATGAATTGGAGCATAGGTTTGGGTTAAGCCCTTTCCACCGTCTGATCAGGCTAAATTCATCTACACCATCCACCGCACTAGGCCTGAAAAGTTAGGTGACAGCTAGTTACTATAGTGACATAGAACCAATTGGAAAACAATTCGTATAACAAGGACCATGGTAGAGTGAATGAATAGATATGAGACAGTTGTGAGAAACCTAGTGAAATAAAATCTCTAGGAGGGATATGGAATATCTAATAAAAAAATTCTTATTCTAAGGATCAAATCAAAACCCTTGTTAAAAATTGAGACACACTCAAATCATGCATAATAAAGTTGAAATATATATTGACTATAACATCTCCATGTATCCTTACATCGCAACAACATACCTCTAATTTTGATAAACTAGTAATACCTATATAAGGTATAGTTGGATTCATATAAAATGTTGATAGATTCCCAATAAAACCTTATAAATGCCTAGATATTCATACACAAGAAGAAGTATATTGGTTACACATAATGGCCAGTACATCATAGTGAAAATGTTAAGGATGTGCATGTGATTAATTTGCGCCGGAAAGTCGCCTTGTCAACTGTAGTAGTTAAGGCAAGGCAAATGGCAGTTAGGATAAAGGATAATATTTCTAGCATTATAAAAACTGTTAACCCATGAAGGTAATTTCAATAAGGTTGTGAGATGCATAGAATTATTTACACAAGTGTGATATTATATGTACAGTAGTCCGATAGGGGTTGGGGGAATCAATAGTATTCTTAGACAAACTAAGGAGAAATTAATCCCTCAAGATTTTTGGGGCAAAAACTCATCATATTACAGTGAAGGTGCTAGGTTCAATGAGTTAGAATTATGTATATATAAAAATAATTATGTAGTTGGAGGTTTGTTACATCAATGTTGGACTACTATTTGATGAAGAATGTTGGGTCCTCTTTAATTTCCTTTAATGAGGATGTGGAGATACCTCAGTCTTTGTTTTTGAAAACTCAAATTTGGGTTTCACAAAATTTTCATATGGAAGCACCTCACAATTGGATGTAGGTTATGAGGCAACCAAAAAAAAATTTTCCAAGAACTGTTTTGGATTTCTCCACTACATGCTTAATAGGAGAAACAATTCCATGTTCATTCTTCCCAAGTCCTCCTCCAATGTATCTAATTTTTCTGAGCAATTGAGACCCAATACCATAGTATATTTACAAAACTTCGTATGAAAACGGCATGTGAGGATTCATCATCATCAACATCAGGCTTCTAGAATTCAACGTTATTGAGTGTTGAAGAAGGAGAGCTTGGAAACTTAACACCAATTGTCTCAATCTAGAATTTTTGATGTCGACTAACTTCTGATTCAAGTTTCTGCTTAGACTTTTGAAGCTTTTGAATGACCTTGTCCTTCTCAATTAGTTGTTGAGATAAGACATTATAATCTTGTTTCAAAAAATTATATTTCTCTATCATTGTTTGTTTTAAACAATCAATCTGCATAATTTTTTTATCATTTTTCTCTTCTAATATCCCCCCCAATTTTGAGTGAGAATAACACTCAAATTCCTCCTCCAATTCATCAAGGAGGCCAATTTTTTCTTGAAATTCATCTACAAGTATTTAGAAATATTTTTTCCATGGTTGAATCCAGATGGTAAACATTTTCAATTTTCTCAAGGATTGAAGTTTGCAACCTATTTTTAAGTGTTGCATTTTCAGCTTGCAAAACAACTACCCCTTATTTTAAATGAAGAACCTATTTACGAATTTCATCAGTTGCATTCTTCTCCTGAAGTTCTTGTAATATTTTACACATGTTGAAAGAACAACGTTGGAAAAAATAATATTGTTGATAACAACAAAAGATGCTTTACCCTTTTAATCGGGAGACAAACAAGACCAATCCACTAACTGATTCCACCATTAGCCAAAAATCATATTTCATAATGACCAAGAAAATATATGGATACTTTCCACTCCACATCTGCCCCAAAATCTCAAAAATTTTCCCAAAATAATGGTTACTTTCCAAAAATTTAACAAGGGAAAAAAAGAAAAAACTTGGTAAAATTCATTTTCCTTTTAATTCAAAGTCTTCTTCCCTCTTTTTCTCAACTCGATTAAAAAATAAATAATTTTTGGGCCTTTTTAACCTTAAAAAAAAAAAAATTCCCACGTGAAAACTTTCTTATCGTTATGTTTTTAACAGACCTTTGTTCTCCTCAAAAGAAATTGCTGAATATTTTTCTCCTTTTTGAAAGCCAAAAAGAACATATTCATAAATTCCTTTCTCCATTTCTAAATGACCCTTCTCTTTAGAAAAAACACAGAAAAATTATTTTTTTCAAATATGAATGGACCCTTTTAGAACTTACAATAAATTCAGAGATTCATTGAATGAGTCTTCAACAACCTCCACACTCTTCTTCCTTCATATATCTAGTAGATCCAATAAACAACTTCATCGATTTTCAGATCTACGACCAATGATCCAGCCATATCAAAACTGTGACCAAAGAGTGCAGCCATTCGTAAGCTACCAGCCATCGTGAAGAAGAAAAAAAAGCAGATCTAGATTGTATCACTCAATCATATTTGTAGATCTGGAAACTATTGAGAGACCTCACTAAAAACAAAAACTTCATAAACTCCATTCTTATAATAAAATGAAATTACAAAACTAAAAATAATTAAGCAGAACAGGATTCTCGTGCTTTGATACTATGTAAGAGTATTTTATTACTCACAATCTTGTGTTGAAGTATATAGAAAGACCTCCATTATATAGCAATAGAGGATACCTAGTTTCAATTAAGGATAACTACAACAACTAGACCAAAGCAAATCTCTATATGAACTTACAAATCACCATACTTAACTCATAAAAAAATAAAACATTGGAAAAAACAAACGGGGTGGGAATAAAAATCTCCACATATTGTTTAACGAGCCCTTTGCATCTTATTCATCTATTAACATCTATGAGAATAGGAAATTTCCACAACCGGTCTTTTTACGCAAGTGGCCTTACTCAACTTTAGAAATTAAATATAGTCGTAACTCCACATTGGCTCGGAATTACCTCAAGTAAAACCTCACAGCTCAAGTATGAACTTGGTAAATTTAATAGCAAGAAAATATACAAAAGTTGCTTAATACACAACGATCCCATAGTATTGATTTAATGTGGCAAAGTGAAAATTATAATTTTTTTATTTTATTTTATATGGTTGTATGGATGTGATAGTGTCCAACTAATCCTTTTTCTTGCGCTATATATATGCTATTTTCAGTGGGAGGATTAGCCTCATGTCTATGTTTTCTATAAATTTATTATATTTGTTTTTGTTAAAATATATAGTGATCAATCTAATATAAAAACCTTTTTTTGTAATTTGAAGTTTGATTTTATTTGGGTATTATTTTTTTTAGGTTTTTATTTTTTTTAATAATATAATAAAAGATTAAACTTTAATATGTTCTAAAAATGAAATAAATTAAATTTTTTATATAATAACAAATAAATCTTTAAGCATATTTATTGATGTCCATATAAAGGAACAACCATATACTGAAATGCATGGTTTTCAACCGCTGCAACCGCCAATCTACTAGGAAGTCCTTCACATACATCGTTCATCCAACCTCTTGATTAACTCCCCCTTGATATAAAATTTCACCTTATGGAGTATAAAACCAATACAGTCCACCCAAGTGTATCCATCCCGCATGACACACTCTTCCATGGTGTTAAAACTCTCTGACAGAGGGAACATATAACAAAGGGGTATGCATGCCTCTCTGGGTCTTACAACACATACAAAAAATAAATGGGATGTAGATTTGCTTCTAATTACAAACTGTGACTCATACTCATGGTCATAATTCTATTCCAAGAAACTAACACAAAACTCTCACAAACTTGATTCTCCATGATCCTTTGCACTCGCCATACCATTCATATGCTAGAGCTTTCTCGCTTAAATATTTTTGTCATAGATTTTGTACTTTTGAATGTTGGATGTATTGGTCTTGAATCTCCATGTTATACCTGTCATTAGTTAGAGTCGTGAATTCTAACAAAATGACTTCATTTTGAGGTCACAAATCTCAATGTGTATACAAACTTTCAAGACTTGTCGACATTTACCCAGACCAAACAAAAAACGATACCAAATGACAATATAAGAACAAGCGATAACCATGACAGTAATACAATATCCATGAAGAAATGGTCAACACATGGCCATGCCATTCACTGCTGCGGAAATATTGCCCTAAATTTCAGTTCACTCGAACACTGCCCACATTATTACTGTGAGCAGATCCAACATCATACACTGTATGTTGTCTCCAATCTAATCCCTACTAGATAATTGACAACTGATCGCTCCATGTTGCTTCATGAACATGCACGAGCAACACCCTTTCACCTGCTTGCTAGTTCACATTTCAACAAGCATTAATTCACCTCCACTGCTCAGGCACCCAACCTTGAGGAGATACAATGTATCCACCAAGGCTCAACTTAGCCACCAAGGCTTATCATAGCCATGAAGGCTCACCACAGCCACAAAGGCTCGCCACAACCATGAAGGCTTATCACAGCCACGAATGCTCACCACAGCCACGAAGGCTCAACACAGCCACGAAGTCTCAACACAGCCACGAAGGCTTATTAGAGCCACGATGGCTCAACAATACTCTAGGAATCCATGGTCTAATACTGCACCATCCACAAATTTACTGTCAACATGCATAAAATTAAACAATTTTATACAAAAAAAAAATTCTCGTTTAAGTATCCAATTCCCCTGGAATCACAACGTAATGCCACTTCCCCTATTCATAGTATCAAGGCAGGAGAACTGCTTCCAAGCATGCCTCCTCATGCTCGCTGACAGGTTGCAACAACGAAGACCCATTTTCGAGCTAATCTCCTTGCAATTGAACATGCAGATATGTTTCCATCACACTAGGCACAAACAAACTCGATCATCCTCCAATCTATGATGTGCCTTCGTACACTATCTTTTGATGCCATTTTCATTGTCATGTCTTTATTGTATCTGGTAGTAAGTCATTCCTGTAAATAAATTTGTCTATTGTTTGAATGGGAAATTCCAAAAAAGACTCGCACTCATGACAATAGTTTCCCAAACTAAATGTCACAATAAATAAGTTAATTCTTTCAACCATATTTACATTACTCACATGACCACTCCTAAAGAAATATTGGATAATGGCAAATAATAATGCAAAGTACTAGGACCATTCATGCAGCACTATGCTCAGCACTTCAACATAGCAGCAATCGAG
Organism: Pinus albicaulis; assembly: GCA_034641835.2. NCBI lineage: Eukaryota > Viridiplantae > Streptophyta > Pinopsida > Pinales > Pinaceae > Pinus > Pinus albicaulis. The sequence goes on from CM076582.1 coordinate 1,257,261,801, forward strand.
ATCTTGTCCCAGATTTTACGAAACACTTTCTCTCCTCTGGCTCAACATAAAAGTAGCATCAAATCCTTACGAGCTCCCATTGCTAGATCTGGTGTATGATCCAACTTCATCAAAAACAAACATCGATTGTGGCAATTCCACATCCTCGTCATCTTCAAACTCAATAGTCTCCAACACAAATAAATCATGAACGGTCCACGAATTGCTCAACGCCTCTTCTAAGCAAGCACCGACAACTCTTATCTCAGGTGCTGTGAGATGCAAAACATGATTCTAAAATCTAACAAGGAAGATTGCTAGATCTGAAAAAAAAAAACTGCAATAACGCATTAAGTCATAGAACCATCCTTCATTCATTTGCAATAGGACCATACATAGAGAAAACAACACCACATCACAAATAAATATCAATAAGAATGATGATCAAAGACACATCAATAAGTATACATGTATGTACACTGCATAATATAAGTTCAAGCAAGGTCGTGAATGTTGTTCTTCGCCTTTGGTCTCCATTCTGACCTTGCCCTCAGAATTTATGATCTGTCATCATGCAATCGAAGCAAGTGTACAAAATTCAATGTGTCTGAAAGGCACATTTCTCTATGACTATGGTGCAGCTGAACCAGCAATAACCTCACTAGCATGTGGACTTTCAATTTTTTGTATCCTTCCAAGTACAGACGTGAATGTGGGCCGACGTATGTACTCCAACAATGTTCCTCCCTCTAAATGCAGCAATCAAACATTAAAAAACAAATCAAAGTGGGCGGATTGCCCAGTCGTGACATTAGCATGAGATCGAGTCCCTCATGTTGGCTCTGCAAGGATCACATGCTCCAAGTATGTCTCTCTCACCATGACAACAAAAAAAAAACACAATACCAACTTACAATTTGTACCAATGCTACCAATATCAACACCAAACACCAACACATCATCATGACACATTGCAAGCGGCAGTCCTTCAATTTCAGGCATCATCCACATAAGACACAACTAATTCCATCCACACACGACAAAGATGGAAATGGAGTTTCGGGCTTGTATCAGGGTTTTAGCAAAGAAGGTAGGATACATTGTTATGCATTTCCTTCAATACTTCAACTATCAATAGTTCAGCAATAGAACTGTAAATTTACATAGTCAATGCGGCTCACCCTAATTCTGCTCCTCTTTTCTTGGCTATGACTCCATGGTGATACAAAACCCTGGCAATGATTCTACAATGCTACAAACAAGGTGACTGAAGACAACAAGAGCACCATGAAACTCCGAGAAAGAGACGCCCACATGTGCCAAATGCACCAACGACTCGATCACACAATGGCTCAACCAGTGGCACCAGAAACTCTCTAAACCATTCGCTCTTTAAAAAAAAATCAGACATAATCAGATAGTGTTCTGCAAATAGCGGCAACTAACCAGAGGATCCACCGCTTGAACACGTTGTGCCTTCAAAAATTCATAGTCCAACTTCAAGATGTATTTCTGTCGAGCCTTCACACCACCATTGCTCCAGGCTCTAGCCAGAACTCCTCCACTGCTCTTTTCCTTAGGGCTTAGCTACTGCAAGGTTGAAGGAATAGATATAATCTTAATGACATCTTCTACTGGCTCAGATCTTCGTAGTCATTAAAGCCTCCAAGCAGCAAGAGCCCTGATGAGCTTTCTGGCGTAGCTACAGTCCAACCTGCTCAACAAATTCTTCCTTAAATTAATGAAAAAAATAGGTCGTTAAAGCTTGCGTAAGAATGCCTACTGCATTGAAGTGGATGAGGGATACAAAAGAGCAGTTGGTGTTAGAAGCAATAGAAGTAATCTTGACTGTGTTGGTGGATGTGAGACGATGACCATCCAAGTAGCCTCGGCCCTCACAGGGACATCGTGGCTCCAAATCGCTAAAGGTGTCAACCAAAACACAAAAATAGTATGCAAATTTGATTCTCCATAGCATTGACAAATCCGCACGTTGTAGCTGATCCAAATTATGGTTTCATTATAGCAGATCATATCTGATCTACCTCCACACTCCGATTGTGTAGAAGATACATGCTAAACCATACCATAATTCTGTTAAAGGAACGAGCGATCATACCGCACCATGGTCATAGAAATGAATGAAGGATTCACTACTACCTCTTGCTGGTCAATCGACTTAACGCCCTCCATGCACTTTAAACTTCATGTAGTTAGATCTGTACACAAAGATTCAAAACTAGCAGGCAGATGTAGAAATTCAAGGCAACACACGACAGATAGCAGATAGTATCACCATGCTCCAAAACTAAAAAAATGACATAATATACTCTTATTTCCCTCATCCCAGGAGGGGCCAAGGTCCACGCCCAAACGGGCTCCGATACCAACTTAAAAACTGAGCATACAAGCTATATATTTCATTAATCAAATCAAGTTACATATATACATGAGGTACAATCTCAAGATAGAGAAGCTATCTTAGTCGCACAATAATTTGGTTGAGAGAATATCTCAACCTCACACCAAACTAGGAACTAACCTATCAAATAGGAACAGACTCTATACATTGAGAGAATGACAACTGAAGACAAGTAGGAATTACATATTCCAACAAAAGTGACATGTTGTTACAAATTACAAATTTGGTCATGGAGGCAATTTTCAGGTACATTAAAGTAAAAATTTATATCAAAGATCAGAAGGTGATAATATTGACTGTGTCCACTAATCTCTCGGAAGATGTATGAGGCCAATTTTGATGTGCTGAATGAAGAACATTTAAATTTATGGCACATTGTTGGTCGAAAAATTAATGTCCACCATTTCATCTAATGTATACAAAGATATTATACAGAAATAATTATTGTAAAAATAATTTTTTCTTTTCTTTTGAATATTGTGTAAAACAATAAAATCGGAAATCAACTCAAAATTATATTAAAAATTGATGTCGATGAATGAAGTACATAGTGTACATCTTAATACAACAAGAAAATCGTTGATTCAGTTTCCAGGTTTTTTTAAACTCTAATTTTTGCTGATCACCATAAGACACACTGACAGAAACTTAATCCCAAAGATTATATGTCTAAAATTCCCCCTCTTAATCTGAAGGGATCTATCTAAGTCAAATAATGAGAGCTAGAAATGAAAAAATCCATCTCATCCAAGAGTTGAATGTCTCTCGGAAATGGTTTTACAAGGATGACCACAGATCAAGGATGGTGGTTTTAAGGGAAAACCAAAAATGATACAAAAAATATGGGAGAACTAAAGATGTCAACCAACACCAACTCTCAAACCTTTATAGAAATTATAAAAACAAGAAAAAATGTCAACTCCCGAACCATCAATGTAGTCCCTCGAACAATTCTTAATCTCGAAGTGCTCGTTCACTAACAACTTATTCTACAAAACACTAAAGTCTTTATGGCTATAACTCTAGCTCTAATTGGTACAGGTTGGGTTTTATGATAAGTTTTGTACCTCTGACTCATGCTCACTCAAGAATTCCACAAAATTAGTGACTCAGTTTTGGAATGCTGCAAACTAGTGGCTCAACTTACTCAATAGGGAAGATGAATCGTCGCTTTGATATGACTGTAAGACGATAAAATTGGAAATCGACTCAAGCGTATATTAAAAGTTGATTTCTATGAATGATGTGAGCACATATTAGTACAACACAAAAAACCTTATTCAGTTTTTGGGTTTTCTTGGAATCTACCAACTGATCACCATAATGTACACTAACCCAACTTTAAATCCGAGGATTAGGTGTCCAACATATTGTTAGGAACAAAAACAAAATTATCAAAATAATAAATAATTCTCACGTGTTTCTTACTGAAACTGGGAGATGATGAAATCTGAATGCTTCATAGGATAAAAGAGTTTGTTACATCCTAAAATAATTGAAGATGAAAAACACTTTCTTTCAAATTATCAATCTTATATTCTCTTTTAATCTAATTTTCAAAATAGTTGTCACACTTCAAACCTTTTTCATTAATCTAATTTTGTGTAACAAATCTGGGTTAAAATTTCATGTAATAATAGTTAACAAAGGAAAAAGTAAGAGAACGGTTAAGGGACACTGATTCCAAGATGAATTTTGGGAAAATATATCCTAGTGGGCATCACCTGATTTGTTTATGGCTAAGGGAAACTAGAGAATTCAATTAATAAGGCATTAAAAAGGAAAAAAAATTGGTACATTTATTTATGATAGTAAAGGAAATTAGGGAAAAGGGAGATGAAATATCATGGGTTGCATGTGGTGACAAAATTTAAGGAAAATAATGAAAATAAAGAAAATAGAGGCCTAATTGATAAAAAATAATATGATGATCAATTAGTAGCTTTTGGTCGGTTCAATTTTGGATCTCTCTTTCTAATCTCTATCTCTCACACTCTTGGGAACTTAGAGTTTTCTTGGAGCATTTCCACATTGGACCAAGAAAGAGAAAAAGAAAAAAATATGAAGGACAAGGAAAGGAAAGGAAATCAAACATCAATCAAGGAAGAGCATGATCAAGAAACTTCAGCATGAATACTTGCAGGTAAAAGATTGCATGCATGATTTCCTACCTGGTTTTGACATGCATCATATGTGCATATTGGTAACTGGTTATTTTGTTGTCGCTGGCATGGTTTTGTCGGGTTTTAGTAGCGTTTTTCATCCTTTCCTTTCCTTTTTCTAGATAGTCTTGGTGTGATGGTATTGTTTTGGTTTTTGGCTTTGGAATTTCCATATGGTTTCATAATCCAAGGCAGAGGTGGTCTCAGGTTCATTCCCAAAGGCCTAGGATTCCTTTGACCAGTTTGTGAGGGATACACGGTAAATCCCAAAGGTTGTGTCTCGATAAGGGCTTAGTGATCCAATGTGGATTGGGTTAAAGACTAGAGACAAGGAGAAAGAAAAATCCTAAAGGATAGTGATGAGATATAGAAGAATTCGAAGCTCGGATTGGTTTTGTAATCTCGGTGCCTGTTTAGGTGAGATCACAACCTAGTGAGGTTGGAGGTGTTTTAACGTCTAGATTATGTTGGTTGTTTTTCTATTGGCTTATCCATGATATCCAACATTCGTTCTTGGAAGATGGCACAAAAGTGACTGGATGAAAGAAATATTTGGTTCAATAATGTCTATGGTCGGGTGGTATGTGGAAGTTCTGAACCTAGTTATCTCTTGCCTATGTTTAATGAAATCTAATTTCTCTGGATTTTTTACTTCACTTTATGTGGCTTTAATGGTTTTTATATTATGGCTATTTTTGTGGCTATATACTGGTTAGGTGACTAGATCTAGTCATGGTTTATTTCATGTCTTTACATGTAATTGAAGGAATAATAGACACAAGACCTAAATAATGTTAAGACAACTAATTGGAGAGGGTTTTGATCCTTCTTGATAAGTTAATATGAATTTCCAATCCCTTATGCTAATTATTGTATTCATTAGCTATAGATTTCATTGTTTCCAAGTGTTTAAAATAATGTCAGTCTTGGTTGGGGATGGTCAGGCCTAGGAGTGGTGTCAGTTTTTCGTTTACAAACATTTTCCTTGTGTAACATCAATTTTCAGGATTACGGGGATTGTTTTGAAGAGTTCTTGACCCAAACATAGAATCTAGCCTAAAATTCCATAGTTTTTGGTACAATACTAAGTGAAAAATTCCACAGTCGCAGTGATGGAGGCTTATTCATGCAACTAGGAGGTTCTAGCCACATTGATTCCTAGTTAAGGGAACGAATAGGGGTAAAACCTGGGGAAAATCCAGGTTGTCTTAGGATATGGACTCCTTAAGGGGTTGAGTTACTCCTAGAGGGTCCTGTGGTACCTGAGGGAAGTCATTAAGGTTTTTTGTCGACTCCATTTCCTTAAGGCCGCCTAGGAGGTTGAGTCTGGTCATCACTGCCCCTCATCTAATGTCTACACTGGGTAAGCTGGTGAAAGTGGGTATATGTGAAGGGAGGTGTGAATTACAAGTGGTATAAGAGCATGGTTCACCCCTTGCACTAGATGGGATGTGTGTTGGTCATGTGCTTTTGTTGGTTTCATATGTGTTTCTCATACTTTTGGTCTATGTACTTCTTGCATCTGCATGGTGTTGGTCATGGTGCCAATGATGTCACCATGGGAGAGATGATGGCATTGTTATGAAATTTGTTGCCATAACCATATGACTGGTTATACATGTCAGGTGCTTACATGTTGTCATTTATATATTGGTATGGTTGATGTGTCAGACATGAGGTCATGGTGTGTAGTTTATTTGGTCATGCATTGATGACTGGAATCTAGCTAGAATGACATTTATGTGTTGATATTCCTATCTGTTATAAGTATATACATATTTATGATTATTTCTATACATGTATTATGGTGATTGGTTGATATTTTAGAGGAGATATCCTCCCAGAATTGTGTTAAGGAATGTTGGTTTATCGTGATTTGTTTTAGCTCACATGAGATGCCATGTAGGAAGAAATCAAAGATGACTAGCAAGATGGTAGACTACAAAGATTCTCCTTATGAATAATATGAGAAACATGGTGTTGGGAACTCTTTTGACTTAGAAGACACATTGAGAAGTATGAAGGAAGACATAAGGAGTTGTAAAGAAGATAATGACCAAATTATACATGCATGAAAAAAATAAAAGGAGGTAAAACCCATAGTTCTTCATAGTTTGTGAGATTTCCAATGACAAGTACCACTTTGGATTATTTACGAGTGGGAAGATGTGACTAATGGGGCATATGGAAGTAGGTATCATGGTGGTCACATGTCGGATAGAGATGACATTATTAGAGGTGGCAGGTTCTTCGATACTTCAGATAGGAGAGGTGATAAACATAGGCAGTATTATACTTCTGGTTCTGACAAGCACTATGATCATCATCATTATCATCCTTACATGAGGAGTGGAAACAAATATTTTTGGGATGAGTTCAAGAAATAAAAACCACCTACATTTGATGGAGAGATGAATAAATCATAGGATGCAGAAGCATGGTTTCGTGGTATGAGGAAGTTCTTCAGTTTGCATGATTACTCATAAAATAAGAAAGCCAAAATATCTACATTCAGCCTTAAAGGTAAAGAAAATATTTGGTGGGAATATATGAAGAATTTGAGGGGTATTTATGAGGAGGAAATGACTTGGAGTGATTTTGAGAGGATATTCCAAAAAAATATATTTATCAAAGGGGTACTATTATGCCATAGCTAAGGTGTTTTAATATTTGCAGATGGGTTGCATGAAAAATGATGAGTATACTAGTAGGTTCTTGTAGTTGTTGAGATACATGCCTTACCTCAAAGAAGAGAAGGCCAAGGTTCAGAGATTCATCAATGGGATTATAGTAGCATATAGTGACTGGATTTATTTTGATGAGCTTAGATTGTTAAAAGAAACCATTCAAAATTTGAAGAACTAGTGTTGGAAGTCAAAGCGCAGAGTTGCGCCTAAGCATGATTTGAAAGGAAATGAAAAATATAAAGGAATATGACCACCAAAGCGGGGAATAACTCCAAATGTAGGTCGGAAATAAAATGTGGTTCCTTACAAGAAGTTTAGTACAATAGAGAAAGGACATGGATCGTATCTGACAAAGTAGTAGACTAGAGGTGATGGTAGAGCACTATTGTAGTGTTCGATATGTGGCAAGGATCATCGCAAGAGGAATTTTCCACATTATCAAGGTGGTAGACCCCAGAATTATAGTGCGTAGGAGGCTTATACGGTTGGGTACATTAGTCATATCATTCCTTGGATTTATGCAGTTATGGACAACAAGAAGGCATATCACTAGGCATTTATCATTTAGATGGACATCAGACGGTAAGCCTTGCGATCATGTTATTTCTATTTTGATTGATCTTGGATAAATTATAGCTATCTTAATCATGACCTAGTGGATATGTGTGGCTTGATAAAAGAAGTGGATGCAAAGTATCATTGGTGTAGTTTGCTACAGGTATGAAGAAGAGAGCTCACAATTGAGTAAAAGCTTGTGCATTTTACTTAAATGGTATGCCTACAACAACACATTTGAATGTACTTCCATTGGGATCATATAGAATTCTTTTGGGCATGGACTAGTTATACCTTCCCAGGACCAAAGTAGATTGTAATGACAAGGAAATTGAGTGTTTGGATGATAATGGAAAAAAGAGAATTCTATAAGGAAAGAATAATCTTACATCAGTGAGGATGGTCAAAACTATGTAGCCTAAGTAGAGTTACATGAAAGTTTGAGTGATTCTTGCAGTGCATATTTGCAATGACAAGGCTAAAGATGTTGTGGATGCAGAAATATTCCAAAGGTATTATGTATTCCAGCAGTTTCAGGATGTGTTAGCAATAGAGATTCTAGAGCTACCTCCTCACAGGGAAATGGATTTTTCTATTTAGTTGATACCTGGGGAAGCACCACCATCAAAGGCACCTTATAGGATGAGCATGGAAGAGTTAGTACAGTTGAATTTGGATCTAAAGGAAATTTTTTATAAGTGATACATTAGGACGAGTGTATCGCCTTGCAGTGCACCACTGTCGTTCATGAAGAAGAAGGATTGTACTGTGAGGTTGCAAATTGATTCTAGGAAACTAAACCAAGTGATGATCTAGAATATGTATCCATTTCTGCGATTTGATGACTTGTTCAATCAATTAAAGGGAGCATAAGTTTTCTCTAAGATCGACTTGATATCGGGATGTTATCAAGTGTGCATTAAAGAAGAGAAAATCTATAAGACCACCTTTAAGACCATGTATGGGAATAATGAATTTGTTGTAGTTACATTCAGTTTAACTAATGCTCCAACTACATTTATGTGTTTGATGAATAGTGTGTTGCATCATTATTTGGGCACGTTTCTTATTGTATTCATTGATGACATCTCGGTATATTATAAGAATGAGGAAGAGCATGTCGAGAATTTAGTAACAGTCTTGAGATTGCTAAGAGAGCATCAATTATATGATAATATTAGCAAGTCTAATTTCTTCTAGACAAAGGTACACTGCTTGGTACATGTTGTTTCCAAGGAATACTTAGAAGTAGATCAAAAAAATATAAGAGCCATCATGGAGTTGATAGCTCCTAAGAATGTCGAGGAAGAGAAATCATTTATGGGATTAGTAGGTTACTACAGGAGGTTCATGAGAAAATTTTCATGCATTGTGTATCCTATTACATCCTTTGTTGGGTGTGGAGCCTAATTATCTTCTTTATGTATTGCCGCATTGGATCCTTGTCTTTAATAGGCCCGCAACACCTCCCATCGTTTAATCACCATCAGGGGGGTCCAAGGGGGTTTCTGGGGTAGTGCCCCCGAAGCTAAAAACATATGTAAATTTTCTTGTAAAATATTGTAATTTCATAGTTAATTTTGGTCGTTCATTAGGCAGATGGCATGATAGTAGAAGTTATGTTTAATTTAGGATTTTTTGCCATAGAAGGAAACCCCCTTTGTTTCATGAGGGTATTGTATTGCGGCTGTGTATTTTGTGTATACTTTGAGCAAGGAATAGAAAGGGGGAATTTTTGAGAGAGTAGAGGATATTACAAAAAATATATTGTAGGTTGTGTCTCTTCATTTTAATGGATAATATAAAAGAAGGATTGGTTGTTTCCATGGACGTAGCCCAAGTTCGGTGAACCACATACATCTGTGTCTCTCTTATTTTATATGATATTTCTGTGTTTGTGTTTATGTGTTTTTTATGTGTCCCATTCCTCTGTAATATCTAATTTTATAACATACTTGCAAAGGAGAGGTAAGAAATATTAATTAACAAAACAATGTGAAACTAGTTTTGAGCAGCAGAAGCAATTATTGGCCAATGCTCTAGTTCTTAAGATTGCAGATCTAGATAAATAATTTTTGTTGTGTATAGATGCTTGTAAAATAGGACTTGGTCGATTCCTTATGCAGGAGGGACAAGTGGTGTTCTATGAGTCCAGGAAATTGACTGACCATGAAAAAAACTATGTCTCATGATTTTGAGTTGGCAGCTATTATTGAGGCATTGAAAATGTGGAGGCATTATCTTCTTGGCAGGTGATTCATATTTTTGAGTGATCACAATTCCTTGAGATATTTTCTTGACCAACCGAATCTAAATGCAAGGAAATCTACATTGTGGGCCACCCTTAGTGAGTTTGACTTTGGGATCAGATACAATAAGGGAAAAGAGAACAAGGTTGCATATGCTCTGAGTAGGAAAGTACATGTCAACCATATAGCAACTATGAGTTGCTATGGGACAGACTTACCAGATCATATTTTATAGGTAGGACAATAGGATAACAGATATATGGAGCTCAGGCATAGGTGCAAGTGTAGCTACATGTAGAGGTGTAGGTATAGGTACAGGTGATCAAGAAGTACACAATTGTATCATGGCAGATGGTTGGCAGGATCAATGTGTCAAATGGCAGGGAGATTAAAAATATTATCTTGAGGGAATTCCATGTCAATTCTTACTCAGGTCACCTAGGACATGACAAGAAATTCATGATGGAGAAGAAGTTCTACTAGTGGTCAAATTTCAAGAGGCATGTGGCAGAGTCCGTGGCTAGGTGTTTCCATTTTCAGCAGGTGAAGGAATAATGTAAGCATTCAAGTGGTCTACTACAACCAATTTTGATTCTAGAATGTAAATAGTAGGTCATTTCCATGGATATTATTATAGGTATATTGAGGAAAATGAGGCAGCATGATTATATCATGGTTGTGGTCAACATGTTGAGCAAGGTGGGTCACTTCATTCCAGTTAATACTACATACTCATCTAGTGAGGTGGCACAAGTGTTCAACAGGGATTGGTCATATTGCATGGTGTTCCAAAGAATATTGTGTTATACAGGGATGCGAATATCACTTCCAAGTTTTGGAAGGAGTTATTTGAAGGATGAGGTAGAGAGTTCGCCTTCAGTACAATTTATCATCTGCAGATAGATGGACAAAGAGAGAGGGTCAACAGGATATTGGAGGAAATGTTGAGGATGTATGGTTTTCATCAACATAGGTGATGGGAGGAGTACCTTTCATTGGTTGATTTTTCCTACAACAATGGTTAGTAGGATTCATTGAGGATGAGTCCTTTTGAGGCATTGTATGGCCAGAGATGTAATAATCCCATTAACTATACTGATTCAGTGAATGGGATACTTATCTGACTGGACATGTTGGAAGATATGGAACTGTAAATGTAGGTTATAAATAATAATTTGAAGGCATCATAGGAAAGGAAGAAGAGTTATCTAGACCATCCAAGGGAAATTAAAGAGTTTCATATTAGGGAGTACATGTATTTCTCCATCAAGCCTAAGAAGAGCTCATTTAGGATTGGATCATGTGCCAAGTTGGCATCATGTTATTGCGGGCATTTTGAGATCCTTGAGAGGATTGGACCAATGGCCTATCGATTTTTACTGCCTCGAATAGTGAAAGTCCATGATTTTTTTCATGTTTCATTACTCAAAAGGTATATTAAGGATGTTTATCATGTTATCCATTGTTCTATATTGGAGGTGTATCAAGATAGAGGGTTCCAACTGGAACCTCAATGCATATTGGAGAAGAAACAACTCATGCTTAGGAATAGAGCCATAGAGAAAGTTAAATTATAGTGGAAGAAATTTGGGCCCGAAGAAGCTGCATGGGAGATGGTATGTGAGGTATGTATCCTTCATTGTTTGTTGGTTTATGCAAAGAATTTTTGGTATTTGTACATGTTTATGTATGGTTTCTATTATAAATACTTCCATGAGATAACCTATCAAGCTTCAATAACCAATATGGTTGTTATATTGGGATGTTTTCATGATGGTTTTCACTTCTGAGAAGGTTATTCATTGTAAATATTGCATCAAGCTAAGTTATAAATATCCATGGTGAGTATGTTTTCTTTTCAGCAGTTTTGCTGAGCTATAGGTGTGATTTAACACCGAGGACAGTGTCCCCGAAGGGGGAGGGTTATGTGACAGGCCCAAGATAAAATTTCATGTAATGAAAGTTAATAAAGGCAAAAATACGACCACAGTTAAGGGAAACTTATTCCTAGCTAAACGTTGGAAAATATATCGTAGTGTAATAGATCTCGAAAACATTCATGTAACAAAAATTAATAAATATAAAAATAAGACCACCTTTAAGGGACATTTATTCCAAGCTAAATTTTGGGAAATATATCCTAGTCAACCCCATTAGATATGTTTTTATGGCTAAGGAAAAATGGAAAGGGAAATAGATAAGGCATTAAAGAGGAAAAAGGTATTTTTGGCACCTTTATTTATGAAAATAAAGGAAATTAAGAGAAAATGAAGGTAAAAGGTCGCAGGTTACATGTGAGGAGGAAAATAAAGGAAAATAATGGAAAATGAAGAAAATTGAGGGCTCATTGATAAAATGGCTTCTAATGATCACTTTGTACCTTTTTCTAGTTCAATTTTAGAGCTATCTTATTATTCTCTCTCTCTCACACTCTCGGATACTTAGAGTTTTCTTGGAGCATTTCATCATTAAGCCAAGAAAGAGGAAAGATAGAAAAGGAAGGACAAGGAAATTAAAGGGAAGAAAAGATCAATAAATGAAGAGTAGGGTCTAGAAACTTCATCAGGAATACTATAGGTAGCATATTTCATGTGTGATATATTTACTGGTTTGGACATGAGTGGCTTATGCATATTGTTATTTCGTTCTCTTACTCTTGGTGGCATGGTTTTTTTGAGTTTTGATAGTGCATTTCAAACTTGTCTTTAATTTTTCTATATGCCATGGTGCGTTGAGTTTCTTATCTCAGTTTTAAGCTTTGGAATTTCTAGATAGATTTCGAAATCGATGACAGAGGTGGTCTCAAGGAAAATTCCCAAAGGCCTAGGAATCCCTTGACTAGTTTTGATGGTATTTACAGTAAAGCCTGAGGGTGGTGTCTCGGTTTAGGGCCTATTGATTTGGGATTGGATTGCAGTAAATCCTAAGAGAAAGGGACATGAAAAAATCCACAAGGATAGTGATGGATTTCGGATGGAATTCCAAGTTTAGTTTTTTTGTGATTGAAGCACCTCTTTTGTTGTGATTAAGGTATGGTGAGGGTGGTGGTGCTTTAGCCTCTCGATTCTCTTTGTTTTTTGAATTAGTTTATCCATGAGATCAAAAATTCATGCTTGGAATATAGCACGAGGGTGACTAGCTAAGGAGACGTTTGGCTTAGCCATGTCTATGGTCGAGTTGTACGTGGAAGTCCTAAACATGGTCAATTATTGCCTACGTTTAATGAAAGATAAGTTCTCTTTATTTTGTAGTTATTAATGTGTGGATTTAGTGGCTGTTATCTCACTATTATTTCCATGGTTTTATTCTTGTTATAATAATGCAAAAATTATTGATTCATGTCATGGTTATTTCATGTATTTATTTGTAATTGTTAAAATGATGGATGCAAGACCTAATTGATTTCATGTATGTTCAAGGAAGAGGGTGGTGATCATTCTTGTAATGTTTCATAAGTGTTTTTAATCATTCATGCTCTATCTTGTATCTGAGACCTGTAGATTTCATTCATGCCAAGTGTTGGATAGAATTTCATTCCTAGTTGGGCATGGTCAAGGCTATTCTTGGAGTTAGTTTTAGTTATTTTGCATTTTCAGCAGGTGTTTATTGATTTTGAAAAGCTTGAGGAAGTTTTGGCCATTGTCGAGGATTTTGGGATTAAAAAGTGCCTTAACTCCTGGAGACAGAACAATGGGCTTGGGAAATTAAGTTATTGGATGCATGCATGGCTATGTCATGGGAGAATCCATAGCGTCCCATATGAACCCTTTCCCATATCAAGGAAGCATCTGCAGTTTTTTTTAAGCAAAATTCAGTGGAATCCTAAGAAAAGTCATCTTTATGGCTTGGATAGCATTTGGGGGTCCTATAGCAGGCGCATGGATTCTCTTTTATGGTTTTCCACATTGATTCTACTTCCTTAAAGTCACCAAGGAGGTTTATTTTTGTCTTAAGTTCCCTTAGCTCATGTTTACCCCAGTTAGACGGTTACTTAGGTAGATGTGAGGGGAGGTTTACGTTACAAGTGGTATTAGAGTGTGGTTGTGCTATCCTTAGGAAAATTATAATGTTGTGAAGGTCATCGTCATCATGTATTCATGTCGATCTTGTGTGTGTTTCTCCTATTATGGTTTGTGTACTTGTTGCATCTGCATGTTGTTCGTCATGGTGGAAATGGTGTCACCATAGAAGGATTGATGGTGTTGTTGTAAATGTGTTGTCATGATCATATGACGTGTTATACATGTTATTTACTTACATATTGTTGATTTTATAGTCGTATGGTTTAGGTTTTCATGCATGAGGTCATGGTGTCTAGTCGATGTGGTCATGCAATTATTACTTGACTCTAACTAGAATGATGTCTTTACATTGATATACCTATGCATTATAAGTTTATATGTTGTTATGATTATCTTTATATGTGTATTACACTGATTGGTTTATCTTGTAGATCAGATATCCTCCCCGAATTATGCTAAGGTACATTAGTTTATAATTGTGATTTGGTTTAAGATGACATGAGATGGCTTGCAATAAGAAATCAAAGATGGATAGCAAGATGGTAGACTACAAAGATTCTCCATATGAATTCAATGAGAAGCATGGTGTTAGGCACTCATTTGATTTGGAAGATAGACTAAGAAGTTTGAAAGAAGAGAGAAGAAGTTGTAAAGTAGAAAATGACACAATCATACAAGCACAAGAAAAACAAGCACAATTCAATACGGAAATCCTTCCGAGTTTTTCATATTTGAAAAAAAATGGCCCACTCTGAATCTGTTATGGAGAAGAGGATGGGACTAATGGTGCATATATAAGCAGGTCTCCTTGTGGTTATAGGTCGAATAGATATTACATGATTTGATATGGCACATTCTTCGACACTCCTAATAGGAGAGGAGACAGAAACAATTACTATTCTAGTTTTGATTTAGATAGGCATCATGATCGTCATTGTTATCATCCTTATAGGAAGAGTGACAAGGGTATGTTCTAGATGAGCTTAAGAAATAAAATCAAGCTACCTTTGAAGGAGAGATGAATACATCAAAATACACAGAGGTGTGGTTTCTTGGTATGAAGAAATTCTTCACGTTGCATGACTACTCAGAAAACATGAAAGCCAAACTATCCACATTAATTCTCAAAGGTAAATTAGATATTTGGTGGCAAGATATAAAGGATTCCAGGGGTATTTATGAGAAGGAACTAACTTGGAGTTATTTTTAGAGAATCTTTGAGAAGAAATTATTATGGGAGAGGTACAATGATGATAGAAATAAGGCCTTTTATCAGTTGGAGATGTGTTCCATGACATATGATGAGTATACTTGCAGGTTATTGGAGTTGTTGAGATACGTGCCTTACCTCAAGGAGAAAAAGGCTAAAATCCATAGATTCATCATTGGATTTCAAGCATCATATAGAGACCAGTCTCAGCACGATGGGCTGAGATCATTAGAGGAGGACATTCTAAAGATAAGTATTGTTATGAGCAAGAAAAATAAAAAGTTAATCCTATGTGTGATTTGAAAGGAAATCAGGAAGCTAAGGGAAGATGGCCATAAATGAGGGAAATACCACAATATATACATGAGAAATAAAATGTGTTTCCTTACATGAATTTCAATACAGCTAGGAAAGGACCCAGAGAGAGGTAGACTAGAGGTGATGGTAGAGCACCATTGTAGTGTTGGATATGTGGTAAGGATCATCGTAAGAGTCAATATCCATATTATTATGGTGGTAGACCCCATATCTACAGTGCATAGGAGGCACAAAAAATTTGGGATGTTGGGCATAACATCCCTCAGATATATGCAGATGTGGAAAATATGTAGGCATATCACCAGGCTTATATCATTGAGATGGACGATAAGGTTTGTGATCAAGTTGTTTATATTTTGATTTATCCTGGATCAAGTTATAGTAATATTAGTTCTGACTCAGTGGATAAGTGTAGCTTCAGAAAGGAAATGCATGCAAAATTTTGGTGAGTGGATTTGGCTAC
This sequence comes from Pinus albicaulis, assembly GCA_034641835.2. NCBI lineage: Eukaryota > Viridiplantae > Streptophyta > Pinopsida > Pinales > Pinaceae > Pinus > Pinus albicaulis. The sequence continues at coordinate 1,257,277,868 of CM076582.1, forward strand.
AGGTACAAAGAAAATAGTTCACCATTAGGTAAGAGATTGTGCATTTGAGTTAAGTGGTATCCCTACAATAGTTCAATTAAACATATTTCCATTAGGATATTACATTATGCCATTGGGTATGGATTGGCTATATCTTCACAGGACCAAGATGGATTTTTGTGAAAAATCCATTCAGTGCTTGGATGACAATGGGGCACCAAGATTCTTACAAGAAAATAAGAAAGCCACATTAGCTAGGATGGTGACAGCTATGCAGGCCAAACACAATCGCATGAAAGTTTGTGTGTTATTCACAGTACATATATGTAGTCAAAGTGGTAAGAAAGTTGAATATGTAGATGTGTTGTGCAGGTATATAGTTCTACAACATTTTCAGGATGTGTTTCCAATTGAGATTTTAGAGTTTCCACCTCACATGGAAGTAGAATTTTCTATTGAGTTGGTAGCAGGGGCAACACCAAAATCAAAGGAAACTTACAGAATGAGAACACCTGAGTTTCTAAAGGTAAAGTTGCAATTAAAAGTCATGATTTATAAGGGATAAATCAGGCCAAGTGTATCTCCTTGGGGCACAACAATGTTGTTTGGGAAGAAGTAGGATGGCACTCTCAGAGTATGAATTGATTACATGAAGTTGAATAATGTAACCATAAAAAACATGTACCCATTATCCAGGATCGATTATTTGTTTGATTATTTGAAGGGAGAAACATTGCTCTCTAAGAATGACTTGAGATCAGGATATGATCAGGTATGCATAAAAGAGAAGAAAATCTACAAGAGAGCTTTCTAAACCAGATATGGGCATTATGAGAGTGTTGTAATTCTATTTGGTTTTATGAATAGTGTGTTTTGTTCTTATCTAGACAAGTGTTTTATTGTATTCATTGATGACATATTGGTGTATTCTAAAAATGAAGAAGAAAATTCCAAGAATTTGGTAGCAGTGTTGAGATTGTTGAGAGAGCATTAGTTGTATGCTAAGCTCAGAAAATGTATTTTCTTTCAAACTGAAGTACACTACTTGGGACATGTTGTCTCCAAAGACAACATAACATTGGATCTTAAAAAGGTAAGACCCATCATGGAGTGGGAAGCTCCTAGAAATGTATATGAGGTAAGATATTTCGTGGGATTGGCAGGATATTACAGGAGGTGCATCAGGATCTTCTCATATATTTCTTATCTAATTACATCCTTACCAAGGAAAGGTAAGAATTGTTAGTAGACATAGGAGTGTGAGGCCAATTTTGAAAAAATTAAGAAGTTATTGACACATGCTCTAGTGTTAAGGATGGAAAATCTAGAAAAAGAGTTTATAGTGGTGTACAAATGCTTCAAAAAGAGGGCTTGGTGGATTCCTTATGAAATATGGATAGGTTGTATGCTATGAGTCACAGAAATTGAATGAACATAAGAAGAATTACCTGACGAATGATCTTGAGCTAGCAATGATCATACATGCATTGAAGATGTGGAGGCACTATCTTCTTGGTAGGAGGTTTGTACTGATGAGTGATCACAGTGGGATGAGGTATTTCTCCAACCAACCGAATTTGAATGCTAGTAAATCTAGATGGCTGGCTATGATGAGTGAGTTTGATTTTTAGATAAAGTACATCGAAGGTAAAGATAAGGGGGTCACAGATGCTCTCAACATAAATATTCAGCTAAATCACATTCCAACTATGATCTCCTATGGGACATATTTATATCATAGGATTTTCTAGGTAGGTTAGGAGTATGTCAAATAAATGGAGCTTAGGCACATGTTCTAGTAGAGTACAGGTAGTAGTACAAGTACATGTTCATTTGTAGGTACAGGTACAGGTACAAGCGTACATGATGTGTATTGTTTTCATACAACAGATGTGTTGGCGAGGTTTAAAGATAAGATATAGGTGAGAAACATTAGTGAGCTCAAGAGCGTGACCTTGAAGGAGTTTCATGCAAAAACATATTCAGGTCACCCTGGATACCAAAAGATATTGACTTCAATGAAGATATTCTATTATTGGTAGAATCTAAGGAGGGTTGCAGAAGATTTCATGGCTAAGTGTTTGGACTGTCAGTAGGTGTATGCAGAGTGTAAGCAGAGAGGTGGTCTACTATAGCCTATTGCAATCCCATAATGGAAATGGGAGGTCATTTCCATGGAATTTATCACAGGTTTTTCAATAAAAATGAGGCAACATGATTCAATCATGGTTTTTGTGGGCAGTTTGACAAAGGTTGTACACTTAATTCCAGTGAGTAATACCTATTTAGCTAGCGATCTAGAATGGGTGTTCATCATAGACAAAGTTAGATTGCATGGTGTTCCCAAGAATATTGTGTCACACATCGATGAAAATTTCACTCCCAAGTTTTGGAAGGATTTATTTACAGTTTTGGGCACAAATTTGGCCTTCATCACGAGTTATCATCCACATACATATGGAAATATTGAGAGGGTCATTGGGATATTGGAGGACATGTTGAGGATGTATGCAATGCATGAAAAATGAAAGTGGTAAGAGTATCTACCATTGGTGATTTTTTCGTATCAAAACAAGTATCATGAGTCATTGGGGATGATTCCCTTTAAGGCACTGTATGGGAAGAGTTGTAATACTCCCATCAGCTGGATCAATCCAGTTAATAGGGTGTTCATTGGACTTGACATCTTAGTAGACATGGAGCAGAAAATGAAATTTATAAAGAAGAATCTAAAAGCAACACAAGACATGAAAAAGAGTTATGCAAAGAAACAAAAGGTATTTAAGGAGTTGCAGGTTGGGGATCATGTTTATTTGTGCATCAAGCTCAAGAATATCTCCTTGAGGATCAAATGATCTACCAAGTTGCCACCATGTTATTGCGGGCATTTTGAGATCCTTGAGAGGATTGAACCACTAGCCTATGAACTTGTATTGCCTCCAAAAGTTAAAGTCCATGATGTGTTTCATGTTTCATGACTTAAAAGGTATAAAAAAAAATTGTGATCGTGTTATTGATTGGTCTATATTACACGTGGAGTGAGAAGGAGAAATCCATCTAGAACTTGAGTGTATATTTCAGCGCATGCATCTCATGCTTAGGAATATATCCATTGAGAAATTTAAAGTGTACTGGAATCAATTTGGGCCCAATCAAGCATCATGAGAGATGGCAGATCAAATGTGGCCTATGTATCGTTCATTGTTTGCTAGTTGAGGAAAAGAAATTTTGGTTTGCTGTTTGGTATGTGTTTGGAATATGTTTTTTGTGATGTTTTTGGTATATGTACTTATGTGTATGGATATAAATAACACCATAAGCTACGCTATAAATCTTTAATAAGAGGTATGGATGTTATATGGTCATTTTATCATGATGTTCTTCTTTTAAGTAGGTCATTAATTATAAATACTGCAATGAGCTAAGTCATAAATCTCCATGAGAAGTATGTTTATTTTTAAATAGTTGTGCTGAGGTGTAGGTGTGGTTTAAAACCAAGGATGGTGTTCCCCAAAGGGGAGGTTTCTATAACAGACCCACGAAAAATTTCATGTAATAAAAGTTAATAAAGGAAAAAATTAGACCACGGTTAAGGGACACTTATTCCAAGTTGAATGTCGGTCAACATGTCCTAGTGGGCAACATTGAATATGTGTTTACGACTAAGGAAAAACGGCGAAGGAAATGACTAAGGCATTAAAGAGGAAAAAGTATTTTTGACACATTTATTTATGAAAATAAAAGAAATTAGGAGAAAATTAAGGTAAAAGATCACATGTTGCATGTGAGGAGAAAATTAAGGAGAATAATTGAAAATAAAGGAAAATAGTGTAAAATGAAGAAAATATAGGCCTCATTGATAAAAATGATTATGAGCATCAATTGGTACCTTTTTTCAGTTCAGTTTTGGATCTCTCTCATTATTCTCTCTCTCACACACCCTTGGATACTTAGAGTTTTATTGGAGTATTTTAGCATTGAGCTAAGAAATAGGAAAGCAAGCAAAGGAAGGATAAGGAAAGGAAAGGGAAGAAAATATCAAACGAGGAAGAGCGGTATCTAACAACTTTAGAAGGAATACTCATATGTAACATATTTCATGCGTGATTTCCTCGTTGGTTTGGACATGCATGGCTTATACAAGTTGGTATTTGGTTCTCTTATTTTCAGTGTCATGGTTTTGCAGGGTTTTGACAGTGAATTTCACTCTTACATTTCCTTTTTCCAAATTCCATGGTGTGTTGGGACTTTGATATTGGTTTATACTTTTGGATTTTTTAGATGGATTTCAGAATCTGGGGTGGAGGTAGTCTCAAGGAAAATTCCCAAAGTCCTAGGAATCCCTTAACCTATTTTGGTGAGATACACAATAAAGCCTAAGGGTGGTGTCTGGGTTTAGGGCCTCTTGATCCAATATTAGATTGTGGTAAATCCTGAGATATAGGGAGATAGAAAATCCCATAAGGGTGCTGATGGATTCTGGATGGCATTCCAGGTTTGGTTTGGTTGTGGTCAGACCATCGGTTTTGGTGTGATTGTTCTATGGTGAGGGTGGAGATGGTTTAACCTTTCAATTCCATTGGTTGTTTTGGATTGGGTTATTCATGATATCCCACATTCATGCTTGGAATATGGCATGGGGGTAATTGGCCGAAGAGAGATTTGGCCAAAGCATGTCTATGGTCAGGTGGTACGTGGAAGTCCTGAACCTGGTTAGTTATTGCCTATGTTTAATGAAAGCTAAATTCTCTTCCTTATGTAATTATTAATGTGTGGACTTAATGGTTGTTATCTCATTGTTATTTACATGGTTTTATGTTGGTTATAAGAATGTTTAAATGATTGGTTCATGTCCTGGCTATTTCATTTATTTATTTTTAATTGTTAAAATAACGGATCATGCAAGACCTAATTGATGTCATGTCCATTTAAGGAAAAGGGTGGTGATCCTTCCTATAATGTTTCATAAGAGTTTCTAGTCATTCATGCTTTGTATTGTATCCTAGACCTGTAGATTTCATTCATCCCAAGTGTTTGAGAGAATGTCAATACCGGCTAGGGATCGCCAAGACTAGTCTTGGAGTTAAATTTGGTTATTTAGCATTGTATTCATGTGTTTATTGATTTCTAAAATCTACAGGAAGTTCTGGCCAGTGTCTAGTATTATGGACTTAAATATTTCCTTAAATCTCGTAGGCACAGACACATGTATGGGAAATTGGGTCCATTGACGAATGCATGCCTATGCCATTTGAGCATTGAGAGCCTCCCAGATGCACCCTTTCCCATATCAAGGGAGCGTTGAGGGGTTCTTTAATGAAAAGCCAATGGGACCGTGCTACAAGTGAGCTTAATGGTTGGGATATCCTCTTGGGGTCATGTAGCATGTGTAGGGAGTATGTGTTATGCTTTTCCGCATTGATTTCACTTCCTTAACGTCACCGAGCAGGATGATTATGCTCTTAATTTCCCTTATCTCATGTTTCCTCAGTTGACCGATTACATGTGTGTACGTGAGGGGAGGTGTGCGTTACACCTAGTGGGCACCACTAGATTTGTCTATGAATAAGGGAAACTGGAAAAGGGAATGGGTAAGGCATTAGAAAGGGAAAAATTATTTTTGGTACATTTATTTATGAAAATAAAGGAAATTATGAGAAAATGGAGGTGAATGGTCACAAGTTTCACATGACGAGGAAATTGAAGAAAAATAATGGAAAATGAAGAAAATAGAGGCCTAATTCAAGGAAAGGCTTCTGAGGATCAAGCTTATTGTCAGTTCAATTTTGGAACTCTCTATCCTCTCTCTTTCTCTCTCACCCTTGGCCACTTAGAGTTTTCTTGGATCACTTCAACATTGGAACAAGAAAGGGAAAAACAAACAAAAGGAAGGACAAGGAAAGGAAGGGAAAGCAAGGATCAAGCAAGTAATAGTAGGATGAAGCCGTTTCAGTAGGAATACTTGCAGGTAACAGATTGCATGTATGATTTCCTAGTTGGGTTTGACATGCATGTTATGGGCATGTTGGTGTTTTTTTATTTTGATGTTGATGGCATGATTTTCATAGGTTTTCATAGTAGTTTTCAGCCATACCTTGCCTCTTTCTGGATAGTCATGGTGTGATGGGATTTTTCTTAGTTTTGAACTTTGGAATTTCCATATGGTTTCACAGTCCCAAGTGAAGATGTTCTAAAGTTCATTCCCAAAGGTCTAGTAATCCCTTGACTGATTCTGGCGGGAAACACGGTAAAGCCTGAGGGTGGTATCTTGGTAAGGACCTAGTGATCCAGTGTGGATTGTGGTAAATATTAGAGACAAGGAGATGGAAAATTCCTCAAGGATAGTGATGAGATCCAGAGGCATTCCAATCTTGGTTCGGTTTTGTGATCTCGGTGCCCGTTTAGGTGATATCACGGTATGATGAGGGTGGAGATGGCTTAACCTCTCAATTCCCTTGATTATTTTTGAATTAGTTTATCCCTCGGATCCCACGTTCATGCTTGGAATATGGCACTGGGTGATTGGTTGCAAGAAATATTTGGTTCGGCCATGTCTATGGTCGGGTGGTACATGCAAGTCCCGAAAGCTTACAAAATGTTAGTCGATTCGATATATATGTGTACAAAATGTGGCCATGTTTATAATTTAGCTATTTATTTTGGTATGTAAAATTGTATAATAAAGAACCAATCAATGAATAGATTAGCATAATTGAAATTTGTGGTTCTCAACGTCCTTGGGTGTAGAGAGAACATATAGCTAATTTAATTGTTTGAGTCGGCTATACACTGGTGGGCCTTGTTGTTGTTCTGGCTTCAAGAGAATCAATTACACACCAATTTATGTGATTCTTATATGTAGAAAGGTGAGTTGGATAATTGATTGTTGAATATACTGAGTGCTCACACAACTCACCTATACAATTATCAAAAGTGTAGTTCACTTCGTTTTTATAGTAGAGAGTTTGTCCAGAGGGTGGTAAAGTATCGAGATTTCCCTTTGGGAGATCGAGAAATGTCAACTATAGAAATTTCGTTAAAAATTGTCAAAGGCGTTTGTGTTTGAAATGGAGTTCAAGTGATAACTTATTTTTTTCAGTAACAAAAAAACGCTGTAGTATTACAGTTCAAGTGACAACTTGAAGATGAGGTAGTGAATAAAGACCATTGTTTGCGAGATTCCAAAGTGCATATGAGTGTAGACAAAGATCAATTTCTTGTTCTAATATGTATTTTCTATATTATAATTTGTGTTTAATTTGACATATAAATATTAAGAGAAGCACTTGAAAAAGATAGTTATAAGGTAAATTTGAATTTGTTTTGGATTATGCCTCAAGAATATCTCAACTTCTTTATTCATCTTTGGAATCTTTTGGATCTCAATCCGAATATATTTCTACAGTATTTGTGAATGAAAAAAGTGTGAAAAAAATGTTTTTATTGTGTATACTAGTTTCTTTGTGAACATAGAATGACAATAAATAATGAGTAACCATATCTTACGGAGTTCTATTAGGGGATAGTACACTTCGCATTTTATGCAATTTTTTTTCTATTTTGAACTTTTACAATTAAAATAGGATAGTATACTTTTCAGCTCCAGCTTCTCAACTGTCAATTATATTCAAGACAAACTTTTTCTATTATCCCAAGGAAGGTAACCCGATGCTCGTTTCCAGATAACCGTGCCAGCTACGGACTCTTTTCTTTCAATATTTCCATGATAACAGTTAAACGAGAAAAACGTCAAACAAAGATTATGTTGCTATACAGTTATCACCTTTGTTTATTTTTTATTTTTAATATCTATAAAGTGGTTCAGTTGCTTGTTACGAAAATTCGAATAGTAGAAGTCAGTTATTTGTTACAAATTTGAACATAAGAATTCATTTCAGGGAATTTGATGCAGGAGCATCAAGGCCATTTTTCATTTCTAAATATGTTACAAAAGGGGGTGTGACATTTTTGTTATTTTATTAATTAATTTGTTATTTTTAATAAAATAGGAGATAATTTGGAGGAGTGAGGATTTTGTAAATATTTTTTTATTAATTAAAAGGATACGAGAGAAATAGATGAGGAGCAAAATTTGGGATTAGGATTTCTATATATGGGACTTTGTTGAGGATTAGGTGGAGTGATTTTTGGAGTGAATTAAATGCATTTTTTTTGTATAAATATGAGTGGGTTTTGTGAGGAAAATAGACTTGAATAGTTGAAGAGCTAAGGGGAGTGAGTGAGGAGTGGTTTGAAGGGCAAAGAGCCAAGAGGCCGCCCAATGTAAAATCTAGCCAAGAATTTTAATATAGTTTATGGAGTCGATTTGTATGGTTCTTTTTTGCCTTCATGTGAATTTAAGTTAATTGTTTTTCATAATTTTATTATAGAAAATTTGAAGCATTCTCAAGATTCATGAAACATTTGTGTTCTTATATGCGGGATCTGCTTTCTAGCAGAATTCCTGCATCATTTTGGTATCAGAGCTAGTATGGCTCCAACCCTCACAACCCACTTTCTGGCACTGTTGAGAAATGGCAGTGCGGCTGCTATGAATTCTTGGCTGTCACGATAGGGAAGGAGCAACAACAGATCAATGACCCATCCCTGGTTCAGTACTGACCCTTGTGATTAGTGCTAGTCCAAACAACGACCCTGGTGATGGTGAGATAGAAACTTGGTTGCTGTTCAAGGTTTCCGCGGAGTTACCTACTAGATTGGAAATTGATGTGTGGATGTCTCGAGAAAGCTTACGACCCTCCTGCATCCCGATAGCACTGTCAATGGTTCCTCGACTGGTGCAGCTCACGGCGCTCCAATTCCATACCCCTGTGAAAAGGTGACCGACGTATTAGAATTGTATTTCGTGTATTTGATTGCTCAGATGTGGTGTGAAGCAGTGGACTTAACAGCTTACAGTGCACATTTGTTTTAAAGAAAAATCAACGGATTTGAATTAAGGTGTTGTATATATTCAACAATGAATTTTAAAAAAAAATAACGTTGATTTTTTTTACCTTATACTATAAAGAAATTTATAGTTTGTAGAGTGGAAATAATGGTATTATTGTTTGGAGCGGCTCTGAAAAGCAAGTGTTCAAGTTTGAAGAGAGGAGTCAAGCACACAGAATCGTGGAGTCATGGCAGCAGCTTCAAAAACAAATTGCAGCGGTTGTTTTTTAAAGTGGATTCAATGTTGGTAATGTATCTTCAATATCACTGTAACAATTTATTTAATGGCTTGTTTATCGACATTTGAAATAGAGAATGGCATTTGAGTGAAGTTTGGGTGAAGTAGTATTTTGGTAAAAGAGATTGTATTGCGTTGGAGATATGGTCAGTTTTCTCGAATGTATTTTATGTGAGTTTTTTATTCAAATTCATTTTACAAGAAGCTATTAATTTAAACTCACAAGAAACCATTAATTTACTTTTACATAAAATTTGCATGGTTAAAATCATAAGTGACTAAGGTGAAAGTAAATAATAGAGGTAAACGTGAAAGTAAATTGATATTGTAAAGCATGGTGGGGAAAAATGGTGAGTTGTTGCACAGGGTTTTGAGTGGGTAATATATGGTTTCATAAAACCATGTGTGGGTTTTGAGAATGCATAATTTCATAATTTAATTTTATATTTTAAGAACGAGAGTTGTGAGAAGAAGGATTTATAAAGTGTGAAAAGGAGTTTATATTTTTTTGGGGTTTTTGTTTTTGTAAGAAGTGGATTGTATGGAATAAGAAGTGGGATAATTAATGAACTAGTGTCAAAGTTGAAGTCAAGGTTGTATATATGAAGTAAAAGGAGTCTAGTACATTATGTTAAGGTCAATTTCAATTTCTTTTTTGAGAAGATTTTTCTCAAAATTGAAGAAAAACTCGAGAGATTGAGATGAGGAAATTTGGCTTAAAGGGGATATTGTGCGTATTTTGAAGGTTTCTAACATTTGTTTGCTGGGAAAGATTTATGTTAGAAGATTGTGGGAAGAGAATTATTTGCAGAAGGAGAAAATGATTGTTGATATTCATTACAAAGGTTCTAAAAAGGACGTCAACAGAAGGAAGAAGAGGGAAAATTCCAAGGTAAGTGGCACATGTGAATAGTTGATAGATGAAGAGTATGAGCAGGAGAAGGCTGAGATAACAATTCACATGGAATTGTTAATGAATTTGTTGCAGGAAAGTATGAGAAACCAAACACATGGTTGGACCATGAAAAGGAAGGTGAAGTGGCAGAAGCTACATGCAAGAAGCGAAAAGAAGGTAAACATAGAATTGATGGAGGAGCTGAGGAAGCTCGAGAAGATGCTAAGTTGTGAAGAACTCAGAAAGGCTGAGTTAGAAATGGATGTTTCCATTTGTGGCTCAGAACATGGCGAAATTCTGGGTGAAGAGATCAGTGAGGAGGATCTCCTGAGCTATTGGGATAGTTCAGAAGCATCTGAAGAGGTGATGGAGATAGAAACAGATGAGGCTATGAAGCCTTGCAATTTTTCTCATAGTTTATGTATGTTTTTAGAATATGCGAAAGGCGGTGAACAGTCTGATAGAACTGTCACGAAGGAGAATGAAGTTCTTGAGGTAAAGTCTGGTAGAGAATTCCTTTCAGAGAAGGAATGTGGTGATTGGTTACAACAGGAAGAAATCACAAATGACTTCCTGTTTGGGATAAGACAACAAGTTGAAACTGTGATGGAACGGGAACAAAGTGGAAATACTGAAGGAAAATTCCAAGGAGGTAAACAAGTGTATTTGTTTAATGGGATTGATGAAAAAATTTTACAATCTAATGATGTTGAAACCAGGAAATTTCAGGAAGATTGCCAGAGGGAGAATGGAAGTAGTGATGAGATAGAAGGGAAATCTATAGAAGAACTGAATCAAATGAAGGATTCAGAACAGCAAAGGGAGATGTCGACTGAAGCATTCAATGAGATCACAAGGTATTATGTGTTTAGGACTAATGATTGGTGTCTGATTACAGGTACATCATAGAGTGTCGAACAAACTTTGAATTTTGTTAAAGAAGAAGAGTTGAATCTGAATTTTGTTCAGAATGATGCTCATATAGCAAGATCTCAAGAAGAAATGAAGACAGAAGGGTCTTATGGAATTATTCGGCAGAATATTGAAGCGGCGCAAGAAGGACCATCTGATGATTGGTCAACAACAGAGGAAGGTATGGAAAGTTGTGTAAAATTTCCGAGTTCTACTCCAGTTGAGATTGTTTAGTTATATCGGAAGTTAGATCTTCAGAGGAAAGATTTGGAAAAGCAGAGGACCTATTTTCAGGGAAAGTTACTGAAAGACACAGAACAGGGAAACATTTTCAAACAGATGATGTGGAGGAGGGACTAACTGATAGTCTCACAGAGGAATTGAATCAGCATACTGATTTGCTGATGGACAAGGGAATTTCAGAGCAGCATACTGAAATGTTGCCAGCAGCAGTGGCACTAAAGCCTTATGTTTTTTATTATAACAATTGTTTTGTGAGTACAAGTTTTATTGAAGATGTTGGAGAAAATATATTAGACAGAGAAATTGAACTGATGAGGCGGATGATGATGAAAGTATCCCAGAAGAGGCCAGCAGCAGTAAAACAAAGAAGAAGCAGCAAGATAAAGACAACAAAAGATTGCAAGAACACAGCGAGTGGAGCGATGCAACATAAAGTGTGGAAACCTAGAGAGGAACATCAGAAAGAAGCAGCGACAAGTGGAAAGTTGCAGCACAAGATATGGGATCTGGGCATACACAGATTCGAACACATGATGAGGCGATCATGATTAATTTTTAACATTGGGAGTCTGATGCAGGAGCATCAAGGCCATTTTTCATTTGTAAATATGTTAGAAAAGGGGGTGTGACATTTTTGTTATTTTATTAATTAATTTGTTATTTTTAATAAAATAGGAGATAATTTGGAGGAGTGAGGATTTTGTAAATATTCTTTTATTAATTAAAAGGATATGAGAGAAATAGATGAGGAGCAAAATTTGGGATTAGGATTTCTATGTATGGGACTTTGTTGAGGATTAGGTGGAGTGAATTTTGGAGTGAATTAAATGATTTTTTTTTGTATAAATATGAGTGGGTTTTGTGAGGAAAATAGACTTGAATAGTTGAAGAGCTAAGGGGCGTGAATGAGGAGTGGTTTAAAGGGTAAAGAGCCAAGAGGCCGCCCAATGTAAAATCTGGCCAAGAATTTTAATATAGTTTATGGAGTCGATTTGTATGGTTCTTTTTCGCCTTTATTTTAAATAGAGCTGAATGTTTAGATGATTTTATTATAGAAATTTTGGGTATTTTCAGAGTTTATGAAGCAGTTGTGTTTATGGATGCGGGATCTGCTTTCTAGCAGAATTTCTGCATCAGAATTTAAGATAAAATTGTATACCTTGTCGTGTGAAAATGTGTGCGGCCACTTCCTTGGTTAATGCATTGGTCGTGCTGCATCAGGAGGATTTAAATTTATGAAACATTGTTGATCGACAAATTGATCTCCACCAAATTATTTGTGTTTAGGTTAAAATATTACAATGTGATGTACACTACATTATTACAAAAAGCAACGATGATACTATAAAGAGTAATATGATCTATATTAACTGAGTAATTAATAATAATGTGAAAAACAAAAATTTCTTTGTTGTCTGAATAAAAAATTGTTTTCATAGCAAGTTTGCTGAGGAAATTGAGGGTTGGTTAGGTCAGTTTGAAGATATATATTTTTTTTAAATTGTTTATTTTATATTTACATTTCATTTGATGTTTAAAATATTTGTAACACTACTATCAATGTTAATTATCATCCCCCCCGATCGGGGTGCTCAACCGACATTCGGAAATATGCGCCGTGGCAACTGGGCACACGATCCAACTCCGAGTCATTAAGAGGTTTAATGATGGCGGGACAGGAAAAATCACATCATTCTATCATGGGGAAAGGTGGCCAGGCTGTTTGGACAGCTCATAGACGGCAAACCACCGCGAAGGTAAGAGATGTTCCTCTGCCATTCCATTCATTCATGCATGAGCTTGTGCATGCACTTGTTTGGAGATGGAAGCGGAGGAGAAACTACAGCATCCAGTCGAATTTCCAAGCGTTCTTGTCACGATATGTAAGCAGCATTCTCATTGCTATTATGGAGCCTGATACAGTAAGTTTTCCTAGACGTCTAAGAAATCATGAATTCAAGGGTCTTTGTAAAATTCTGTATCCTGTAATCCCCATTAAGCAACCTATAAGGCCTTGTTTCAGATACCCTAGTACAAGACCCGTCCAAAAGGTTTCTTGGGTCCTGTATTCGTATGTAATTGTCAGCTTCATAGTGTTTATGGAGTTAATCATAGAACGTATCCTCTGTTTATTGTATAAGCATGCAAAGAGAGGTTGGAGCGAAACTCTGTTTCGGGTAATCCATATAAAGCAATCCGAGATGCCATATTATTAGAACCCTAGTTTATCACCAACCCAGAATGCTTCTTTGTTCCTGTTTTGGTATGAGTTAGTCAGTATCATTGAGAATATGAAGTCAACTGCCGTAATTTTTCTGAGTCTTTTGCATAAGCATGCAAGGAGGGGTTTCAGTAAAATCCTGTACTTTGTTTTCCCCATAACGCAATCTTTGTGGTCTTGTTTATGGGACCCTTGTCTTTTATTTGTTAATGGCGAGCCCTCCGGGAACAGCCATCAGAATCAAGGCTTCCAGTTACAGGGGTGTCGTGTTCCAAGAAACTTCTTACATACCCGAAAGTGTACCATCTGCTCCAGAAACCAGTATAGCCAAGACCAGTCAGGGATTAAGGTGGATATTAGGAAATGCATAGTGCATGGGGACTATATTATTCAGCTCTGTCCTGTTTTCGTTGAGCGTTGGAGGCTCCGTCTCTTTCAAGACCTGAATCATAGACTTTTTATTCCTCATCTGCACCCTATCAAGCATATTGACCATAATCATATATCCAATGATGTCGCCCACAGAGTCAATCAGATAACTGATCTTAATGTTCTCTGGAACCTTAAGCTGAGAAATAGCCTCTATTATCCGACCCAGAGTCCCAAGGTCAATACTAAAGTTCTGTCATACAAATTACAGAGTTTAATCTTTCGGGTTAAGTCTCATAGTTTGTATGACAGCTATGAGCTGAAAGCCCAAAGGTGGCGCACCGACCACAGCCATCTAACTTTTTATTTTGTTGCTGTTCCTGTTGATGTATCGGTGCATGTATATAGGTGCTCAGCAGACATGGGAAAACGTAGAGTAAAAACAGAGGCTGCTAAAGGGAAACAGCCAGAGCAATCTGAACCAGCCCCGAAGAAAAGAGGACGCAAGACCAACCAGGAATATTTGGAAACGTTAGCTGCTACCTATGTTATAGGCAATTCTTCTAATACAAGGCAAGTCATTCGAGGATGGGAGAGGGATATCCAAACTGATCCTGAGGATAATGAGACAGAAGCAGACATTTTGGATTTTATCCAAGATCCAGGTAACACGAGGGGTCACCTCACCTTGTTCAATTAGACTGTCGACACATATTGGATAGTGAAATGCTTAATAGCGAAAGCCATTCAGAGCTTTCATCCAATGCACACCCAGGCAGAAACAGTAAAGCAGGGGACAAGTCTACAGGCTCAGATTCTAGAAATCCAGGACTAGCTTCAGCACATAAAGATAACTCAATACCAGACTGTTGACAGAGTTAGTAGACTGGATGATAAAGTGGGAAGGATGGAAAAAATCCTTCAACAGATCTTACATCAGATACAACAAACAGACATGCCTGGCACCAGTGCCAAGGACCCGGCCCCAGTCTCTTCTTCAGAAGTATAATAGTTATGTCTTTTAGAAACAGTGAAGTTAGTGTTGTTTTAAATTTTGATGATATTACTGTTTAGAAATCAATATGCAAAATGCTCTAGGAAAGCAAGTATAGGAATCATAGAACAGACAGCTCAGGAAAAGTTTAGATGTATGAAACAATTTTAGTTTTGGGCTGCTTATCATGCATTTAGATGGCCAACAGACCTGGTTTCTTGCGGGCAGGTTCAGGCCACAGTTTAACTATTATATTATGTAACCTGCTTTTAAATATAAATAGAAAATGGAATGGACCCACCAAATTTACAAAAAAAAAACAATGTTAATTATCATCATTGATATTAATTATAATCATAGTCCATATCATGAATATAATGAAATACTACCCACATATAAATAAATATGTAATAGAGTACACTGTTAAAAACCTTTTGTGACATCACCACCACCACCCTGTGTACAGAAAACAGTACAAATACTTTAAAGTTATGATAACACCCCTTACCGGAATATCAGTAGATCCAATTACTCCATATTCTGACAGATAAAACCAAAAAAAAAAAAGCTGATAATGACGATGAAGCATGAGTAACTATATCTTACAGAGGTCTACGGGGGCGATAGTACCCTTCACATTTAAGGAGATTTATTTTCGATTTTATACTTTACAATTAAAATAAATTTGTATACTTTTAGGCAGACAAACACGATCTCTTATCCCGCGGAACGTAACCCGATGCCCGTTTCCAGACAACTGTTCAAGCTCACGGATTCTCTTAATTTTATACTTTTACAATCATTAATCTCTGGTTAGGTCTTTCTCCTTCCAGTTCCACCCCCCTCTGCTTTATTTCTTCTACCCTTGTTATTTTGTCTTCAATAGAATTAGACACCGGTTCTGTTAGCCTTCTTCAAAAGGCTTTTTATTCTGCTACTGTTCATCGTCCTATTCCTATAGAAAAAAAACCAGGGTCCATCGAATCAGTTACTTTTAAACGATCTATTCACATAGCTGAAGAATCCAGGCAAGATGGTATTCAGGCAAGATTGTATCCGAATTCTTAATTCTGATAGACTCCACTCACCCAATCTCCGTAAAAGGAATTTGAAGATCTTCAACCCAACAACCCTAACATCGTTATTCTCAAAGCCCTAAAAGCCGTCAAAGGCAATATCTCTGCTGCTACGGAAACCTTTGATTGTAAATAAAACCAATCTCATTCACCTAATTCTAAATTCCTCTTAGACAACCCCCTTAACTGAATTTCCATATAGTTAACTAAATTCACCAATTCCTCCTTCATCAATCCTGTAGTAAATTTCTTTGTAAGTTCATTATTAAAAAGCCTTAAAAAGCGTTAACCTAACTGACAACACTCGACTCCTATTTCGAACTCCTAAAATTTACGGAAGACAAAATTCGAGAAGAAACGCTCTGCAGGTACCATTGATACCCTTCGCTATATCCTTGTCAAATTATTACCATACACTTTCTGTATCATTTTTCAAATTTTTGACAATTTATACAAAATATCCTTTGTCATACGCCATCATTTATAAAAAATATTTCCTTGGCTTTTCCCTTAAAACCAAGGGTTCATATCTTTATGACTAAGATATTTTTGGAATTTGTGTTATAGTTTTTCCTTTTTAATTCAGGTTCCTCAATTCATAAATTCTCAAACTCGTTAAAATTTTAGCATTTTTACTTTGTTGGGCGTTGCAGCTAAATTCTTTAGCGTTTTTATTTTATTGGGTGGTTCAGATAATATGTTCACCCATATTTCTTTATTAACAATGTTATTTGTGAAACATTTTTAAAGCTAGTTTTGAATAGCTATCGTGTGAAATCGAAAGGTTGGTTGATCAACAAATTTTGGTCGATTTGTTGATGCATTTTTTATTTTATCTGATTTAATGGCCATTCCTTTTTAAATTCCTTTCAAAACCAATTAATTTTTATAAAGACTATTTTTGTTATGGTTTTCTTGTCCATTTCTTTTAACGCTACACACTAAAAATTATCTCCATCCTAATTCCCATCACTGCTAATTACTCCTCCGTTTTTTTATATTTTGATTATGGGTTTCTTTTCAGTTATTTTATTCTAAAGAAACACACTAGCAAATATCTCTATCATAATTCCCACCACCATTCAATAAATATTTTTTCCTCTAGAAATATTTAAATCTGTATTTCTCAACACATAAACAAATAATGATCTATAACTATAGTTAAACCTCACAAAGCTCTCAAACAATTATTTAAAACTACTAAAGAAAAATCTCATCCATTATTTTACCCAGATTTATTTAGAATTCTGTATTTCTTTTACAAATCTATGTGAATGAAATTCATTTAAAAAAAATTATTACTAACAATTTTTATATAAATACCTTTCCAAATCTACAATAATCAAACAAGCTACACTAAACCTTTATTTGGTTTTGTCTAAATTAAAATCAGTATCGATACATTTTCTCATTTTATTACTAATTAAATCCAGTCTATCTTATAACCCTATAAACTTCATTTTATTTAAACATTATGGAAATATTTCTATTTATTTTAACAAAATATTTATAATAAAAAGTTATGACGTAATCATCTCACACAGATTCACATAATAAATAAAACTTACATGTTAACCTACCTCCAAAAAATGTTAGTGTAGGATCAATATTTCTCAGCAACTTGAAATGGGATCTTGTCGTAATACTTTTTCCTTCTAGCTTTACTATAAATCGTCCCACTCAAAGCTTAGAGCCAATATTAGTCAAGGAGGGGAGATGTGCTCGGAAGATATACTTGACTTCGCGAACATAGTCATATATATAAACATACTCGACGTGGAACACCTAGTATTATAACCAATTTGTATAGTATTATAACCAATTTGTATCCAAGTGACTACGTAAATATTTTAACAAATAAACAATTTAAATCATACGTTAAAGAAACCCTTTGTCACTTGAGAAATATGTCTACCTTTCTTGTCTAACCCAACGAGAATCCCTAAACATAACCCAATTTATTTTAAAATTTACGCACTTATTGTTAAAACCATCGAAGTAATGATAAAGAGTATATCGTATTTAATAAATAAAGATGTCATACATAGATATGAAGAAATATAGCAATTAAAAATTAAAAAAATCATTTTAGAACCTTATTATTATAGTTGAATAAAAAAAAATACTTATTATAATTTTTTAGAAATTTATAAATAATTAATAAAATAAATAATATATAAATCAAAATTTTATATATTTCAAATGGTTTGATATATACTATGTTTATCAATCTAGATGGATTAACTTTTTTTTGAATATCGAAGTTTTTAAAATATGAATTTCAAATTTTCTATGAAAATTAAATAAAAAGAGATTTTAATTTAACTAAATAATTATTTAAAAAATTAATTAAAATTAAGTATTTTAAAATAGTAATTAGAATTTTATAAATTTAATGGATATAAAAAATGTATAAATTAAAATTTAAATTAAAGAAATATTGAAAATTTACTATAAAATTAATAATAAAAAAATGTGCTAATATATTTTCAAGGTTTGCAATTTAATGTATTTGAAATTTTTTTTTTCTGAGATAGCCCAAGAAATATTAGGAGGAAATAAGGATCTAATCTTGTTTTTGGCATATATATTTCATGTTGAACTCAAAACAAATTACACATCTATCTTAAATTGCACCATATTATTGGAAGTTTAAATGGTTATTCTAGATCTATCTTAATTAGATATTTAGGAGCTAAGTGAGATCAAATATTTCAAAATGATAATTTATTTTTTATGCAAAAAAAATTAAGAAAGGTTCAAAATTTCAAAGATTTGATGTGAGTTTATATATTTAAAGTCAAGATCACTTTAGGATAATTTGTATTAAATAGAAATTATTATAATCTTCGTCCAAATTTAAAATATGAATAGGTATTTTCTTATTGAGCCCAGAGGCTAAGACTTATTCTACAATACAATATTAGGGTGATGGGTCATTTCCTAAAGTTGAGATGTGTTTCTCTTAATATAAAAATAAAAACAAAATATTTTCTAAATAGAAAAGACGATTTGGGCTATAATAAAAAATAGAATAAATATACTATGCATATTTATTTAGTTGTCCATATAGAATAATATAATTTAATGTTTTTATACTAGCTCTTTTCTTTCAACCAATGTTTGAAATTTTAATGAGTCACCATTAGCCATTCCTAAGGAAAGATCTTCCTAAATAATCATTTGGAGTGTGTTTTTTATACTTATCCACCCTGCTAAATAAAAAATGTATAATATATGGGACATGGGAAGAAGGAAGTGTTTTTCCCATCAAAGAGCTAAGAAATTAAATTAAAAAAAAAATAAAAAATTTAGAGGGTGAAAAGATAAATTTTGGAAAACAGATAGTGTTTAGTTAATACAAGAGTATTAGTGGACATTGATGATTAGATACTAGATATAAGCCACACCCAAAGATGCTGCAATTAGTATATATACATTGTAAAGGTCCATTTCCACCTAAATCTATTGTTGATTAAGATTTTATATAATATACCTCCTACTCTAGTAAGTCCAAATGATACTCTCTACGTAATTTATGTCTCTGAATTGTATTTCTATCCAAAACGATTTTTATGAATGTTACTAAAACTTTACGTCTATTTCTGGTCATGTTTTGCAAATGGTAAACCACAACAAAAATAAAATTGTTTTATATCTCTTTTAATATCTGGAAGCAGAAATGTACCTTTCAATAAGAATGAATTTCAACTTCTTTGAAACTGGCCTGTTTAAAGTTCATTAAACTAAATAAAATATATATCATAAAGCAATTTTTTGAGTAATATTTTTTGTGATATACATTTCGTAATTACTTCGTTATTGGCATAACTGTCCATGATTTTATGAATCGATAAAGTAAAAAAAAAAAAAAAAATCTAAAAGACCTTACGTTACCTATTCTATCGTCAACTTTCCCAGATTAACCAAGTTGATTCAAAATATATTTTTGAAAACAAATTTTATAAATCTTATTCTTTAATTAACTTAACTATAATTTATAATTATTACTTTTCTCACTTGAAAATCTACAATTGTGACACAATTACTTTAATTATATTTGAGATATAGGATCTAAACTTCATTAACCATACTTGAAAGAATAAAAAAATCCATTGAATTTCATCAAGTAAAAGTAGTTTACAACACTCATTGGAAGGCGGAGTTTTGGCATAAAGGCTGAAGCTAAATTGTAAGGAGACATCAAGGTAAGCATAGTAAAAGGAATGAAAAGTATCACCCAACTTGGGGATAGGTTTTGGGTTTACTTGTTTTCCTTTTCTTTTTGGCTACTTCCACCCACCCATTCATGAAGGACTAAAAACTTCTTATTGAAGAATCGTGTGACAGGCTACTATTGTGTCCTTTTACGACTATGACAAACATGATTCACAAGCTCACCTTGTAGCTCCCAACGAAAGAGTATTCTTGTATCTTTCTCTGCAAAGTGCTAAACTTTTATTCTCCTTACTCTTCTCACGATCATCATCCAATGAGAGAATTTCATCATTTGATTCACTATACTCACGATATAAAGATGGGGATTCCTCTTCCTCCATACAGGGTGGGTCGCATGGCTTCCAAGCCTTATATTTAGTCTTTCGCTTTACTAGATTTAAAAAAAAAGAGTTTTGTAGATGTCTTGTTTGATCGCATAAGTGACAATGAAAATTTGTGTTCTCATAGTCCAAGAGTTGGATCCAATGGAAATCACCTACTTTTAGGTTGATTTTGTGAGGAAAGTGTTTCATGATGTCGAATTATACACAAATCCTACCGAAAGTATAAACTCCACTTTTTCCTCGCGTAAGATTTGTGTCTAGGAAGCAACCTAGGGTGTTTCAAATGCTTGTAAACATCGAATCAGGTCATACATGAGCTAAAATTTTTGGTCGCCAGAACCAAATGGGGATATTTGTAATTATTGTCATAGAGAGATCAAAATATGGAAGCAAGGGGTCATGAAAAGGCCTTCCTTTTCTGAGAACCATGGGACCTTAGATAATGAACTACGGTAATTTTCTTGGCAATAAAGCACAATTATGAAGAAGCCCTTAGAACATCAGAGAGTCGTGCAGGATACGGTCCAATTAGAGTGTATCCATTTATAAGGATCTATTGTTGGAAGCCACAACCCATTGAAATGACAGATCAAGCCATGCTCTACCATTAAATCATGAATATTTTCTAGATCAAGATGGAAATGTCAACAGAGGGAATATATTTCAATTTTTCCACAATAAATAGACTAGGTGCATCCTAAGTCTTGGAAAATGTAACTGCGTTCCATCTTCATTATTGTACTTGAAGTAAAAATTTAATATATTTGTCAAAATAAAGTGAAAATAATTTAATTATTATTTTAGTTGACTTGTTAAAGCATGGGTTTCATGCTTGGGTAAAATGTATAGGTCAAACCTCCATTACTAGCTCTAGGTTATTGTCAATTTCAAGATAAGAAGACTCCTCCATCCATCTAGTATCCTTTTTGTTAAAAGAATCCTTATCAAATTGGCTAAATTCAGAAAAAAACACATGTCAGCTCCCTACAATGACACATCTCCTCACCTGGCCATGGTAGCTCATTTCAATGTGGAATCAACCATAAATACAAACCTAGAAGCTCACATTTCTAAATGGAAAAAGATTTTGAATTTCAGAGATGTGCATCTCTATGGAGAATTTCAGTGATCACAGAGTTTTTATAGGGCTTTTCTGAGACATATGTTTAGTGTCTTTATAGTAAAATGATTTGATATCACAGAGTTCTCGCTGCTACTTCAACTCAGTGCTACTTCAAAAAGTCAAATTTTGATGGTTTATGATGATGTTTTGTAAATAAAGGGTTTTGTAGCTAAACCCCAGTAGTACTTTAAAATTCTCTAGTATGTGTCATATGGCAATCTTGAATCTATGAATCTATATAGTGTTTTTTGATAATTTGAAGATGAAAATCTAGGGAAAATATTAAACTCTAGTAGATGTTAGTCATGATGTAATTTAAGTTGTGATTGGCTTTTATTGTTGATTCTCATGAAATATAGGTGAGCAATCTAACATATTAATTCTCAAAGTTGCTAATTCGTTGATTTGATATGTCACTAGGGTTTTTATATGAAGGAACTTGTCGTTGAAAGAATATTAAAACCCCTTATATAATAAGTGTGATATCTTGATGAGATATGAATGTGAAATAGGGTATGTAACTAAACCTGAACAAGAATTTGAAATATGGTCTCTTATTGATTATGTTTGTAAGGGCTAATGATTCCTCTATTATAAGTTTTTCAAATGCCTAACTTCATTCTTCTATAATTTTTGTTGTAATTTCTATCTAGTTTGTGCAGGTACATCATCTTCAAGATGGTAAACATGATCATAAGTAAATTTGATGTGATAAGCATGATATATGAATAAATTTGACAAGAAGGAAGGAAGCCATGAAAAATTCTTCGATGTCGTAAAGAAGAAGTATAAATCTCTAAGTTAAGAGGGAGACTTGATGAAATATCCCTAGGATATGAGGATGGTTGAGAATATTATTTGTACATGAATGATTATATCCTCTCTATTTAAGAGGGAGTGAGAAATATAATTCTCTACCTCATTTTTTATGCACTAGACCAGGACTAACAGACATAAGTTTTAGTGAAGGTCATGAGTAGGATAATAAAATTGGAGAATTAATTATGATGTACTGCTAAAATAAGGAAAAAAAGAGCCGATTGAAGAATATGTTGCTACATATGAAGCAGGAAAGGAAAGTGTGTGATTGAGAAATATTTTGTCAAATATTTGGTTGATATTCCTACCGTGAAAAGTTGAGAAGAAACATCAAGTTGTCTGGAAGACCCTAGAGGTTTTTATTTTAATATGTACATGTGAAAGTATATTATTGATTATGGTTGAGTTTGTATTGGTAAATATCTCAAAGTATTTTATAGCATGCTCATTACCAATGAATTTGATTGGGAGAGATTGGTCATCCTTGATATTCTGGATGAAGGAGTGTTAAGGCTTTGTGATTGAAGCATTTCCTGGGAGGACATCCGGATGACACTTTGTGTTGATGTCTAGGTCTTGAAGTTGGAAATAGTTTGTTGATTATAGAGCATTATTTTTTATATAAACCTGGTTACTTGGGTTGGTGATTATAAAGTAAGCCTGATGGTACCTAGAGGGGTTGAAAGATTGATTCAACCTTATTCCCACTTTGATATATTTCCCTGGTGAGGAATCTATTCCATGGCATTATGGTGCCTAAAATTATTCATAAATGATGTGTTGAGATCTTCCATGTACCTATTTGATTATATTTAAATATGAATACCTCCATATTTAAGAGAGAGTGTTGGAAAATGTAACTAGGTTTTGTATTCATTATTGTATTTTATGTCTGAATGAAATATATTTGATAAAGGAAAGTGAAAATAAGTTTATTAGTATTTTATTTAACATGTTAAAGCACGGGTTTCATGCTTGGGTAAAATTTATAGGTCAAGACTCCATTGTAGGCTCTAGGTTATTGTCAAAGTCAAAATGTGAAGACTCCTCCATCCATTTCGTCTCCCTGTTGTTAAAAGTATCCTTATCAAATTGGCTAAACTATAAAAAAACACGTTTCGTCTCACTACAATGGAACCTCTATTCAATTGCTCATGTTGACTCATTTGAATGTGGAATCAAATATAAATACAAGCCTAGAAGCTCACATTTCTAAATGGAACATAAGCTCGCATTTCAGGGAGAAACTTTGGAGTATATCTTTGGGGAATTTCAGTGATCACAGAGGGTTCCTATAGGGTTTTTCAAAAACATATGTTCAGTGTCATTAAAGTAAACAGATCAGATATCACAGAGTGATCAGTGCTACTTCAAAAGTAATATAACTTCAATTTGGTAAATAATATAGGCTCGATTGATTAGAGAGGTGATATCTTCAAGGAAAAGTATGAAGAAGACTGACTGCTACATGACCAATGAAATTGAAGCATGACAAGGTTCACCTGATTGATGGAGTTAGTCTCGAGTGTGAGTTGTAAGGTTCTTGGTCATCTCACATTGAATCTACTAAAGGAAGAATTTGTGACTAGGATTTCCCCTCAAGGGGCATTTTTCCCTTGCAGTGTGTCTGCATCTTGTGTTCTCATCTATTCATTGTTTGGCATTAATATAGATGATAGGAAAAGATAATTAAAATACCTAATACTATTAATTAAAAAATCACAACTTAATGTAATAATAAGGGAAATTGTTTAACTATCATTTATTTGGATTTCGTAACACGGGGAAGGAATCGTTTTTCCTTCATTTTGAGCATTAGTTGAAGGAGGATGAACACCTTGGGGAGTCTGATTATGAACTAAATCTCTATATGAGAAATATTTGTAGGATTATGGTTTCCCCAAAGCACCTCCTCATAGACAGAGAGTCAAAATCACAGTGGAATCCTTATAAATATGATAATCAGAGATAGGAATAGGATATTCAAACTTCTTACCTTCATAAAGGAGGCGTTGAACCTCATGAGGAAATCTTGATTTGAGCTCCAAAAGATGTTTGAGTTCTGTGATAATATTTACAGATCTCACCAAAAAAAGAAGAAGTGTCCAAACACTATTTTGACTGAGATCTTCAAGGGGCTATTCCATATACAACTCTTTTTAAACATAGCTTCCTCACCAACAAGGGTTTTTAGCAAGGGAACTGTAACATACATTGATAATTTCACATAGAAATGCAAGGAGTTAAATTTTTTTATACAAGTTACCCACGGGTAACTATCCAAATCACTATTGAATATTCCTTACTCATCATTAGATATAATGCTCACCAGTTCATAGTGTAACCTCAATATAAGAATAGTAAGTTTCTTAACCATTAACAACCTCTATTGTAGTACATTAACATAAAACTATATGATGTAACCTTGCATTCATTTCATCATTCTTGTAGTCATCACATACTTGACATTATGAAAATCATAACAAGAAAGGAATCAACATCATCAACTTGACACAATAATCAATCACATCATTGAACACCGATATACCCTGGAAACCTCGTAGGGTGAAAACTAGCAAATGTTTGATTTTATTATTAAAAAATTGTGAGGGTGTTCAACCCTCACTCAATTGATTATAAGAGAGACCATCCCTTAACCATCATTATAAATCTTAGAAATAAATATACAAATATCTAGCTTAAAGCCATTACAATAAATATGATAGCATTTACCCACTAATCTTCATATCTTGGTGGCATGGATGTACTTACAATGGACCATCATATATTGGATCATCCTGTAGCTCACACTCATCTGCATTAACCATAATCATTTACCTGCCACCATGTTAAGCATAACATTTCCTTCTCATAAGTCACCATCATTTCCTGTCATTGATGTCATCAACAGGCTTTTATAGCATGATTAGATAAAGCCTTAATCAATAAATAATCAATCTTTAAGTGATCCTTTAACACTTATTCATGTGCATACATGAGTTGTGAATACAATATCACACCATTCTTTCCTCTAACATCTCTACCTTAGTGTGACCAAATAATTATCAATTCATGTCAAATAATACCACATCATTATGACACTTCTCACACATGCTCACATTCGTACAAGACAATTCACCACCACTGTCCAAGAATTCCTTCAATGGAATATGACACAGGGTGCATTCGTGTTATTTAAACTTTAGAGAAAGAAATAGCCCCTTATCTATTTCTTTCGGTGCTAAATCTAACATGATGAATGTTTTTCTTATGCATACAATGCATAAAGTTTCTAAAATAATTTCACAAAAGAATATTTAACACAATAAATCATGCAAACACATGTTTCCTTTTTGAGGAAATATAACATAATAGGCATGAAAATACATTGTTTCTTTTCGATAAAACTAATGGAATAAAGCATGAGAAGACATGTATTATTCTCCAAATGTCTTACCACCATTACCTATATATATATATTTCAAGGAACCAAAACATTAATTTAGTTTTTGTACATGTAATTCATCTTCTTTGCCAAAGAATCTTTTCCTATGTAGGATAACAAAATATGTTATCATTTCCCACATACAAATGTATATATTTTCCAATGAAATCTAATACAAATATTGCATAGATATACATGATATTATTCCAAAATAAAACTAACATAAACTAACATAATAGTTTTGTTAGCATAAAGGTACTAACATATTTTTCGTAAAGATTAAGATAGCTCAGTATTTCTTTTATCCATGCAAAGAACATACCTCTGAACACAATGGCTGTTCTTGGGGCCTTTCCCTCTTTGTGCATGCAAGAGAGATAGTTTTTTATTTAATGTAGGGAATACATATGCTCTTCTTAGAATTTTATCATCATGAAATACTATTTTAAGGCAGAATATTAACATAATACCAATATTTTTAAGAGATTATTCTTTTTAAGAAAAATAAAATAGTAACTTTCCTGATGTTTTTTACCATGGTATATCTCTAAGAACAATATCCTTCTAAAAGATTAGCATAATAATATTTTCAAGAATTGACATAGATTATGTCTTTTACCATGGTAATTCACTAAGATCAATATCTTTTTAAGAGATTAGCATAATACCAATCTTTTCTAGAGATTATTCTTTTCAAGAAATTTTAGCTAAATAACCACAAACTCTTTTTCAAGAAAATCACGTGGTTAATTACCTTTTACATAAAAATTCATATGCATGGCTACATATCAAGGCACAAGGACTATTGGTATGAAAATACACAATCTTACATATTAAGTAAAACCACATTTTACTCTATATTTATTTTTTGAATTTAAAATTCAAAATCATTAATAGTTGCAATTCAATGCATATTTTATATCTTGCTTTCGTCATATATTATTAAATATCAATAATTTACCATTAATTTTGCAAACCCATATATAAAGTATCCATGGCAAGCCAAATGCTAATAGCACATTGGTGAATGCAACGAATTCTATCCTCCAATATAAATGCATATTTAATTATAGTAAAAAGATTAAGGTAAGAGAATGCGTACTCATATGAGTTTTCCAAGAACTATCATCATGAAACTATTATCATGAAATACCAATACACTGAAAATGAGATTATTACAAAACCTCCTTAGCTCCTCTTCTAAGTCGATTATTTTTCCTTCTAGATTCGACATTACCGTTCTGAACTCTCAATAAGAAAAATCAAATTGACCCTTCCTTCCATATTTAGCATTTTCGTTGCCTTTTCACTCTACTCATTCATGATCCTAAGCTAGTTTTTATTTTTCCCAATGAAACGAGACTTTTAATCCTTAAAGTATTCCGTTCCATGGAAACGCCTTACTCAATTCTTGTTGCATATATATTATTTATATACTATTTTCAGTTGAAGGATAAGACCCGAGTTAAATAATTTTTCTTTATTTAATTGTTAAATACTTACAATTTAAAATTTTCATGATAGTTATCTAATTTTTGAAACCATCAATTTAATGGGTGACTTGAAAATCTATACATATATAATCAAATCAATAAAAATGCAGAAATAAAAAGAATTTTATGAATCTGGTTAAACCTTAGATAAGTATCGACTATCCATCACCCACATCCATAATTCAATCGAACTTTAAGACACACAATTTAAGAAATTCTCGATAAAATTGAAAAAAACAAAAGAATTTAATGAGCATACTCGCTAAACCTCTAAGGTAAGTATCGACTATATCCAACACCCATATTGAGAATTCACTTGGCTTTAAGATGTGCCATCAAGATGTAAACATTGTACACAATCAAACTTAAAGCATGAATACTAGAGTGTGATCCTTAAAGGTTGAGACTCAGACAACATGTCCGGAACCATGGGTCATTAGTATCACACATAAAAAATAAAAAAAATAAAAAACTTTCATTTTTATTTGATTGAAATGGAAAATTTTTATTTTATATTGAAAAATTTGTGTAGTTTCTTTAATTTTGGTGGATTACTGATGTAACAACTCCACTTACCATTAATTTTTTTTCTAATTATAGGATAATTAATCACTTCGTAATTATATCATTCATCATTGACGAATGTTGTTCTTATCTTTTCCTCACTATTTTGTCAATTTCCGATGAACTTATTTATATACTATCATCATGCTTAGACGAATTCTAAGGCTATACATTTTGTATTTGATAATTGACAAAACCATCACTCTTCGTGATTTCATTTTATACTCCTTATCCTCAAATAATTTAGATTCGCCTTATCAGCTCCATAACCTTAATTGTGCATGAATGCAGTAATAGTAACTCCTCACTATTACCTTTCAATTATCTATCTTACATATTCGATCATTTTCTCTCATGAAATTATTAACTAGTACACTTAGGCTCCTACTTATGATTTTATCTTTTGTCTATCTAAAGGGTTTCACTTCCTTATTATCAAAGACTTTAACATAGAACTTTATGCATATTAGGAATTATTCTCCGTATAATATTCAATAGGAGTTTAATCGAATCGCTCCTACTATAGTGAAATTTGCAAATGATATTAAATTTTTCCAATTTGTGTTATTACAATATAACCTTTAGGCCACCATTACATTTTAAGAATACTATATCCTTTGCTTCTCGTATAATAAAATTCAAGTATTAAGGTCCAATGTTCAGCAGACCATATTAAATATGATGTAAGTCCTTTCAGATTTTATTGTGCAACTTAACTTAATAGAAGATAACCCTATACCTTTATAGTCTTTATGAATTATAAAAATTCAGCTATGGATACGAATTTATAGGATTCCTACCACGAAAGTTTGATCTTACCATTTTATTGCAAAACTCTCCACTATACTATATCCATATTTTATATTACACCCTTAATAACTGCTTTTGTATCCCATATAATGCTTTAGAAGGTTAATACTTCGGTTACTTCTTACATATTCAAATTTTAATATAGTTGAGTCACTGTGACTAAATTGTGTTAGGTTCAAATTCTATTATGTAATTAAGTTTGGAGTTGATGTCTCCTCACATCAGATCTCGACATTAACTAATATCGATATGTTTTAGGTTTAGACATTTACGTTTCTTATTAGTACTAGTACTTACCATTCAACCTCAAGATTTCACCGATTTATTTGTACCTTTATGTTATTTCATCCACATGGCTTCTCAACCTTCCTTTATTTGATGGCTTCCAGATGGAGGGTGTACATGGACTCGTATGTTATGGAGTGTTTTTTCATAATGTAACCCTAACTCTATTCTATGATTTTTCATTTTTGAGTTTTTCGGATACGGCTGTACTACTTGACTTACCCAAACATTTAGTTTCAATTTGGTTTTTGCTGCCAAGAATTTCACGGAGGAGATCACGAAATCAATCCATGGTAATAGTGCCCACACCGTCAACCTTTGTCAAAATAAACTCTATCTCAAGTAAGGCCAAAGCCTCTCCGCGTTTAATTTACCCAGCAACATATCGTTAATGATTTACCCAATAAATCCATTCCGTTTTACATTTTTATTTTGGGTTATCAGAATCTGGCTTTGCCATTAAATGTAGTTCTTCCTACTACCTCTTGCAGGTTTATATCGAAATCGATAAGCATCCATGTCCATTGGTTTACCATTTTCTACAGGTAAGGATCTTTGATTTATTAAACCACTACAACCCCAATTTTTTCTCTCCAAGTTTTGCTTTTCATAATTTCGTGGACTAAATTTGAAGTTCCAGTGCAGGTGAATGAATGTTGAATTGGGCTCTTCCAATGGACCCTAGGTAAGATAATTAACCCTTTTTCTAATTCATTTTATTTTGGTGACATCCCTTCCTTGTAGATGCTTGAGCCTATGCATCACTCCGCATGGATGGGTTATATTAAAATCTGCTCTTCAATTCCATTTAAATTCAGGAGTGCCTCGCATTTGCATTTGCCCATTTTTTAGGGAGTTTAGAAATCATGACAGTACATAATTGCTCGATGTATCTAGTCAACTACTCTGCGTTTTCATGCTTACACATTTTCCCCAAATTAGTCATTTTTAGAAGACTGATATTTACAAAATTTGTAATTCTATTTGTATTTTATTTTCTACTTGGTTTTAGTCTTCCCTTATGGGGACTTCTGTAATTATATTTTTGCATCTTATTCTAACGAAAAATTCTCTAACACTTCCACTTTGACTTTTTAGGGTTTGAGTCTAACGTTATGGAAATTTTGATACTCTGTATATGAGAATCATTTCTCAGTTTAATTTAATTTCATAACATCTCTTTATATTATGAATTTCTCTTAAATGGGATAATCTTCCACCTATAATCTATCTTAGCTCCGATAAATCTCCTTACATCAATTTCATAATCCATCAGTTTAATTGGAAATTGCGCTATTAAATTTGTTAATAATTAGGAAAAATTCCTACATATTTTGTTAATTCCAATTTCGACAATAATATTCCTTTCTCTCAACTTGAGATTCATAGAACTAGATTTATATAATTTTTGAAATTCTTCCTTTAGGAACTACTAAGCATTTTAATTATTGCCTCACAATTAAAATGATTTATTTTGGAACATCATATTTTAACCTTTTTAAAACCTGTCATGGTCCTTCAGGTTTCACACTGTCCTATCATAGGTAATTTCTCTCCCATGTTTTTCTATACAGCTGTTTATTTACAATATATCCACTTGAATATTTCTAACCTTATATTTTAATTTCATTCATTATGTGAATACAGGAATTTGTAATGGCATCTCTACTTGAATTAATAAGGTAATTTACTATCTACTTCCCTATGATTTCTTCCACGGATTTCATAGAATCAATTTAATTATCCTCATAATTAAATTCTAACTAATTTTTTTTTTGGTTTATTGTACAAGTATTTTACTGTGAAAAATTTATTTTAAATCAATCTGAGTGTTCCTCCCTCGAGTATTGATAGTCAGTTTTATTCCTCCGATATGCAGGTTGGTCTATAACTTGCTGGAATTCCATCCACTAAATTCTAGGACAATGATCCCTATGTAATTTTTTTACATAATATACAGATTAATTTTCTACACTTCATATACTATGGACATTATATCTTAATACAATTTATTAGTATTTCCTACCGAATTTCCATGAGAATGTCTCTAATTCTGTGTGTATACTTGTATCATCTTTTAGTACTGAATTATATTTATGAGATTTAATTTCTCGTTTATCCATATAATGACTAGACATAATTATGTACGAGATAAAAATAAAATAGAGATATAAAATCACATTGTTTCTATATTTTCAGATGTCTCTTAGTATATACAGGTTTCTAATTCATTTTGGGTTTGCAAAATAGTCGTGTTAACTAATTCCATTATCATCTGTTCTAATTTACATAATAAAATTTCATAATTGAACATACAATTCCTCACAACCTAACAACATATTTAAACCCTCATAATTGGGTTTAGAATTTATGTCTATTGATTTTTAACTAAATCTTTCGATATAACCATATAGAACTAAACTATTTTCACAATTGTTAGATTCTATTAAATACATCTAACGGTAAACTGTAAAATTAATACAACTACTCAATATAAATATGTTTTCACTTATTTTTCTACATAAACAACATTCCTCAAATTTATCATGCAAATCATAAAAACAAAATAATAATACATAACTAAATTAATTGCATACCACTTAAGGTAAGACTATGTTCCTTGAGCTTTATCTCTAGAGCTCCCCCGAGTAGAGATCACTTCCTCCAAGGTATAGAAAATGTCTTGTCTACCCAGGAATGACTTATTTAAGCTTGCTTTCCCATCAACTTGTTTCCATAACTGCATCAAGTTAATCAGAATGTTGTTTTCCTTTTTTCCTAGGCTTTCCTTTTGTTTCTTCCATAAAATTACTTTAAAACTAGCCTTTTCCTCTTTCTAATTTTATTCTGGACCTATTCCCAATAACTTTCCTCTTTATTAGGGTATCTTTTTAGATTTTTTTTATCTCCAATCTAAAAATCAATATTTAATTTATTTTCTCTAAGGATTTTTAGAGAACTGAGAAAGTCTTTGGAACCTTATCTATCCTCATGGACTTGGATTCCTGGATTCCTGATCGCTAATTATACTCTAGCCGCACAATTAATTCCACTTCCATTTTATTAAATTTAAATAATAAAATATATGCATGATAAATTTCCTATATATCCATTGAACCTTTACACTGCCTAAAATAACAATAGAAAATTAGGGATATTACAACTCATAGATCTTAGTTTTTATAAAATGGGTCTACTGTTTAGTTTGATTAGAAAACAATTTTTTTTTGTGGATATAAAGATATTGGTTCCAAAATCTATGATGATATATTCAACCTTTTAAGTGTTAGACCACTCTATTCTTCTTACATTCCATAAGATTATAATTTTTTTCAAAAGTGAGTCCTACATATTATTATTGCATGAAATGTTAGAATCCTCTAAAATTAGTATGTAAAAGTAGTTCAAATTTGTTATATTATTTATTAGGTAATATTTAAGTCCAACTCATCGCATGGAAAGCTAATAGTATTTTTTTCTCTTTCAAATACATTATAGTTAATGGGATTGACCACACTACTCAATCTTTTCAAATCTCATTCAACATAATTTGTAAAATCTTTAAAATTATGTAAATAGTAAGTATACATATTTACACCAAATCATTAACTAGTTCCCTAGAAACAAACACACCCAAATATATAATGGACCTCTTCTCCCACATACAAACTTTTATTTTAATACTAAATAATTATTATTATTATTATTATTAACAACAAAAATTAACAACTTATAAAATATTACATGGTATTTAAATAAAAAATAAAATAAAAAATCACATAATATGTAAATAGAAATTAAAAGAAAAAAACTATCAAAAATGTTTATACCCTCGTTTCATATGTATATTATATCTTTATTATTGGTAAAATATATAGTGATCAATTTAGTTTAGTTTTTTAATTTTTAAATTGATGTTCGAAATGTTATTTGAGTAATGCTTTTCATCATAATTTCTTTTTTTTAATATAATAGTAAAAATTCAAATTATAAGGATAAAATAAAAGCAATTATTTACTTAATATTCTAATTTAACCACTAAATAATTATCGAACTTATTCAAATATTTATACAAATTCAACATAAACCACATTTATTAAACCACAACCTGCGCATATAGTTTTGTTCAAAATATGAAGGACATGACTACTATTGAGGGTTTTGGATTTGGCCTTTAAAGAAATGCTCCAGGATCACCAGGCAGACATGGGGACTAGCCACTTTCCCGGCGAACTCATTGCCGTCCTGCATAGTTGAAGAATATATAAATTTATGACACTTGCGGTGGACGGTTTGATTCCCTTTAAGGCTGGTTGTATTTAGGCCAAAAAGACGTGGAGTATAGCGTTGACAGTAGTAGTGAGAAAGGCATCTATGTAGGAATCAATGGGCATTCTAATTATGCTAATATTTATGAATATTACGTTCATTCAGTCTTAGACATCTACCGAAATATCGAGTTCCATTTATTAATTTGCATAAATATAAATATACTGTAAAGTATTAATGATCAATGTATTAATTATCAATGCACAAAATCTAATTATGCTAATATTTATGAATATTACGTTCATTCGGTCTTAGACATCTACCAAAATATCAAGTTCCATTTATTAATTTGCATATATGTAAATATACATTAAAGTATTAATGATTAATGTACAAAATCTGGTGCATTAAATAAATAAATTGTTTAATTATTTTTTCTAAGTTATAATTTTTATGATGATAATGATTAATCTCCAGTAAGATGGATATGATTTATTGGACATTAAGAAAGAAGAAGTTAATTGGGATTATTTATTCATGTGAGGGAGAGAAGAGTTATGAGGTCAATATAGTTTTTATTGTTTAACAAGTCTAAGAGGTTGGTAGTGGGGAAAACATTTTCGAAATGATAGCTAATGTGAGTAAGAGACTTACAATCCAAGATAAATTTATTTTTTATCTCGAGTCTCTTAGTATCGCAAAAGAATCATATTCTCATGTCCCATGGTATCTTGACAATAGACCAACTTACTGTTTCATTCCAAAGTTCATGAGAATTATTTCTAATCCTTGCAATAACCATTCTCTTCTCAGCACTCGTTAAGATAGAAAGGTAATTATTGTTAGCAAACTTGGGGTTGACAACGTCCTTATAGTATCTTAACTTACCCTTAAATTTTGAAGTAATGACATTTTTAGTTTTATTCTTATTCCCCAAGATTATCTCCTAGGTTATCTCCCAATAATGAAGGCACCACTTTGCATCCTTATGCCACCCTGCCTTGAGTCAAAGGCGATTTTGACTAGAGTTGGAAGAAAGTTTTTTGAGTCTCTTGGCTTTCATGTTGTACAACATCTTCTTATACATTAAATACCTAAGGATAGTGGTGAATTCAATGGGGGAAACACTAGCCTCAATTAAGAGAATAAGGTAGGGAGTATTATCTTTAATGTTGAGTTTCTATGTTGAGAGTCCGAGGAACTTATTTTTACTCCAAAATCAAAGTTGATCAGTCCTCTTACAATTGTTTTGAAACTCACAGTAAGTTCTTCATTCTTCTACAATCATTTTCTCAATGCTATAGTTCCATTTGCACTAATGGTGAATGTCAGTACCTAAATATTTGGAAGAATAAATATTTTCCAAGTAATTATTCCAATCAATGAAATTATCATACATGAACCTTTTAGATTTAATAATCATAACTTTAGTATTTTTTAGTATTAAGAGTTATACCCATCTTAAAACCATAATGGTTAAGGGTTTTAAATTATTTATTGAGATTGTATAAATATTTATCAAGAATATTGATATTATGAACATAGAAGAAATGAATAATAACTATACAAACTATGTTCAAATTACAAACCAATTAAAACACAATTTCATTTCACTTTTAGTAAATAAATTTTTAACTTCATTTAAAATATTTCCAACAATATTTCAACATCAACCATAGAGATCAAAATAGCTAATTATGAGTGTGTCATTATGAAATTAACAAACTTTACGAAACTTTATTCATAATGACATTGTTTGGAACTCCGTTTTTATCGCCATGAAATGATTCAGTTGTTGAAAATTTAGAATGAATAAGTTTCAAAATCTTCATTTAGAATGGAATTGTGGAGAAGTCCATTTTGTTTTTTTCACCACCATAAAGTGATTCAGTGGTTACAAATTTGAACATCAAGGTCATTTTCAGGGAAACTAAGGTAAAAATCTGGATTGAGGATCAGCAGGTGATAATACCGATTGTATCCACTATTCTCTGTCAAAAAGGTGACTATTGCGCTGGTCGTCCTGCATTCGGAACATTTAAATTTATGGCACATTTTTGGTGACAAATTGATGTCCACCAAATCATTTGTATTTAGGTTATACTGGTATAATAGACATCAATATGATGTATATGAAGATAATATGAAGCTTAATATGATGTCTATTAAGATATTAGTGGAAAACCCAAAAAAAATAGTCATGAGTGTTACTTTGGAAAATATATATATTTTTTTTAATATTGTTAGGAAGAAAATTAAGACTATCCTTCATGTTAAATGACATTTTTTTGTATTGTTTATTTTGTATTCACATTTAATTTAATTTTCAAAATATTATTTACATTACCAAGTTTCTTTATTTTTTTATATGGAAACAAAATGTTAAAAAAATATAATCAATTAGAAATTTTGTAATTTTAGTGGATATTAATCATCATTATCATAATAATAATAATGATAATAATATAATACAATTTTTAGAAAAAATGAATAGTAATATACATTGTTGAAACAGTCATGGTGGCATCATCTCCACTAATCATGTCTACAGTGAAACTGCACTTATACAGCTAAAAGTAAGTTATGATAACAACTTTTTAAATAAATAATCTGGAAATTAATCATGTGCACATTGAAACTGTATATATACAGCTAAAAGTTATCATAACAACTTTTTAAATAGATAATCTGCATTTTTTTTCTTTTCAACAGAAGAACAAAATCTTTAAAAAAACCAATTAACTAAAAAAATCAATAAACTATAATTAATAAACATAAATCATGATCATCATTATCATAATATTATAATAATAATAAAAATAATGTAATACGACACTTTAAAAAAAGTGAATAAAAGTGAATAATAGTGTCCACTATTGAAACAGGGAGTGTGACATCATCTCCACTAATTCTGTGTAAAGCGAAACTGTATATACACACTTGAAAATTATTATGATAACAACCGCAGCTGATTGAACCCACCCAATTACTGATTCTGCCCCCATTAAGCCACAGGAGCAGATGATAATGACAAAGGCCATAGTACCATTTTATGAGATTTATTTTCTATTTTATATTTTTACAATTAACATAAAATCGTATACTTTTCAGGTCCAACTTCTCAAACTTCAGTTATATTCAGACTAGCTCTCTCCCTTATCCCACGGAGCTTAACAGGGTGCTAGTTTGCAAAGAGCCGTTAAATCTCACAGAAACCTATTTTTAAACCAAATTCACTTTAACTCTCCTCACGGTAACAATTCCGTCTTTCCTTTCGTCCAAATTTGTTCACTCTTCCATTAGCCCCGCTAAACCTACCACCCTTCGCAACTCGTCAACCTCTGAAGCTGACTCTTCCCTCTCGTCTCATGCTTCAACTAACGCCTCCATCAAAAGATGACAACTTCACAATCCCTCTAGCGGAACCGGTTCCTGTCCCACGGAGAACCATTTAAATACAATCATTAATCTCTCGCTAGGGTTTTCTCCTTCCAGATCCGCCCCCGCCTCTTGCATTCCCTCTAGGGTTATTAATTTGTCTTCAGTAGTATTAGACACCGATTCTGTTAACGTTCTTCAAAAGGGCTTTTATTCTGCTACTGTTTATCGTCCCATTACCGCAGAAAAATTTGTAGGCTCTATCGAACCAATTAATTTTAACCAAAACTGCCTATTTACATCGCTTAAGAATTCAGGCAAAGATTGTATCCGAATTCTAAATTTCGCTCTACTCCACTCACTGAACCTCTGTAAAAAGAATTTCGAGCTCTCCAAACCAGCAACCCTAACATCGTTATTCAAAAAGCCCTAAAGTGCGACAAAGGCAATGCCTCGGCTATCATGAAAACCTTCGATTATAAAACCAATCTGGTTTCCGTTATGCCAATTCCTTCCTAGACAAACCCCTTAGCTAAATTAGCTTATATGTAACCAAATTCATCTAATTGTCCGCTATAATAGACCCTGTAGTAATTCTTTTTCCCATTATTAAAAAGCCTTAACATACCTAACAACCATCATGTTACAGAAGCCAAAATTCCAGAAGAAATGCACAATAGGTACCATTGTTACCCTTTTATATATATCTTTTCCGAATGTTTATCAGAAAAACTTCAAAACAATTTATCAGTCATACGTCATGGTTTATAAAAGATTCCTTTGGCATTCTTTAGTTTCGGAATTTCTGTTATAGTTTTTCCTTTTCACTTACTTCATGTTAAATGAATTTTTAGATGGTTGATCTTTGTTTCGGAATTTTTGTTATAGATCTTCCTTTTCACTTTTCAAAAAGTCCACGAATGTTTATATAAAACAGTACATAAGCATAGATTATGGCATCTTCATCTCGTGAATAGATGCAGGAATATATGATTCTTAATACCACTGTAAGCATTGTTCATAATTTACTAACGCCCTTAGCTGCCATAACTTGATAAGATAAACTTGATCAAGAATGTACTGAACAATTTACTAACGTCATTAGCCGCCATAACTTGATAAGATAAACTTGATCAAGAATGTACAGCCTTACAATAAATTCTTTAGTCACTGTAACTTGATAAGATAAACTTGATCAAGAATGTACAGCCTTACAATAAATTCTTGAGTCACTGTATGAAGATATACAAATTGCAAAACCTGTTAAATGGTCAGCATGTGTAAAAAACAAAGGACCTCTCTAGCCCCAGTGTGGACGATGATAAAGATTTCACGCTCGCTTTCTATCATCATTCCCCTATACTCTTCAGGGGATCGGGATAAAATAGGAGCATGTTCTTCCACCCCTAAAACTTGTTATGTGCAAACAGCCTGGAGGAGAAAATAGGCCCTTTTTCGACAGTTTGTATGCCCTTGTATTCAGATCTCTATACATGTGGTTCCATGTTAACGAGGTAAATTTAGATATCACATAATTCACTCTGTCCTTCCAACCTCCTGCACCTTGTATAAACAATGCAGCCATACCCGAAAATCCCTCTGTTATGACTTTTAAGTGGCCATAGATATTAGCCTCCTTGATTTCCAAATGACATGCCATCGAGAGTCCACTCCATAAAGCCAATCATTCCGCCTTATTGTTTGACCAAGCCCCTCCAAACCACCATATATGGAATCTGCTATCGTTGTTTAATTTTATCCATGCACCATAGCCACAATTACCTCCCTGATGAGCCCCGTAAGAAAAACTGCTGGTAATGCGATTCGATGAGGAGCTCTTCTAATCGATAATTCCCTTGATTGGCTAGCATTCCCAGGCCCCATAGGCATCCACCTCATGATCAGAGAATAAATCATTAGCAATGATGTAGTTGTGCCCTAAAAAATCCCATGATTTCTCGCCCCCCAGATTTCCCAGAATATGAATAGTGGCAGAGTTTTAAGAGAGCCCACCTTCAATCCCCGTACTTGTATGACCTCATCGAAGCAAGTCGGGTGCCATCCATATTTTCCAACAGAAGGGGAGAATAGAGACCAAATATCAACAGTGAATGGACAAGTAAAGAACAAATGGTCAGAATATTCCCCATTAGATTGGCACAAAGTACACCATCCTGGACCACTAATACCCCTATGTTGGAGGCACTCCCAAGTCAATATCTTCCTTCTCCGCAGCAACCAGACAAAGAGAAAAATATTTGATGGAACACCCCAGCTCCATTACTGATAAAAAAAATGACCTCTCTCTATGTCTCACTAGTGACATAATCCCACGCATATAAATATCCTTCACAATTAGAGCTCCCTCCTTGAGCTGCCCATACCAACATATTTTGTCACCACTGCCCCTATAACTTAGACCAGCCATGCACAAATCCGTAACAATCGAATCCCATTCCAAGGCCTCTATTTCTTGTAAACCCAAGCTTCTCCCATATTTCCAGATTGGAGATCCCGTGCTCCAGCTTTCAATAGTCTGATAAAGAAAAAATATGCATCTATGCGCCAGACTATAAACAGCTTTCCGTTTGTTAAGGGAAGAGCAACCACTCCTTGAATCTTGTCCCCTACTAGCATAATGTCAAGACCATTTCCAAACCTCTAGCATAGGTGGTCTGCCATATCCTGAGAAATTTTTAAAAAGCTTCTCCATATCATCGAGGCCGAGGTAACCTTCCGAATGTTGTATTTGTATATCTCTTTTAATGATAATTTCCTACCATATTTGCGTTTAACAATAGTTTACCATATACCCTTTCCATTAATCCCTCTTCAAAACATTTTCATCAGTAAAGACTTGTTGAAAACTCTAATATTCAACAGACCCCAACCACCAAATTTTTTTGGGATAGAGATGGCATTCTAGGCCACCAAATGAAATTTTCTTTTTTCCATCGATCTCGAACAAATAAACTAAGCAATAATGGCATTGATATTACCCACAATGTATTTCGGAATGTACAAAATATGAGCCCAATACACCACAAATTCTGATAGCACTGTTAGGACCATATTGTACCTCCCTCCTAGTGAAAGCCATCTGTTTGTCCATTTTTGTATCCTGTTCCTGAATTTGTCAGTCATCTAGGTCAAATCTGCAATCCTGAGGGCAGTTGCCTTTAAACGGAAACCTAGATACAATAGTGCCTCCTTTAGATCCTTTGTACCAGCCCCCAGAAAGTCTACAATAAAGCCAATATTATGAATGTCACCATGTTCATAAATGAACACTGATTTTTCCTTATTCACGTGTAACCCTGCAGCAGCTTTGAAACGAATGAGGATAAAATGTAGGTAGAGCTAGTATTTCCTAAGCATCTTTCCAAATACCAACAGGTCATCTACAAAGAGAGAGTGGGTGGTGCATACAGATGAAGAGAAGGACAGGCCTGCAAAATAACCAGAATCATTGGTCTTCTTAAGCCTGCAGCTGAAACAATCCATGTAGAGAATAAAAATAAGAGGAGATAAAGCGTAAACCTATCTGAGTCCCTTTTTAGATATGAAAAACTTAGTAGCCATCCTGCTTATAATGACAGCAAAGCTAGCCAAAGTAATACATGCCATTATCCATCTTATGTTTTCGATTGAAAATCCCACTTTTAAGAGACTTAGCCAAATAAAGGACCAATCGACTGAGTCATATGCTTTATGGATGTTTATCTTCATTATAAGGGCCTCCAATTTTTTGTGGTGAATGCAATGCATTGCTTCATGAGCAATCGTTACCGCATCATGGATTGATCTCCCCTTAAGAAATCCATATTGCTCCCTGCATATTGCTTCAGTCAGAAAACCTTTAATCATGTTAGCAATAATCTTAGATGATACTTTGTATATAACATTACAAAGCGGTATTGGTCGATAGTCCGATAAGAACTCGAGCACAGGGGATTTTGGAATCAACACCAGAAAAGTGGCATTCATGTCACCTGTAATTACCCCTATCAGTCGAGACTGCTCCGTGACTGCTACCAGATCATTCGCCATAATATCAAAGAAACACAGAAAGAACTCCACCGGCCAGCCATCTGGGCCGGGGATCTTATCATGAGAAAATGAATTTAAAACCACTTCAACTTCAACTTCTATTATAGGACTCCCCACCAAATCATTTGCATCCTGATCAAACATGATCGACATATTTTGAATAAACCATTCCTGACATCAGAAATTAACCTCCTCATCCCCCTTATAAAAACTCAAGAAATGTTTATAAAATGCCTGTTGAATATCCTTAATGCAATGAATCTTGTTACCATTATAACCTTTGACATACCATATAGAGTTTTCGTTCCTCTGCCCATTTTCACATTTGTGAAAATATTTTGTGTTATGATTGCCTTCCTTCAGCCACTGATTTCTACTTTTTAACTTCCACGTCATTTATTGCACCCTTAGGATTTCATTAATTTTTTGGTTCATATTTTTTAATTCCATATAGAGTGATGCCCCCGGCGCCACCTCTCTCATGTTTTCATAAATTTTTGCAACTGCTGCTTTATAAGACTTTATCTCTACCCTCATCGATTCCTTTTTTTTTTCTCTCCCATGTTTTAACAATAGCCTTCAATCCCCTCAATTTCTCTCCAAAATGTTCCCTCCTGTAGAATAAACCCCCCCATCTTCTGCCTTCCAATAAGCTTTAACTAGTTCCATGAAACTACGGTCCTCCAACGAGATTCGATTAAACTTGAATGCCATACCTTTGCGGCAATATTCCCTTTGCCATGATAACACCACCGCCATATGATCTTATATGGATGAAGGTACCACCCACGATCTAATATTCCAATGAAAATTTGATAGATCCTCCTTTATCATAACTCTCTCTAAACGTTTTCCTATGTAAGCTTTCCCCTATCTACCATTAGACCATGTTGGGATCAATTTGATTGGCCTGATGTCCATCAGCCTCTGTTCACAAAAAATGTCTCTAATACACTGTGCCAGTGGGTCGCTCCTGGCCTTTAAACCTCATTTTTCATCGTCCTCCAATATGTAATTATAGTCTCCCATGATGATGAGGTTTCTAATCTTCAGAATACCAAAAAACCTCATTCTAGCCCAAAAAAATGATCTGTTCACACATGGAGCATAGAGATTAATTATACTGATCTTCTGGGATAGGCCTCTGATGCAGCCTGAGAGAAAAATCCCACCAAAGAATCTGTATGCTTTAAGAGAAAAAACTGTAGGATTCCATAACGTGAAAATTCCACCAGCCCTCCCTTCCGAATTTACCTTAGTACCTAACTAGCCTGGTCTGCTTTTCAACATGATTTCCATGACTTTTTCTCTGCCAGAAAGTGTCTCCTGTAATAAAATAATTCCAAGTTTCAAGTATGTCAGCATATCCTACTATGTAAGGATACGATGTAATTCATACTTGATCCTTATGCGGGCAGCCATCTCTAAGGGCCCGAGAATCCTCAATCGCAGATATAGGTACCTCCATAAAATCTGAGAGATCCTCGTGAAACAAGGACTTTGTTTTGACTCTTCTTCTAAAGTGCCTTGTTCCCCCTTTAGACTTCTTCCTCACCGTTATGTTTGACGCAGAAGACGAGGAAATTGTAGGAAGGGGCATCGAAATCCTATCCAATACCGTTAGTGCAACCAAATCAAAACCCAATTTAAATATTGAAATTTTTTTTAATAATTTTTTTATCCTTTTATTTATTGAGATTTAAAACATATTTTTTAACTAGCACAATCATATTAATAAATGTGATTAATATAAGCTTACATTATGAGTATATAGACCACATTTATAAATTTACATTAATATTAATATACATTTATATGAACATCCATAAACGATATTGTACATTTATATATATCAAATGTGCATTATTGTGCATATTAGTACATAAATTAATTTAAATATAAATACACATATTTATGTATTTAAGTGTATGTTTCTATCCATTAATAAAATTTAGTCTATATTAACATATTTGAATGTGCATTACTACAACATACATTAATGTATATTACTTAATGTACATTGATGCATATCAATGTATATTAACACGCATTAATGTAAAATAATAAATGTACATTAATGTATAGTAATATAGACTATCACAAACACATTAAAAACATTAATGTGGTTGATATAGCCAAAATTTTCATTTGTATCTACCAATGATAAATATATAACTATAGAAATAAAAATTAAAAAGATTATTTCAATAACAATATTATTATTATCATTATAACTAATAATAATGGTTTCATTATAATTAATAATTTTAATAATTATAATTATAATTAATTATTATTATTATTATAACCAATACATATCTAATATTATAATGTAATATAAATATGAACCCTTGGAATTTGAACCCTTACATTAATAAGCCCTAGGGACTAATATTAATTGAAGAGATTAATGCTAAAAATAATTGGGTTTATATTCCCTTTGGTTTTTTCGTGTTAATCTCTTTAGTTTATATTCCTTTTGGTTTCAAATACTAATAGCTTCAGTTTATTAATATAAGCATTTATATTCCTAGGGTTTAATACAAAACCCCAATGGATTAAAAGCCGAAGAAAGTAATATTAAACCAAGGGATAATAAACCCAATAGACTAATACTAAAAACCCAAGAAACTATAAATCCAAGTGGATAATATACCCACTAGACTAATACTAAAAACCCAAGAAACTATAAATCGAAGTGGATAATAATTAACTTTGTGGATTAATATTATAAACTGAAAGATAAATAGTATAAACCCTAAAATAAACAT
Source organism: Pinus albicaulis (assembly GCA_034641835.2). Classification (NCBI taxonomy): domain Eukaryota; kingdom Viridiplantae; phylum Streptophyta; class Pinopsida; order Pinales; family Pinaceae; genus Pinus; species Pinus albicaulis. Next base: position 1,257,321,316 of record CM076582.1, read on the forward strand.
GGTTATATTCTAAAATAGCTACATTAGTAAATGTGGTTGTTATACTTAGATGACCTATAGTTATGATTATTATTAGTAATTAAAATTATTATTTCTTATTTTTAAATAAATCGTTATTAATATATACGTGGTTAATTGATTAAATAATTACTTTTAAATTAATTAAATTAATCTTATATTTTATTAACAATATTTATTAATTAATGAATTAACCCAAAGGAATAATATTAGCAATTAATTAATTAATTAATAGACCCAAAGGAATAATATTATAACCTATGTATATAAACCCTAATATAAATACTATAAACCCTGAAATAAACATGGTTTATCATAGTTGATTTTCATATTGAGACAATCTTTGTCACAATGCGACATTGGACCATTGTTGACCATGGTTGATTTTTGTATTGAGACAATCTTTATCATAAAGTCACATTGGACCATGGTTGAACATGATTATAAACCCAAGTTATATAAACCCTAATATGAATATTGTAAACCTTAAAATAATCATGGTATACCATGGTTAACCGTGGTTTATTTTCATATTGAGACAATATTTGTCAGAATGCGACGTTGGACCATGGTTGACCATGATTAAACATGATTGATTTCCATATCGACGCAATATTTGTTACAATGCGACAATCGACCATGGTTGATTTTCGTATTGAGAAAATATTTGTCACAATGTGATGGTAGGACATAGTTGACCACGATTTTCCATGATTATAAACCCAAGTGATTTATATTAAACATAACGTTTAATATTATAAGCCATATGAATAGTATTACACCTTAGGAATATGAAACGTTAGATTAATAAACGCAATGAACTGATAGTATAGACCAAAATAAATACTAAACCTTATAAATTATAAACTCAAGAGAATAATATTAAACCCAAGGGATTAATATTATAAACCTAGGTATATTTCTGACCTAGTTTTTTCTTTTTACTTTGTGTTACATGAATTCTTAAATGCTTGATCTCGTTAAAATTTTTCATATTTTTCTTCATTGGAGTTAAAGATAAATTATTTTAACAAATAAAAAGAACAATAATATATTCACCCATATTTATTTACGAACTATAATTTTTACGAAACATTTTAAATTTCTAGTTTTGAATAGCTACATGCCAGACATAAATGTTAATTGGTATGACACTTTCTTCTTCCACTGCCATTAGTTTTCAAGCTCATTTGAAACCCAATTACTATTTAAATATTCCAACACAACTCTCTTCATTTTTTTTTATTTTTTTTGGATATTTTAAGCATAATTGTTTTTTTCATCATTCTTTATTTCAAATAACAACCAACAAATATTTCTATACTAATTCCCACCACCACTCAATATAAAAAAAATATTTGCTCAAAACCCTTAAAAAAAATATTTGCTCAAAACCCTTCTTTATAAAAAGATTTGAATCATTATTCCTCCACACGTGACCATCGAATTATCTAAAACTCTATTTAAACCTCGCAACGCCCAAACAATTCTTAAAGGAAAATCCCACGCATTATTATGAAATGGTTTCTCTTGACTTACTCTTGCAATTAATCATATGTTAGTCAAATCAATCAATAATATTTTGGTTTTTTTTGGAAATCTATATTAATTAAACTTATCGGGTTGATAATTTTAATAAAAATATTTTAAAATATACCATAGTCAAAAGACTCTCAATACCCCAAACACATAATTTATTTTCAGTCATCTAAAATGTTAACCGCCAGTGAATTTAACTTTAAACATATTTATCAATAAATTTTCTCCTATTAATACTAAATAATTCCATCTATATCTTATAACCACTTAAAGTTTATCTAATTAATATATAACTTATCCAAATATCTATATTTATTTAAGAAAAAACACAATTAAATTACCATTATAATTTTTTTTACCTACGTACATTCAAATAAAACTTACGAACTAACGTACCTTGAAACAATATTGGTTTATAACCAATATTTCTTAGCAACATGAAATGGGATATTGTCGTAATATGGTTGTTTTCAAACTTTACAATAAATCCTCCCACTTAAATCTTACACACAATACTAATAAACGCGGCATGTGCTCGGAAGATATACTTGTCAGCGCGAACATACTGATATTTATACACGCTCACGCTCGACATGGAACACCTAGTATTATAACCAATTTTTATCTAAATGATTCCAAAAATATTTTAACAAATAAACAATTTAGATTAAACGTTAAAAAAATCGTTTTCCCACGAGAGATATATGCATTAATTCTTGTCCAACCCAATGAGAATCCCTAAACAACCAAATTTATTTTAAAATTTACATAGTCCAGATCATGCAATAAAAACCAAAAGGAATATCACTAAGGAATATTGACGACACACTCGGATTGCTAAGACAAACAAGGGACTCATAATTAGTATATAACATATTTAATAAATAAAGATGCGATACGGAGATATGAAAAAATATAATATAGCAATTAAGATGATAATCTTTTTATTTTTTTAATATATTTCTTAGGTTAATTAAATAAAAAAATATTTATATTAACAAAATTTTACATAAAATTATACTTAATTAAACCAATTAGGAGATATACAAATCAAAACTCCATATATATATTTGAAAAAGTTTGATATATAATTTGTTTATCAATTTCATGGATTAAACTCGGCAAATAGTTTGATATATAATGTATTTATCAATCAAGATGGATTAAACTCAATCTCAGTCCAGATGGATTAAACTCATCCAAATTTGAATATCAAAATTTTAGAAAGATTAATCTTATTTTTTATGAAAATTAAATAAAAAGAGGTTTTAATTGACATAATTATTTTATTTGAAAACAATAATTTAAATTAACTATTTTAAAATGATAATTAAAGTTTTATAAATTTAATGAATATAAGAACGGTATAGAAAGAAAATTAGAGAAATATTAAAATTATACTATAAAATTAATAAACTTTCTTGCTAAAATATTTTTTCAATATTTGCAACCTAATGTATTTGAGTTTTTCATCCTCACACAAATAAAAATGCTTATAGATTTTTAGTGTATAAGAACGGGCTTGTTTTAGTAATATATTTTATGTTTAAATTATATATATATATATATATATATATATATATATATATATATATATATATATATATATATATATACCTTAAATTAACCAATATTTTATTGAATGTTTTAAACATATTTTTAAATTCATTTAAATTAGAAATGTATCAAAAACTAAGAGGAATAAAATATATCAAGATCAAAATTTAGTTTTGATGCAAATATTTAAAAAATATGAACTTTCAAAAACTTAATTGTCTTAAGACTCCATACATTTGAAATTAAGGTAAAAACTATTATAATATCATTTCAAAGTTCAACCATTAATATTCATTATATCTTGTTTTTTTTATTGTTGCACTTTATTTTAAATCTCATTTATTTCATTTATTTGTAATGAATAAAATGTCTAAGTAATTTTATATTTTTATTTTCTATGTGGCTATCCTGAAATACTATAATTACACAATAAATTTTGAAGATGTACAATTCTAATAAAATGAAGAATAGAAAATCAATCTTTGTCTACATATATATACTCATAAGTGTTGGAATATTTGAACTATTTGAACAATAGTTTATGTGAGCTAATTATATTTTTCTATTTTTCTTATTATTTTTTAATATTAGCAAATTTGACAATATCTCACCTATACTTCATTTTAATGTTTATTTGGTATGAATATTGAAATATTTATTTATATAAACATTGAAATATATATTTTTTATTATTATTATTTTTAGCCCTATGATATAATTCTAAAATGAATTACTCATCCATCATTCTTATATGTCAAAATCAACAGACAATTTTACTATTAATCACTGTAACTATTTTGTATTGCTATTTATTTTTAGTTTAATGTAGATATTTAACTATTTTATATATGTTGACATTGAAACATCTATGATATTAATATATTTATAAATATCATGTATTCAAAAACTAATTTTTGGCTACACACACATGCGTGCACACACACACACATACATGAAATGTTAAAAAAAATTGTTTTTTTATTTTTGTAAGCTTGGCAGGACTTTTCTATTTCATTTTAAAAAGAATATAGGAATACATATACATCCAAAAATTGGTAGAATGCCTTAATCCACCCATTGGGAAACCACATCTCATGACCATCTAATTGCATGATAAGCCATCCAAAATTCAAATGTTTTCAGATTGTCTAAAAGTGAAATATAGGCCGAAGTATCGTTTGTATTCCTAATAGATAGATATGTAAAATAAAAATTAATTTTTTGAGAATCCATCCAAAACATTAGTCTAAATTTCACAACAAAACAACCATGCTAGTTTGACCATTACTTGTCTGAAGTGTCAACGGGTGTCAGATCTTTGGCACTAGAACCCAACAACACTGTCTATGGAAAACAATGCCTATGCTTCTTAATCTAGGTGAGACAGCCATTCTGAAGTTGGATTTGATTTTGTATCAGCTGAAATTCCCCATGGATTTCCTACAACTTAGAATTTGGCTTAGATGGCCTAGTTGGGTTGGACCCAATATATTTTTCCACTATGTTCTTCATAAGCCAATATAAGTAAAACAACTAGTCGAATTGGGTCTATTTTCCCCTAGAACGACCTGAATCTTGCACTAAGGAAAACCACTCTCCCAAATCAGGATCAGTGTTTTCGACTTGTTCCTTTAATTTTGCTTCCCAACCTAATATCAATTGATAAACAAGAGGAGGGGTGCTATTGTAATAATAATGAGCAGCTTCGCTATATTTTCCCACTATACCTCGATGAGCTCTGACCCTAGCAGATGGAGGTGGAGCTTATTTTTCCCCATGCCTATGACCACTGCTACAACTCTGAACATTTTTTCCCTCGCCATATTTCCTTCCCAAAGAGGTAGGATGGTTCGTAATAGTGAAATTCAGGCAACAAAGGTAACCATTGAACCTGAATCACATCACGCAAAGAGACACTGAAACTCGGGTTTTGAGACTTCCAATGTCTCTCAATTAGAATCTTGACTAAGAATACACCTGACCAATTAAAGATAAAGAGGTATGAGAGCAGAGCGTAGCCAAAAATAGAAGATAGTTGTACAAATACAAGAGAATAATATAAAATAGACATGAAAAATAAATTAATATACCCATTAACCACCCCATATTTATCTTAGACAAACTAAAAAGGTTTTGATTGTTTTTCATCAAATCCCAAGAGCCTTTTTGAGACCTATATATCTGCCATGAAGGGCTACCTTCTTCCCAATTTTGCGAGTCTTCTGAGATCCACTAGTAAATTTTAGGTTTCCATCATAAATGTAAGCCCATCTCCCCATTACATTAGAAAGGACCTTGAGATAAATTTCTACATAAGAACCCATTAAATATATAAGAATTTCATAAATCACAGAGATACTCAAAGAGCGCAAAGGTCTAGTTTTTCGTTCCACGATACTTTCTTCATAAACCCAAATTTCCTTAGGACATTCCAAAGTCCACAATTTAGAAATAATCATGAAATTGGATGAACAGAGAAATATGACCAGGTTCGAGAAGATGACATTAGAAGTGACAATAAAACAATACCTGCATCAGTTTCTTGCCTCTTGGAAGCCACAAATTCTCCTAAGTCTCCCACCTGCTACTATTCTTGAGACCAGGAAAAAAATCGTATTCCCATTCGATGAGCATATAAGAAATCGGAAGTGAAACCACCATAGAAATATATATCTCCTTCCCCTAAATCTGCCAAGATATCCTCCCTCGTTCGAGGCCACCTTACACATGCGTACAATTTAATGCAAGTCATCAACCGAACACCTCTCCTTATGGGTTATCCTTATTCTATGCCTACATCAGTTTCGATCAAGGTCATTCAGTTGTCTCTCACCCTAATTAAATATATCAAGATCAAAATTTGGATTTCAAGGGTGTTGTCACAAGCATCTTTGAACAAGATATATTTCAACTGATCTCATCCTTTGCCATGTTCTAGTTTTTTCCATGGTTGATCCAACGTCCTGTTGACGTTTTGGCATCCCCCATTTTTGAGGAAATCTATAATCATGTTCCTTCTCTTCATATATGGGATGGCATTATATAATCAAACATGTTGATCGGCTTCCAGAGCATTTTTCCAACCAAGGCTTCCAGGACTAGTAAATCAAACCAAGTTGTTACAAGGGTTCCATAATGTTTGTCTAACGAAGTATTCAAGGAAATAATAATTCAAACCAAAACTAAAGGCATAAGAAAAACAACCATAAAACAAAATTAAAACCCACATCACCATGCCTATCAAGGAAATGGAAAGGCTAGGAAAAACCACTGTCAATCCAGGCAGTCCTACATGCTAATGACATATCATAAAAATATAACCACATGCATATGCCATGCATGAAAAAACTATTGAGGAAATAATACATGCAACTCGGTACCTACAAAACAACGACAACGTACATGCAACTCAGTACCTACAAAACAACGTCGTTGTATATGCTGATCCCAATGTCTTCTTGCACTTTCATGCTTTTCCTTTTCCTTCTTTCTCTAAAATTCCTAGTATGCCACACTCAGACAAGAGAGCTCCATGAAAGCTCCAAAACTGAACTGATTAAAAGCAGAGAAAACTATTTCTAACTGATTCTCATAATCCTTTTTATTAATGAGGACTCTACTTTATTCATTTTCCATTATTTTCCTTCAATGTCCTCCTCACATCCAACCTGTGACTTTTCACCTTCTGTTTCTCATAATTTCATTATTTTCATAAATAAAATTCTAATTAATGGCTCACGCTTTTCTAAATCCTTTTTCTTTGCCTTTTTCAATTTTATTAACAATAATAAAGGGAAATGAACACCCAATAGGATGTTTTTCCCACCATTAATCTTGGAATACATGTCCCATGACATTGGTATTATATTTTTTTACATGACTTTTTAACTAGAGTTGTTAGGCAACCCTCCCCCTTGGGGGAACACCGTCCTTGGTGTTCAATGACACCTGCAACCAACAATACTACTAAAAGAAAAAAATTTCTTCCCATCGAGCTTTATAATTTATCTCATTCAAGTATTGATAATGACATACTTCTGAAAACATGAAAGCATACCACTTACTAGAGAGTTATAGCAGAACTCATTATGGTATTTACAATAATAACAATTCATATACACTCATACACATTTTCTCAACCATAATATAAAAGGATACGATGCTTGCATCTGCAAAAATGGAGTCTAGAGGCTCACACCTCTCCCCTAAAATTAATACTAAAATCTACCTCCTTCCTAGGATGTCCAAAATCCACTACCAAAGTGAAAGTTGTATCCAATGTTCAAAGCTACAATCCTGGGCCACTTGCCCTCTAAGTGAATAGTTACTAGCTCATTGTTCTAGGGAGCACTCCCAGTGTGCATCTACTTCCATATCGAAATGCTAATGAAAAAAACAAATCCATCCCCAACATTCCCTTTTCTGCTACATAGTCCTTCGAGAAATCTGATCACCCCCTTCCGTGTAGTCACCCGCCTTCCAAGTTCTGCTGGCACCCCCATCCTAAGCAGTCCATCCACTCGAAAGGTTTTCTCACATCGTAAGGTCCACAAACACGAAGGAATATCCCTACCTCAAAACCATCATACTGATCATAACGTGCTCATGGAAATAAATGGACACGATTGGGTATCATTTTCCCAAAATGGCCCTGCTCCTCAAGTGCTTTACCAGCATATTGCTACATTTTTTAATTCCTTTTGTTGTTGCTACTAATTCTTTTAGTCAGTTCAATTCACCCAACTGGTAATTTATATGCTCCCAGTACCAAGCACATAATTCCCATTAGGCTCAAAATGAATTGAAATAAACTTAAATCATACCTCATTGGTAGCTTGTCAACAAGTTACGCTTGCAATCCTCTAAACTTCCTATCACAACAAGTCAAACTAATTGTTTCATAAATCATCATGTATAAATATATCATATCCAGTTAGCTCAAAAGTGCAGCCATCATGAATTGAAATCATATATCACATATAACGATCATAAACCATAGTCATAGATCGTATGTAACCATCATAAACCAGATTCATAGATCACATGTAGTCATCATGAGTCATAATTAGAAATCACATGCATAATAAAATGAAATAAAATTATGATACTTATCCCTTAATCGATCCTTAGCTTCTACCATTATCCTTTTTCCTTTCCATACACACATTGGATCGGTTTCCACACCCAAAAAACACCTAGCGCCTTCTCTTCAGCCACATACAAATACACATAGTGTACATCACACACATACACCCACACATGGCATACAACACCATACAATACATGCCTACACATGGCATACAACACATACACCCACACCCAACGTACAACACAGCACATACACCTACATATGATGTACGACACAAAACAATACATAAACATACACCTGGTGTAAAACACAACAAAATACATAATCCTATACCCGGTGTACAACACAACAAAATACATAGACCTACATTCGATGTACAACACAAAAAATAAGTACACAAAGTACAACACAACAAATGCTCATATCACGAAACCGCAACTACATAATTCACATTCCTTGTACCACATGTACACAACACATCATGTACAACATGCACACAATACCACATGTAATTGAAGTAAAAATTTAATATATTTTTCAAAATAAAGTGAAAATAATTTAATTATTATTTATTTGACTTGTTAAAGGATGGGTTTCATGCTTGGGTAAAATGTATAGGTCAAGCTGCCAATAGTAGCTCTAGGTGATTTTCAAATTCAAAATGTGAAGACTCCTCCATCCTTGTAGTCTCCTTGTTGTTGAAGGAATGCTTATTAAATTATCTAATCTAAAAAGAAACACATGTCATCTCCCTACAGTGACACATCTCCTCATCTGGTCATGGCAGCTCATTTCAATGTGGAATCAACTATAAATAGAAGCCTAGAAGCTCACATTTATAAATGGAAAAAAAAATTGAATTTCAGAGATGGGTATCTCTATGGATAATTTTCAAGATCACAGAGTTTATATAGGGTTCTTCTGAGACATATGTTCATTTTATTTATAGTAAAAGGATTTGATATCAGAGAGTGCTTGTTGCTACTTCAACTCAGTGGTACTTTAGAAGGAAGGTGATTTCATTTTGGTATCTAAAAGAGCTCAGATTGTTTGTAGAGGTGATCTCTTCAAGGAAAATTAGGAAGATTGCTCACTCTTATAGGACAAATGGAATTGAAGCATGACAAGATTGAATCTATGGATGGACGTAGTCTCGATTCTGAGTTGTAAGGGTCTTGGTCGTCTCATCTTGAATCTAATAAAGGAAGAATTTTTGACTTTATTTTCCACTCGAGGGGGTTTCTCCCTAGAAAAGTGCCTACATATTGTCTTCTATATATTCATTTCTTGGAATTAATATTGATGATAATAAAAGATAATTAAAATACCGAATTCTAATAATGAAAACATCACAAGTTAATTCCATAATAAGGGAAATGATTTAACTAACATTTCTTTGGATTTCCTAACATGGCATCAGAGCTATGGTCATTTTCAAACACATTTATGGGCTAATGAAACTAATATAACTCACTATAGTAGCTTGGATGATCTCGTTTCTCCAACATAATGTTGAATCTATGAGATTATTGTAGACTACAATTTGTTTCAGCACTATTGCATAGTGATAAAGCTCGTCTACCTCTAAGATAAAGTTCTGATATCACAATAAGGTAGTAATAATACTTTGGTAAGAAGGTTCAACGTTAATAGTTCAGTTTAAGACTAAGCGAATTACAATAAAAAATAATAATATCACAAATAACAAGTTCAAATGTTTTGTTTGCATTACAAAGAGCTCGGATAAGATGTTCTCTATGCCTTCACCATTTGATGATACACTCACACAGTTGGATGATATCCTCCCATGCTCACATTCTATGCTACTTCAATTTGATGTTATCACAATAAAGATAACTTATTCATCACATGACCCAAAACTCAGAAAAGATAAAACGATCTCAAACAAGGTACAAAAAATTCTCGGTGTCTATTACATTCTAGGTGCAACCTCTGTTTTGGATCAACCTCAGTGATAATGTTTTTTAGATATGAATTTTTTTATTAATCATAGTCATGTCATAAAAGAAATATCAGACTCCAAAAATAGTCCTATGGTCGTGTGAAATATTGGAAAAGTACAATATTCCACACAAACAATGGACTAGTCATGCATTTGAAGGCAACGAAAGGAGGATTTGCTAAAGAAAAAAAATTACGCAAAAATAAATCTAGTAAGTATTGTCACTTTCCATCAAGCTATCAAATCAAAGGTACCTAAAAACAAGGCATGTATATATATGAGCCTTTAAAATTTATATTATCCTAAATGGTCCATATCAACCTTGGTTATAATTAGACTAGGATAAAGATTATAATCCCTAAGATATTTTGCATCCTTATTTTCTAGTGTTTACATGTAATCTAGGATGTCAAATAAAAGTTCCCATTGATGTTTGAAACATTCCTTCCTTCATAATTATGTAGAAGATCTAAATTAAGAAATTAAATTTTGTCTTTGGTATCACACATTGTACTTGTAGGTATGTTCTACAGATATAAAATATGATGTCTTACAGAACACATCAACGAATCCTTATGATGTTTTCCAAGGAACATCTCCAGGTATGTCTTAAACGATTCACCTTATAAATTCTCTTGAAGATACATTAATATTATTTTGAGGTTTGCATTAATTTACTAACATTGTTATTTCTAGTTGTATTTCTTTTTTAGGGTGATTTATCTTTTGATAAATCTACCCCACTCATATTCTTAATATATTTTGTAGAACCCTAGACATGTTCTCTGGAAAACCATAACCTTAGGGTATGGTATTGTGAATGCATGAAGCCCTAAAATTTTTAGGGTTATTGTGAAATGCTATTTAAACTTTTTGATTAGGATGTCATGTTTGAGATTTCGGTATGATCATGAAAACCTGACTTGTTGGGGTTGAATGATGTTTTTCTATAATCCCGAGCCATTGAAATTTTTGGAATAGTAGGGTTCACTTTTCTATGTTATGAAATACTAGAAATTTAGGGTTTGGTTGGGTTTATAAGAAAACCCTTCTTATGTATTTAGAGTCCTAGGAATGAAACCATGGGAATGTGTCCATTCGTTGAAACCCTAGCGTGGTCTAAGTCTAACATTTTAATATTTCTTGATATATTATGTGCTGGTGATGAATTCCTAGATATATGTGATGACATAAATGTTAATGATCACGAGTCCTAGAGTTTGCAAATAAGTGCTAGTCAAAGTTTGATGGTTTATGGTAATGTTTTTTAAATAAAGGGTTTTGTAGCTAAACCCTAGTAGTACTTTAAAATTATCTAGTATGTGTGATATGGCAATCTTGAATCTATGAATCTATATAGTGATTGTTGATAATTTGAAGATGAAAATCTAGGGTGAATATTAAAGTCTAGTAGATGTTAGTCATGATTTTGATTAAGGTGTGATTGGTTTCCATTGTTGATTCTCATGAAATATAGGTGAGGAATCTAACATATTAATTATCAAAGTTGTTAGATTCGTTGATTTGATATGTTTCTGGGGTTTACATATGAAGGAAATTTTCGTTTAAAGAATATTGAAACCCCTTGTTTAATAAGTGTGATTTCTTGATGAGATATGAATGTGACACAGGGTTTGTAACTAAACCTCATCAAGAATTTTAAATATGGTCTCTTATTGATTATTTTTGTAAAGGCTAATGACTCCTCTATTATAAGCTTTTGAAATGGCTAACTTCATGCTTCTATAATTTTTGTTGTAATTTCTATCTAAGTTGTGCAGGTACATCATCTTCAAGATGGTAAAGATGATATTAAGTAAAGTTGATGGGATAAGAATGATATATGAATGACTTTGAAAAGAAGGAAGGAAGCCATGAAAAAATCTCTGATGTTGTAAAGAAATAGTAGAACTCTCTATGTTAAGAGGGAGACTCGATACAATCTCCCTAGGATACGAGGATGTTTGAGAATATTATTTGTACATGAATGGTTATATCCTCTCTTTTTAAGACGGAGTGAGAAATATAATTCTCTACTTCATTTTTTATGCACTAGACCAGTACTAACAGTCATAAGTTTTAGTGAAGGTCATCAGTAGGATAATAAAATTGGAGAATTAATTATGATGTACTGCTCAAATAAGGAAAGCAGGATACTATTGAAGGATATGTTTCTAGATACGAAGTAGGAAAGGAAAGTGTGTGATTGAGAAATCTTCTATCACATAATCAGTTGATATTCCTATAGTGAAAATTTGAGAAGCAACATCAAGTTGTCTGGAAGACCCTAAAGTTTTGTATTTTAATATGTACATGTGGAAGTATATTATTGATTGTGGTTGTGTTTGTATTGGTAAACATCTCAAATTATTTTATAGCATGCTCATTACTAATCAATTTTATTGGGAGAGATTGGTCATCCTTGATATTCTTGATGAAAGAGTGTTAAGGCTTTGTGAGTGAAGCATTTCCTAGGAGGACATCTGGATGAAACTTTGTGTTGATGTCTAGGTACCGAAGTTGAAAATATGGTGTTGATTAAAGAGCACTATTTTTTATACGAACCTGGTTACTTGTGTTGGTGATTAGCAAGTAAGCCTGATGATACCTAGAGGGGTTGAAAGATTGATTCAACCTTATTCCCACTTTCATAGATTTCCCTAGTGAGGAATCTAGTCCATGGCATTGCAGTGCCTAAAATTATTCATAAATGATGTGTTAAGGTCTTCCATGTACCTATTCGATTATATTTAAATATGAATACCTCCTAAGAGATATTTTTGGAAAATGTAACTAGGTTTGGTATTCATTATTGTATTTTAAGTCAGAATGAAATATATTTGATAAAATAAAGTGAAAAGAATTTTATTATTATTTTATTTAACTTGTTAAAGCATGGGTTTCATGCTTGGGTAAAATGTATAGGTCAAGCTTCCATTGTAGGCTCTAGGTTATTTTCAAAGTCAAAATGTGAAGACTCCTCCATCCATCTAGTCTCCTTGTTGTTAAAAGAATCCTTATCAAATTGGCTAAACTATAGAAAAAAATGTATCATCTGACTTCAATGATATGTCTATTCACTTGGTAATGTCAACTCATTTGAATGTGGAATCAACTATAAATACTAGCCTAGAAGCTCATATTTATAAATGGAAAAAAAGCTCCAATTTTAGGGAGAAATTTTCGGGTATCTCTCTGGGAGATTTTAGTGATTAGAGAGGGTTCCCATAGGGTTTTTCAAAGACATATGTTCGGTGTCTTTACAGTAAAAAATTAGATATAATAGAGTGACCAGGGCTACTTCAACTCGATGCTACTTAAAAAGTAATATGACTTCAGTTTGGTAAATAATATAGCCTCAATTTGTTGGAGAGGTGATATCTTCAAGGAAAATTATGAAGAAGACTGACTGCTACACGAGCAATGAAATTGAAGCATGACAAGGTTGACTTGATGGATGGAGTTAGTCTTGAGTGTGAGTTGTAAGGTTCTTGGTCATCTCATCTTGAAACTACTAAAGGAATAATTTATGACTAGGATTTCCCCTCGAGCGGTGCTTTTCCCTCATAGTGTGCCTACGTATTGTGTTCTCATCTATTCATTGCTTGGCATTAATATCGATGATAAGAAAAGATAATTAATAGACCTAATACTATTAATTAAAATATCACAAGTTAATGTCATAATAGGGGAAATTGTTTAACTACCATTTATTTGGATTTCATAACACTGGGAAGGAGTTGTTTTTCCTTCAGTTTGAGCATTAGTTGAATGAGGATGAACAATCTGGGGAGTATGATTACAAAATAAATCTCTATATGAGAAATATTTGCAGGATTATGGTTTTCCCAAAGCACCTCCTCAAAGACAGAGAGTCAAAATCACAGTGGAATCCTTATAAATATGATAGTTAGAGATAGGAATAGGATATTCCAACCTCTTAACTTCATAAAGGAGGTGTTGAACCTCATGAGGAAATCCTGATCTGAGCTCCAAAAAATGTTTGAGTTCCGTGATAATATTTTCAGATCTCACCCTAAAACAAAAGGTGTCCAAACACCATTTTGACTAAGATATTGAAGGGGCTATTCCATATACAACTCTTTTTAAACATAGCTTCCTCACCAATAGGGGTTTTTAGCAAGGGAAATTTCTTTGCAACCATCACGTCTTGCACCATACCTTCATATTCTCCTTTATAGGGTTATTTCTTCATGGCCATGGATTTTCTTCTTCTCATGAGAAATATCTTGATGGGGAAATATCTAGTAGTTACACCGACCACTTCTCTCACTTCGTCACTGACAACAAACATTCTTACAAAATCTACAACGTGTGGTCAAGAGTAAATTTGGTGCTTTCCCTTAGTGGGACCCAAACTCTTCTCTGCAATAAATTTAAATAAACATATTACATGAGACGACTTTGAAGCTCATAGTATTATTTCTTTAAAATGTAATTTTTAATTATTTAATATAAATATGAGTTTCCATTATTTAATAGAAACATGAAAAGCTGGTTAGTGACTAGATGAACGTGTATTTATAAGAAAGTGCCTTGCTAATATTTCACTTGTTGTATATATACTATTTTCACTTGAAGGATAAGACCTGAGTTAAATAATTTTTCTTTATTTAATTGTTAAATACATACAATGTTAAAAATTTCATAACAGTTATCTAATTTACACATATATAATCAAATCGATAAAATTGCAGAAATAAAAAGAAATTTATGGGTATATGGTTAAATCTTAGATAAGTATCGACTATCCAACACCCACATCCACAATTCACTTGAACTTTAAGACACACATAATATAATAAATTCTCAAAAAATTGAAAAAATCAGAAGAATTAAATAAGCATACTCGTTAAACCTCTATGGTAAGTATCGACTATATCCAACACCCATATCCATAATTCACTTGGACTTTAAGATGTGCCATCAAGATGTACTACATTGTACACAATAAAACTTAAAGAATGAATACTAGAGTGTGAGCCTTAAAGGTTGAGACTCACACAAAATGTCTGGAACCATGGGTCATTAGTATCCCATATAAAACAACAAGTAACTTTTCTTTTTTGTTTGATTGAAATAGAAATTTTTTTATTTATATTGAAAAATTTATGTAGTTTCTTTAATTTTGGTCTACTACTAATGTAACAACTCCATTTACCACTAATTTTTTTTCTAATTATAGCATAATTAATCACTTTGTGACTCTATCGTTCATCATTGACGAATGTTGTTCTCATCCTTTCCTCACTATTTCATCAATTTCCAATGAACTTATTTATATACTATCATCATGCTTAGACGAATTATGTGGTTATATGTTTTGTATTTGATAATTGACAAAACCATCACTCATCCTAATTTCATTTTATAATCTTGACCCTCATATGATTTAGATTCACCTTATCATCTCCATGACCTTAATTGTGCATCAATGTAGTAATAGTAACTCCTCATTATTAGCTTTCAATTATCTATCTTACATATTCGATCATTTTCTCTCATGAAATTATTAACTAATACACTTAGGCTCCTACTTATGATTTTATATTTTGTATATCAAAAAGATTTCCCTTCCTTATTATCATAGGCTTTAACATATAACTTTATGCACATTAGGAATTATTCTCGTTATAATATTTGATAGGAGTTTGATCGAATCCCTCCTACTATACTGAAATTTACACGATATTAAAGTTTTCCAATTTTGGTTATTACAATATAACCTTTAGGAAACCATTACATTTTAAGAATACTATATTCTTTGCTTCTCGTATGATAAAATTCCAGTATTAAGGTTCGATTTTCAGCATACCGTACTAAATATGATGTAAGTCCTTTCGGATTTTATAGTGCGACTTAACTTAATAGAGGATACCCCTAGACCTTTATAATCTTTATGAATTATAAAAATTCAACTATGGATACGAATTTATAGGAATCCTACCACGAAAGTTTGATCTTACCATTTTATTGCAAAACTCTCCACTGTACTATATCCATATTTTATATTACACCATTAATAAATGCTTTTGTATCCCATATAATTCTTTAGAAGGTTAATACTTTGGTTACTTATTAGGTATTCAAATTTGAATATAGTTGAGTCACCGTGATCTTATTCACCATGACTAAATTGGGTTAGGATCAAATTCTATTATGTGATTATGTTTGGAGCTGATGTCCGCTCATATCAAAGCTCGCCATAAACTAATGTATCTGTCATACTTAAATGAAAGAGGAATCACATATATGTTTTAGGTTTAGACATTTACGTTTCTTATTAGTACTAGTACTTACCATTCAACATCAGGATTTCACCGATTTATATGTACTTTTACATTATTTCATCCACATGGCTTCTCAGCCTTATTTTATTCGATGGATTCCACGTGGAGGGTGTAGATGGACGTGTATATTACGAAGTGTTTTTCCATAATGTAGCCCTAAATTTGTTCTATAAGTTTTCATTTTTGAGTTTCTTGGATGCGGCTCTACAACTTGACTTACCCACACATTGGGTTTCAATTTTGTTTTCGTTGCCGATAATTTCACAAAGGAGATCATGAAATCAATCCACAGTAATAGTTTCCACACCATCATCCTTCGTGCAAATAAGCTCTATGTCAAGTAAGGCTAAAGCCTCTTTGCATTTACATTACCAAGCAACATATTGTTAATCATTTACATGGTAACTCCATTCCAGTTTGCATTTTTGGTTTTGGTTATCAGAATCTGCCTCTACTATTAAAGGTAGTTCTTCCCGCTACCTCTTGCAGGTTTATTAGAAATTGATAAGGATCCCTATCCACCAGTTTACCATTTTATAAAGGTAAGGAGCTTTGATTTATTAAACCACTACAACCCCAATTTTTTCTCTATGAGTTTTTTTTTTCATAATTCCGTGGACAAAATTTGAAGTTCCATTGTAGGTGAATGAATGTTGAATTGGGCTCTTCCAACGGACATTCGGTAAGATAATTAACCCTTTTTGTAATTCATTTTATTTTGGTGACATCCATTCCTCGTAGATGCTTCAACCTACGCATCGCTCTGCATGGATGGGTTATATTAAAATCTACTCTTAAATTCCATTTAAATTAAAGAGTGCCTCCCATTTTTAGTTTCTCATTTTTTTTGGGGAGTTTAGAAATCATGATTGTACATAATTGCTCAATGTATCTAGTCAACTAATTTGTGTTTTCATACTGACACATTTTCCCCAAATTAGTATTTTTAGAAGACTGATATTTACAAAATTTGTAATTCTATTTGTATTTGAATTTCTACTCTGTTTTAGACTTCGCTTATGGCAACTTCTGTAATTATATTTTCTCATCTTATTCTAAAGAAAAATTCTCTAACACTTCAACTTTAACGTTATGGAAATTTTTATACTATGTATATGAGAATCATTTCTTAGTTTCATTTAAATTCATAACATCTCTTTATATTACGAATTTCTCTTAAATGGGATAATCTTCCACCCATAATCTATCTTAGCTTGGATCAATTTTTGTACTTAGATTTTGTAATCCATCAGATTGGTCGGAAATTGAGTTATTAAATTTGTTAATAATTAATTAACCAGTATGCACAAATAGTACCTCTCAATTTTCCAAATACTTATATCTCAAAGTTAGAAAGTGTTAACTTTAGAGAGTAAGACAGAGAGATAACAATTGAAAATTTGGGTCTTAAGAGTAGGCCAAATTCCTACATATTTTTTTAATGCCAATTTCGATAATAATATTTCTTTATCTCGACTTGAGATTCATAGAACTAGATTTATATAATTTTCGAATTCTTCCTTTGGGAGCTACTAAGAATTTTAATTATTGCCTCACAATTAAAATGATTTATTTTTCAGCATCTTCTTTTAACCTTCAAAAACCAGTTATGGTCCTTCAAGTTTCACGCAGTCCCATCACACGTAATTTCTCTCCAATGTTTTTCTATACATTTGTTTATTTACAATATATCCACTTGAATATTTCCTACTTTAGATTTTGATTTGATTCCTTATGTGAATACATCAATTTGTAATGGCATCTCTGTTTGAATTAGTAAGGTAATTTACTATTTACTTCCCTATGATTACTTTGATAGATTTCATAGAATGAATTTAATTATCCTCATAATTAAATTCTAACCAATTGTTTTTCTAGTTTATTGTACATGTATTTTACCTTGAACGATTTATTTTAAATAAATCTGAGTGTTCCACCCTCGAGTATTGATACTCGATTTTATTCCTCCGATAGGTAGGTTGGTCTATAACCTTCTGTAATTCCATCCACTGAATTTTAAGAAAATGATTCCTATGTAAATTTCGTACATAATATACAGATTAATTTTCTGCAGTTCATATACTATGGACATTATATATTAATAAAATTTATCAGTATTTCCAACAGAATTTCCATGAGAATGTCTCTTTATTGTGTGTATACTTGTATCATCTTTTAGTACTGAATTATATTTATGAGATTTAATTTCTCGTTTATCCATATAATGACTAGACATAATGATATACGAGATGAAAATAAAATAGAGATATAAAGTCACGTTCTTTCTATATTTTCTAATATCTCTTAGTATATACAGGTTTTTAATTCATTTTGGGTTTGCATAATAGTTGTGTTAACTAACTCCATCCTCATCTATTCTAATTCATATAATAAAATTTTTGAATTGAACATAAAATTTCTCACAACCTAATAACAGATTTAAACCCTCATAATTGGGTTTAGAATTTATGTCTATTGATTTCTAACTAAAGCTGTTGGTGTAACCATACAGAACTAAACTATTTTCACAATGATTAGGTTCTGTTAAATGCATATGATGGTAAACTATAAAATTGATACAACTACTCAGCATATATAATTTTTCACTTATCTTTCTGCATAAATAACATTCCTCAAATTTATCATGAAAATCATAACAACAGAATAATAATACAGAACTAAATTAACTTCATACCACTTAAGGTAAGACTATGTTCCTTAAGATTTATTTCCACAGCCCCCCGAAGCAGAGATCACTTCCTCCAAGGTGTAGACAACCTCTTTTCTACCCAGAAATGACTTATTTTAGTCTTCTTAGCGTCGAGTTAATGAGGATGTTGTTTTCTTTTTTTCTTAGGCTTTCCTTTTGTTTCTTCTACAAAATTACTTTAAAACTAGCTTTTTTCTCTTTCTCGTTTTATTCTACCTCTTCCTTGTAACTTTTTTTTTTATTGGGGTATCTTTTTAGATTTTTTTTAATCTCCAATCTAAAAATCAATATTTAATTTTTTTCCTCAAGGATTTTTGGAGAACTGGGAAAGTCTTTGAAACCTTATCCATCCTCATGGACTTGGATTCCTCATCTTTAATTATACTCTAGTATTTTCACAATTAATTCCATTTTCATTTTATTAAATTTAAATAATAAAATATATCCATAATAAATTACCTATAGGTTCATTGCACATTTAGAGCTTTTGATTGCCTAAAATAACAACAGAAAATTAGGGATATTACAACTCATAGATCTTAGTTTTTATAAAATGGTTCTATTGTTTAGTTTGATTAGAAAACAATTTTTTTTGTAGTTGGATATAAAAATATTGGTTCCCAAATTTATGATGATAGATTCAGCCTTTTAAGTGTTAGACCGCTCTATTCTTCTTCCATGCCATAAGATTATAATTTTTTTCAAAAGTGAGTTCCTACATATTATTATTGCATGAAATGTTAGAATCCTCTAAAACTAATATATAAAAGTGACTTCAAATTTGTTATATTATTTATTAGGTAATATTTAAGTCCAACTCATCACATGGAAAACTAATATTATTTGTTTCTCTTCCAAATACATTATAGTTAATGGATTTGACCACACTATTCAAACTTTTCTAAACTCATTCAACATAATTTGTAAAATCTTTAAAATTGTATAAATAGCAAGCACACATGTTTACACCAAATCATTAGCTAGCTCCATAAAAACAAACACACCTAAATATATAATAGACCTTTCTCCCACCTACAAACTTTTACTTTAAAACAGAATTATATTATTATTTATTATTATTATTATTAACAACAAAAATTAACCACTTATAAAATATTACATGGTATTTAAATAATAAATAAAATTAGAAATTACATAATATGTAAATAGATATTAAAAGAAAAAACTATCAAAAATGTTTATACTCTCGTTTCATATCTATATTATAACTTTATTATTGGTAAAATATATAGTGATCAATTTAGTTTAGTTTTTTAATTTTTAAATTGATGTTCGAAATCTTATTTGAGGAATGCTTCTCATCATAAAAGTTCTTTCTTAATAAAATAATAAAAAAATCAAATTACAGGGATAAAATAAAAAAAAATATTTACTTAATATTCTAATTTGACCACTCAATAATTATACAAACTGATTCAAATATTTATACAAATTCTACATAAAGCACATTTATTAAACCACAACCTGCGCATATAGTTTTCTTCAAAATATGAAGGACATGACTACTATTGAGGGTTTGGGATTTGGCCTTGAAAGAAATGCTCCAGGATCACCAGGCAGACATGGGGGACTAGCCACTTTCCCGGCGAACTCATTGCCGTCCTACATAGTTGAAGAATATATAAATTTATGACACTTTCGGTGGACGGTTTGATTTCCTTTAAGGCCGGTTGTATTTAGGCCAAAAAGACGTGAAGTATACCGTTGGCAGTAGTAGTGAGAAAGGCATCTATGTAGAAATGAATGGACATTCTAACTATGCTAATATTTATGAATATTACGTTCATTCAGTCTTAGACATCAACCGAAATATCAAGTTCCATTTATTGATTTGCATAAATATAAATATACTTCAAAGTATTAATTATCAATGTATTAATTATCAATGCACAAAATCTAATTATGTTAATATTTATGAATATTACGTTCATTAAGTCCTAGACATCCACCGAAATATCAAGTTCTATTTATTAATTTGCATAAATATAAAAATATAAAATTACTGTAAATTATTAATGATCAATGTATTAATTATCAATGTACGTAATCGAGTACATTAAATAATTAAATAAATAAATTATTTTGTTATTTTTTCTAATTTATAATTTGTATGATGATAATGATTCATTTCCACTCAGATGGATATGATTTATTGGACATTAATAAAGAAGAAGTTAATTGGGATTATTAATTCATTTCATAAAAAAGAGGGAGGAAGAGTTACGAGGTCAATGTAGTTTTTCTTATTAAACAAATAAATTTTTTTGTTATTTTTTCTAATTTATAATTTTTATGATGATAATGATTAATTTCCACTAAGATGGATATGATTTATTGGACATTAATAAAGAAGAAGTTAATTGGGATTATTAATTCGTGTCATAAAAAAAGGGAGAGAAGAGTTACGAGGTCAATGTAGTTTTTCTTATTGAACAAGTCTAAGACGTTTGTAGTGGAGAAAACATTTTCGAAATGATAGTTAATCTGAGTAAGAGACTTACAATCCAAGAGAAAGTGTTTTTTTATCTCTAGTCTCTTAGTATCACAAAAGAGTCATATTCTCATGTCCCATGGTATCTTGAGAATAGACGGTTTCATTCTCGAGTTCATGAGAATTATTTCCAATCCTTGCAATAACCATTCTCTTCTTAGCACTTGCTAAGATAGAAAGGTAATTATGGTTAGAAAACTTGGGGTTGATAACCTCCTTATAGTATCTTTACTCTATTTTCCCCTCTAACTCCTTATCACTCCATAACTTACGGTTAAATTTGGAAGTAATGACGTTTTTAGTTTTATCCTTATTCCCCAATATTATCTCCTAGGCTATATCCAAATAATCAAGCCGCCACTTTGCATCCTTATGCCACCTGCCTTGAGTCAAACATGATTTTGACTAGAGTTGGAAGAATTTTTTTGGAGTCTCTTGGCTTTCATTTTGTACAACATCTTCTTATACATCAAATACGTAAGGATAATCGTGGATTCAATGGGGAAATACTAGCCTCAAGTAAGAGAATAAGGTAGGGAGTATTATCTTTAATGTTGATTTTCTATGTTTTGAATTGCTTTTGGATCATTTCAATTTTTCTCCATGAATCTCTAGATAAATTTAATCTCCATACCCCACATCCATATAAAGTAACACGGGTGACGAGAGTCTTAGGAACTTATTTTTAATCCAAAATCAAAGTTGATCAATCCTCTTACAATTGTTTTGAAGCTCACAGTAAGTTTTTCATTCTTCTACAATCATTTTCTCAATGCTATAGTTCCATTTGCGCTGATGGTGAATGTCAATACCTAAATATTTACAATAAATATTATCTAGATAATCGTTACAATAAATGAAATTATCATAAATGATCTTTTTTTATTTGATAATCATAACTTTAGTATTTGTTAATATTAAGAGTGGTACTCATCTTGAAACAATAATAGTTAAGGGTCTTGAAACAATAATTGTTGAGGGTTTCAAACTATCTATTGAGACTGTATAAATTCATATAAAAAATATTGATATCATGAACATAGAAGAAAAGAATAATAACTATACCGACAATGCTCAAATTGCAAACCAATTAAAACACAATTTCATTTCACTTTTAGTACGTAAAGTTTTTAACTTCATTTAAAATATTCCCAACAATATTTCAACATCAACCATAGAGATCAAAATGGCTAATTATGAGTGTCATTATGAAATTAACAAACTTTACAAAACTTTATTCATAATGACATTGTTTCGAACTCCGTTTTTATCGCCGTGGAATGATTCAGTTGTTGCAAATTTAGAATGAAAAAGTTTCAAAATCTTCATTTAGAATGGAATTGTGGAGAAGTCCATTTTGTGTTTTTCCCGTCCATAAAGTGATTTAGTTGTTACAAATTTGAACATCGAGGTCATTTTCAGGGAAACTAAGGTAAAAATCTAGATCGAGGATCAGCAGGTGATAATACCGACTGTATCGACTATTCTCTGTCAAAAATGTGACTATTGCGCTGGTCGTCCGCATTCGGAACATTTAAATTTATGGCACATTTTTGGTGACAAATTGATGTCCACCAAAGCATTTGTATTTAGGTTATACTGGTATAATATGATCTATATGAACATAATATGAAGCTTAATATGATGTCTACTAAGATATTAGTAGAAAACAAAAACAAAAAACTGAGTCATCAGTCTTATTTTCGATAATCAATTTTTTTTGTTTTTTTTCTTGAATAAGAAGAAAATTAAGATTATCATTGATGCTAAATGATATTTTTCTTTTAATTGTTTATTTTATATTCACATTTAATTTAATTTCTAAAATATTTGGTTACACTATCAATTTTCTTGACTTTTTAATGTGCAATTTTTTTGTTTTTAATATGGAAACAAAATGTTAAAAAAATCCAATTAATTAGAAATTCAGTAATCTTAGTGGATATTAATCATCACTGTCATCATCATAAATCTATAATAATGATGATAATAATATAATACAATTTCTAGAAAAAATGAATAATAATATACATTGTTGAAGCACTCATGGTAACATCATCTCTACTAATCATGTCTACAGTGAAACTGCATTTATACAGCTAAAAGTAAGTTATGATAACAACTTTTTAAATAGTTAATCTGGAAATTAATCATGTGTACAGTGAAACTGTATATATACAGTTAAATGTTTTCATAACAACTTTTTAAATAAATAATCTGCAATTTTTTTTCTTTTTAACATAAAAACAAAATCTAAAAAAAAAAATCAATTAACTAAAAAAAATCAATAAACTATATAACTTTTAGTAGACATTAATCATAATGATCATTATCATAAAATTATAATAATAATAAAAAAGTAATACCCCACTGTAAAAAAGTGAATAATAATGTGCACTATTGAAACACGGAGTGTGACATCATCTCAACTAATACTGTGTACAGCGAAACTGTATATCCACACTTAAAAATTATTATGACAACAACCTCAGCTGAATATGAACCCACCCAATTACTGATTCTGCCCCATTAACCCAAAGGAACAGATGATAAAGATCAAGCATGACAAACCATATCTTAAGGAGGTCTATGAGGCCATAGTACCATTTTATGAGATTTATTTTCTATTTTATATTTTTACAATTAAAATAAAATCGTATACTTTTCAGGTCAAACTTCTCAAACTTCAGTTATATTCAAGACAAGCTCTCTCCCTTATCCCACGGGTTTTCTCCTTCCAGTTCCGCCCCCGTCTCTTGTATTTTCTCTAGGGTTATTAATTTGTCTTCAATAGAATTGGACACCGGTTCTATTAACGTTCTTCAAAAGGGTTTTTATTCTGCTACTGTTCATCATCCCATTACTGTAGAAAAAATTTCAGGTTCTATCCAACCAATTAATTTTAACCAAAACCGCCTATTCACATAGCCGAAGAATTCAGACAAAGATTGTATCCGAATTCTAAATTCCGCCCTACTCCACTCACTGAATCTCTGTAAAAAGAATTTGGAGCTCTCTAAACCAGCAACCCTAACATCGCTATTCTCAAAGCCCTAAAGTGCGACAAAGGCAATGCCTCCGCTGTCCTGAAAACCTTCGATTATAAAACCAATCTGGTTTCCCTTATGTCAATTCCATCTTAGACAATCCCCTTAACTAAATTACCGTATAGGTAACCAAATTTATCTTATTCTCCGTTATAATAGACCCTGTAGTAATTGTTTTTGCTAGTGCCCATTATTAAAAAGACTTAACATACCTAACAATCATCATGCTCCTAAAATCTATGGAAGCCAAAATTCCAGAAGAAATGCACAATAGGTACCATTGTTACCGTTTTGAAAAAACCGTTTTATATTTTTTTTAAGCATGAAAATACTTCAGAATATTATGTAGAGAGAAAAGCTATATGGCAAAAACGTCTATAAGACATTTTCTGTCAGTGAACAAAGTTTGAAGCAAACCTCTTACAATCATTACACATGGGAAAAACAAAGTTCTTGGAAAAAAAGTTAAACAATACCAAGTTCTTTACCGACCGTTTTATATATATCTTTTTCGAATGTCTATCATAAAAACTTCGCAACAATTTATCAGTCATACGTCATGGTTTATAAAAGATTCCTTTGGCATTCTTTATTTTCGGAATTTCTGTTATAGTTTTTCCTTTTCACCCACTTCATGTTGCATGAATTTTTAAATGGTTGATCTTTGTTTTGGAATTTTTTTTATAGTTTTTTATTTTCACTTAATGATTCGAAAAGTTTACAAATGTTCAATAGGAAAATTTTTCAATAACTTTTTTATCTTTTTGTTTATTAACATTGAAGATAATTTTTTTAACGACTAAAATCATATTGATAAATGTAATATAATCTTGCCTTATAAGTATATAGACCACATTTATAAATTTACGTTAATATTAATATACATTTATATGAAGATCCATATAAAATATTGTACATTTATATATATCAAATGTGCATTATTGTTCATATTAGTACATAAATTAATTTGAATATAAATACATATATTTCTTTGTTTAAATGTACGTTTCTATGCATTAATATACTTTAGTCTATATTAACATATTTTAATGTACATTACTACAACATACATTAATGCATATCAATTAAGGTACATTGATGTATAGCAATGTATATTAACACCCATTAATGTAAACTAATAAATGTACATTAATGTATAGTAATATAGACTATCACAACCACATTAAAAATATTAATGTGGTTGATATAGCCAAAATCTTCATTTGTATCTGCCAATGATAAATATATAACTATAAAAATAAAAATTAAAAAAAACTATTTGAATAAAAATCTTATTGTTATCATTATAACTAATAATAATGGTTTCATTAGAATTAATAATTTTAATAATTATAATTATAATTAATTAATAATTATTATTATAACTAATAAATATTTAATAATAAATATTAAATAATGTAATATAAATATGAACCTTTCGAATTTGAACCCTTAGATTAAGAAGCCATAGGGGCTAATATTAATTGAAGAGATTAATAATAAAAATAATTGGGTTTATATTCTTTTTTGTTCTTTCATGTTAATCTCTTTAGTTTATATTCCTGAGGTTTAATAAAACCCCAGTTGATTAAAAGCCTAAGAAACTAATATTAAAGCAAGGGATAATAAACCCAAGAGGCTAATACTAAAAACCCAAGAAACAATAAATCGAAGTGGATAATATTTAAACTATAAATCTAAGTGGATAATATTTAACTGTGTGGATTTATAGGCATTCATATTCCTGGGGTTTAATAAAAAACCCTAATGGATTAAAAGCCTAAGGAAATAATATTAAACCAAGGGATAATATACCCACTACACTAATACTAAAAACCCAATAAACTATAAATCAAAGTGGATAATAATTAACCGTGTGGATTAATATTATAAACTGAAAGATAAATAGTATAAACCCTAAAATAAACATGGTTGTACATTAAAATAGCTACACTAGTAAATTTCGTTGTTATACTTAGAAGACATATAATTATGATTATTATTAGTAATTAGAATTATTATTATTATTTCTTATTGTTCAATAAATCTTTATTAATATAAACGTGGTTAATTGATTAAATAATTATTTTTTAATTAATTATTTTAATCTTATATTTTATTAACAATATTTATTATTAATTAATTAATTAATTAACCCAAAGGAATAATATTAAACTCAAGGGAATAATATTATAAACCTATGTATATAAACCCTAAGATAGATACTATAAACCCTAAAAGAAACATGGTTTATCATAGTTGATTTTCATATTGAGACAATCTTTGTCACAATGTCATGTTGGAGCATTGTTGACCATGGTTGATTTTTGTATTGAGACAATCATTATCACAAAGTCACATTGGACCATGGTTGAGCATGATTATAAACCCAAGTTATATAAACCCTAATATAAATATTGTAAACCTTTAAATAAAAATGGTATACCATGGTTAACTATGGTTTATTTCATATTGAGACAATATTTGTCACAATGCGACATTGGACCATGGTTAACCATGATTGAGCATGATTTATTTTCATATTGACATAATCTTTGTTACAATGCGACAATCGACCACGGTTTTTTTTCGTATTGAGAAAATATTTATCACAATGTCATGGTAGGCCATAGTTGACCACAATTTTCCATGATTATAAACCCACTATTAGAGCCAAGATTGCACAACAGACAAAAAACATATACACAGTAAATAAATCATGCACAGGAAACACAGAGTTTAACGTGGTTCACCCAACCATTCTGGGCTACGTCCACCAAACATAGGCATCGGCAATCTTATTAACAAACAGGAGATTACAAACTCTCACACCCTCTCAAACCATCCGTATGGATACCTTTTTTATAGCAAGGAGAATCTAACTGCCTCATAAATCCTCTCACATCAAATTTAGGATGCATTAACTCTCTCCCAACAACCTGGAGCTAATCTAGCAACAAATTCCTATTGTTGTCACACACTGAGATTTTTGTCTATTTTATTTAAAATAGAAAATCTCAACAATCTCCACCTTGACAACAATTAGCCTGATGCCCTGTTTGTTTATTATTTTATCTTTTCTGCAAGCCAAGAGAAGCCAAACACCAACGTAGCTTCTCTAACAAAACTGGTTTCGTGAACATGTCTGCACAGTTTTCCTTTGTATGCACCTTTTCAAGAGAGACTCCCCTTTCAGTGATAACTTGTCTTACAAAATGGTACTTTATTGGTATATGCTTTGATTTACTATGATAGGCCAGATTCTTAGCCAAATGTATTGCACTTTAACTATCACAAAGTAACCTGATGTTGTCCTGTAACCTACCAAACTCACCAAGCAAACCTTTCAGCCAAACCGCCTCTTTGCAGGCATGCGAAGCAGCAATGTATTCTGCTTCAGTAGTGGATAAAGCAACAATGTTTTGTAGCTTTGACATCCAGCTAATAGCTCCACCTGCAAGAGTAAAGACATACCCTGAAGTTGACCTTCTCTTATCCAAATCTCCTGCAAAATCAGAATCAACATATCCACAAACATATTCACTGCTTCTGTTATAAGTGATACAATAATCACTTGTGCCTCTCAGATACCGAAGCACCCATTTCACTGCTGACCAGTGCTCTTTTCCTGGATTTGCCATATATCTGCTGACAACCCCAACTGCATGTGAAATATCTGGTCGAGTACAAACCATCGCATACATCAAACATCCTACTACATTAGCATATGGAATTCGAGACATATAATCCTTTTCTTCATCTGTATTAGGACATAAACTGGAAGAAAGCTTAAAATGGGAAGCAAAAGGGACTGAAACAGGCTTCACATTGTTCATACCAAACCTCAAGAGTATCTTCTCAACATACTTCTGTTGTGATAGCCACAGCTTACCATTTCTCCTGTCTCTGAAAATCTCCATGCCCAAAATCTGTCTTGCTGCTCCTAGATCTTTCATATCAAATGTCCTTGACATCTGAGTCTTCAACCTGTTGATTTCTTCAATGCTTTTGCTTGCTAAAAGCATATCGTCAACATACAACACTAAGATAATGAACATGCCATTACTTAATTTCTTAAAATAAACACAATGATCATATTCACTTCTTAAATATTTCTGACTCAACATGAAAGAATCAAATTTCTTGTACCACTGTCGAGGTGACTGCTTCAGACCATACAATGACTTCTTGAGCCTACAGACAAATTTCTTATTGCGATGCTGAACAAACCCTTCCGGTTGTTCCATATAAATTTCCTCATCTAAATCACCATGTAGAAATGCAGTCTTAACATCTAATTGCTGCAACTCTAAATCAAGCAAAGCCACTAATGCTAATACTATTCGAATTGAAACTATTTTAACAACTGGTGAAAAAATCTCATGAAAGTCTATGCCTGCTTTATGAGAAAACCCTTTTGCAACCAGTCTCGCTTTGTACCTGTCCTCTGAATCATTCACACCCTGTTTTACCTTGAAAACCCATTTACATCCCACAGTTTTCCTGCCTTTGGGAAGTTCAACCAGATCCCATGTGCCATTCTTACCTAAGGCCATCATTTCTTCCTTCATAGCTGCTTTCCACTTATCACTTTTCGAACCTTCTATAGCTTCCTGATAGCACAGAGGTTCATCATCGTTAGCTGTCAAAGCAACTGAAGTAACATAATCATCATACCTTCTAGGAGGGCGTTTGATTCTTGTAGACCTCCTTAAGGATGTTTCTGGTGCTTCCACAATTGGCTGACTACCATCTGTAGGAACTTCTTCATGATCACCATCTGAGACCTGTTCATGACCTACATCTGAACCCTGTTCATAATCTGATTCTAAAACCTGTTCATGACTAGAATCTGAACTATGGTCATCATGACTATCATTAGAAGTGCTGTCAAACTGAATGTGCTGAAAATCAGATACATCATCCTGTTTCAATTTATTATCTACATCTAACTGTACAAGAGAGGATTCATCAAACTTTACATCTCTGTTGATGATGATTTTGCGGGTAGTAGGATCCCACAATATAAATCCCTTTGTTCCATCACCATACCCAACAAAGATATACCTTTTTGATTTTGGATCTAATTTAGTTCGTTGATGTTTAGGCACTAGAGCATATGCATCACAACCAAACACTCTGAGTTTAGAATAATCACAAGGGTGACCTTTCCATACCTCTTGAGGAATCTTGCAACCTATCGCTGTCGATGGCGACCGATTTATCACATAAGAAGCTGTAGCCACCGCTTCTATCCACAACTCCTTCTGCAAATGAGCGTTACTCAGCATACTCCTTGCTCTCTCCAAAAGAGTCCTATTCATGCGTTCAGCAACTCTATTTTGCTGAGGAGTATAAACAGTGGTCTTATGTCTCTCGATCCCTGCATCCTTGCAATAGTTTTCAAACTCCTTGGAAGTAAACTCACCACCATTGTCAGTTCTTAAACATTTTATAGTTCTACCAGTGATATTTTCTACCAATGCTCTAAACTGTTTGAAAATTGTAAAAACATC
Source organism: Pinus albicaulis (assembly GCA_034641835.2). NCBI lineage: Eukaryota > Viridiplantae > Streptophyta > Pinopsida > Pinales > Pinaceae > Pinus > Pinus albicaulis. Next base: position 1,257,351,578 of record CM076582.1, read on the forward strand.
AGACTTCTTTTTCATCATGTAGACCCACACCTTCCTAGAAAAGTCATCAATGAACGACACAAAATATGACGAGCCACCATATGACGCTGTAGGGGCTGGACCCCAAACATTTGAATGAATATAATCAAGTATCCCTTTACTAGTATGTTTGCCTGTTTTAAATTTTTGTTTACTTTGTTTTCCAAACAAGCAATGCTTACAGAAATCTAACTTTTCAGACTTTAGATTAGGAAGTAATTTGCGATCAGCCAAAATCTTTAACCCTCTTTCGCTCATATGGCCCAACCTTTGATGCCATAGGCGAATGGAACTACTGTCATGTTCGGACACCGTAGACACGTGATCTGATCCTGTTCTTCCTTCTAATTGAAACAGATTTCCTACTTTCTTAGCCTTCATTACTAGTAAGATACCTTTATAGATTTTCATAACTCCACCTTGAATTACAGTTTTATATCCATTTGTATCCAATGCTCCTAAAGAAATTAGATTTTTTCTTAAGTCTGGAACATGTCTCACATCTGTTAACAATTTAGTTGTGCCATCAAACATTTGCAGTTGTATACTTCCTATCCCAATAATATTGCAAGTAACATCATTACCCATGTACACGACGCCATCATCAACAGATCTATACGTCTTAAACCAGTCTTTATGGATACACATGTGGTTAGATGCCCCGGAATCTAACAACCAATGTTGATCATGTTTTGACATATTAACAGACAACACTTCGTCGCTCATACCTAAACCAGATGCCGAACCTGTATCTGTCGTGTTTGCTTCCTTCTTCTCTGTCGATGAAGCTTCTTTAGAAGATTGTTGTCGCTTCCAGCAATCCTTCTTCAAGTGTCCAGCTTTCCCACAATGCCAGCACTTCACCTTTGTCTTCTTTCCTTTAGACTTTGAACGAGAGTTGCTATGCTTACCCCCGGAGTGTCTCTCTCTCGAGCGACCTCTGGCCATCATTACCTCTGATGTAGAGGTGTCTGCATTCGACCTCTTCCTCGTCTCCTCAGACAACAAGGCTCCAACCACATCGTCAAACTCAAGGATGTCTGCTGTACTAAAGCTTATGGAAGTAACAAAGTGATCCCACGATTCGGGCAATGAACACAATAGAGTTATTGCCTTATCCTCTGAATCAAATTTTACATCTAGACTTTGTAATTGTACCAATAGAGCATTGAAAACATTCAGATGGTCAGTAATCGAGGTACCTTCCTTCATCCGCAAACCATAAAGTTGTCGCTTCAGGAGAATCCGATTTGTCAAAGATTTCGTCATGTAGAGCTTTTCAAGCTTCATCCACAAGCCTGCGGCGGTCTTCTCTGACACAATGTTGAATAGAACGTCATCCACCAGACATAACCGAATTGCGCTCAGAGCTCTGTCATCCAACTCATCCCATTCATCCTCCGTTATGGAAGAAGGCCTTTTGCTTTTCCCTAACAGTGCTTTCACCACGCCTTGTTGTACCAGGAGATCATGCATATTTACCTTCCAGATCTCGAAATTGGTTTCGCCGTTAAACTTCTCGATTTCAAAATGGGCACTTTGAGTTTTTGCCATATTGTGTCACAAAAAACAACCTCCAATTGCAATTTTTTAATAAATGAAGTTTTATTTAAAAAAAAAATAATGCCCTTCACCTTATAGAATGCCTTTCATCTTAATAGCATATGCCAATGGTATTTAAATTACAAATCGATTTACCATATGCCTTAAATGTGACCTTTTATAAATCTCCAAATCGATTATTTAATTTTTACCACCACTCAAAAGAAATCGATTCTTAAACCACCACCATAGTCAAATCGATATATCAACAAATACAAAACATGAATCGATTTATAACAAATTGACATTTAAAAACTTAAAAAAAAATAACGGTGGCTTAAACTCGACTCACGGCATTCTGTCATGGCATTTGCAGTTGAACAAACTTTCAATCGATTTTTATAATTTAATTCACCACTAATGCAGCGTTCAACCCCTTTCAACGCATTCCATTACCTGTCAACGCTGCCAACGCCTACGCCTCTCTGCATTTCAACGCCGCTCAACAGTGTTTCTGCGTGTTCTGGCAATCAACACGCACCAGCAATCAACACAGTACGCATCTCGCATTAGAATGCAGGTCCACGGCAAAGTTTAATCCCACCATTCAACGCTGTCACTTAGGCTTCCCACGCAGCAATCGTTTACCGATATGGTTTGCCCAACGTTGTTGCAACGCTGTTTAAACCTCCCACGCAGCGATCGTATATTTGGTGGTGTGTGAACGGGCTTAGTACCGCAGGCCCAGCTCTATGTACAGACTTAATCGTTTAAATGTGTTCACACATTCAAATCGACTTCCTACTCAGCATCACCAGACCAAACCACCGCCATGACTGGTCCATTCAGCGCGCAGGTAAATTGGTAAACGCAGCACCAAGCAACTCCACCGCTGCGCCACGCCTCCAACATGCTCCGATACCACTTGTTAGAGCCAAGATTGCACAGCAGACAAAAAACATATACACAACAAATAAATCATGCACAGGAAACACAGATTTTAACGTGGTTCACCCAACGATTCTGGGCTACGTCCACCAAACATAGGCATCGACAATCTTATTAACAAACAGGAGATTACAAACTCTCACACCCACTCAAACCATCTGTATGGATACCTGTTTTATAGCAAGGAGAATCTAACTGCCTCATAAATCCTCTCACATCAAATTTAGGATGCATTAACTCTCTCCCAACAACCTGGAGCTAATCTAGCAACAAATTCCTATTGTTGTCACACACTGAGATTTTCGCCTATTTTATTTAAAACAGAAAATCTCAACACCCACGTGATTTATATTAAAGAAAAGGTTTAATATTTTAAACCATATAAATAGTATTACACCTTAGGAATATGAAACATGAGAGTAATAAGCTCAACGAATTGATAGTATAAACCAAAATAAATAATAAACCAAAGGAATTATAAACTCAAGAGAATAATATTAAACCGAGGGGATTAATATTATAAACCCAGGTATATTTCTGATCTAGTTTTTCCTTTTTACTTCATGTTACATGAATTCTTAAATGCTTGATCTAGTTAAAAATTTTCATATTTTTCTTCATTAGAGTTGAAGATAAATTATTTTAAAAAGTAAAAAAATTATAATATATTCACCCAAATTTATTTACGAAGTATAAGTTTTACGAAACATTTTAAATTTATAGTTTTGAGTAACTACATGTCAAACCTAAATGTTGGTTGACATGACACTTTCTTATTCGAATGCCATTAGTTTTCAAGCTCAATTGAAGCCCAATTACTATTTAAATGTTCCAACACAACTCATTTCATTTTTTTTGATATTTTAATCATAGTTTTTTTTCATCATTCTTTTTTTCAAATAAAAACCAACAAATATTTCTATACTAATTCCCACCACCACTCAATATAAAAATGTTATTCCTTAAAACCTTTGTTTATAAAGAGATTTGAATCATTATTCGTCCACCCATAAACATAGAATTATCTAAAACTCTATTTAAACCTTGCAACACCCAAACAATTCTTAAAGGAAAATCCCATACATTATTATGAAATAGTTTCTCTGGACTACATGTTAGTCAAATTAGTCTATAATATTTTGGTTTTCTTAAATCTATATTAATTAAAATCATCGTGTTGATAATTTTAATAAACATCTTTTAAAATATGCCATAGTCAAAAGACTCTCAATACCTGAAACACTTAATTTATTTTCACTCATCTAAAATGTTAACCTCGAGTGAATTTAACTTTAAACATATTTATCAATAAATTGTCTCATATTAATACTAATTAATTCCATCTTTCTAATAACGACTTAAAGTTTATCTAATTAATATATAACTTATCCAAATATTTATATCTATTTAAGAAAAAACACAATTAAATTGCATTTATAATTTTTTTTACTGCGTACATTCGAATAAAACTTACAAACTAACGTACCTTAAAACAATATTGGTTTATAACGAATATTTCTTAGCAACATGAAATGGGATATTGTCGTAATATGGTTGTTTTCAAACTTTACAATAAATCCTCCTACCTAAAGCTTACACACAATACTAATAAAGGCGGCATGTGCTCGGAAGATATACATGTCATCGCGAACATACTGATATTTTTAGACACGCTCGACATGGAACACTAAGTATTATAACCAATTTTTATCTAAGTGATTCCAAAAATAATTTAACAAATAAAAATTTAAATAAAACGTTAAAAAAACTCGTTTTCCCGCAACAGATTGCATTAACTCTTGTCCAACCCAATGAGAATCCGTAAACATAACCAAATTTATTTTAAAATTTACATAGTCCGGATCTTGCAATAAAAACCAAAAGGAATATCACTAGTGAATATCGAGGACACACTCGAATTGCTGAGACAAACAAGGGACTCATAATAAGTATATTACATATTTAATAAATAAAGATGCGATATAGAGATATGAAAAAGTATAATATAGCAATTAAGATGATAATTTGTCTTTTATTTTTTTATTTCTTAAGTTAATTAAATAAAAAATTATTTATATTAATAAAATTTTACATAAAATTATAACTAATTAAACCAATTAGGAGATATACAAATCAAAACTCCATATATATATTTGAAAAAGTTTGATATATAATTTGTTTATCAATTTCATGGATTAAACTTGGCAAATAGTTTGATATATAATGTATTTATCAATCTAGATGGACTAAAGTCAATCTCAGTCTAGATGGATTAAACTCATCTAAATTTGAATATCAAAATTTTAAAAATATTAATTTTATTTTCTTGAAAATTAAATAAAAGAGGTTTTAATTGAGATAATATTTTATTTTAAAAATAATAATTTAAATTAACTATTTTAAAATGATAGTTAAAATTTTATGAATTTAATTAATATAAAAATTGTATAGAAACAAATTAGAGAAATATTAAAATTGTACTATAAAATTAATAAACCTTCTTGCTAAAATATTTTTTCAATCTTTGCAACTTGATGTATTTGAGTTTTTCATCCTCACACAGTGCATGGTAGATTTTAGAGTGAATAAGGATCTAAGTTTGTTCTTAGCACATATATTATGTCTACCATATATATATATATATATATATATATATATATATATATATATATATATATATATATATATATATAAAATTGAACATAAAATATATGTGCTAAGAACAAACTTAGATCCTTATTCACTCTAAAATCTACCATGCACTGTGTGAGGATGAAAAACTCAAATACATCAAGTTGCAAATATTAAAATTGTACTATAAAATTAATAAACCTTCTTGCTAAAATAGTTTTTCAATCTTTGCAACTTGATGTATTTGAGTTTTTCATCCTCACACAGTGCATGGTAGATTTTAGAGTGAATAAGGATCTAAGTTTGTTCTTAGCACATATATTTTATGTTCAGTTTATATATATATATATATATATATATATATATATATATATATATAAAACAATATTTTATTGAATATTTTAAACGTTTTTTTAAATCCATTTAAATTAGAAATGTATCAAAAACTAAGAGAAATCAAATATCTCAAGATGAAAATTTAGTTTTCATACAAATATGTAAAAAAATAAGAACTTTCAAAAATTTAATTGTCTTCAGACTCCATACATTTGAATTAAAGTACAAACTATTATAATATCATTTCAAAGTTCAACCATTAATATTTATTTTATCTTATTTTTTTATTGTTGCACTTTATTTTAAATCTCATTTATTCCATTTATCTGTAATGAATAAAATGTCTAAGTAATTTTATATTTTTATTTTCTATGTGGTTATCCTTAAATACTATAATTATACAATAAATTTTGAAGATGTACCATTTTAATAAAACGAAGAATAGAAAATGAATCTTTGCCTATATATACTCATAAGTGCTGGAATATTTGAACTATTTGAACAATAGTTTATGTCGGCTAATTTTATTTTTCTATTTTTCTTATTATCTTTTAATATCATCAAATTTGACAATATCTCACCTATACTTCATTGTAATGTTTATTTAGTATAAATAAACAAATATTTATTTATGATAGACATTGAAATATATATTTATTATTCTTATTATTATTTAGCCCTATGATATAATTCTAAAATGAATTACTCATCCCTCATTCTTATATGTCAAAATCAACAAACATTTTTACTGTTAATCACTGTAACTATTTTGTATTGCTATTTATTTTTATTTTAATGTAGATATTTAACTATTTTATATATGTTGACATTGAAACATCTATGCTATTAATATATTTATAAATATCATGTATTCAAAAACTAATTTTTGGCTATACACACACGCACATACATGAAATGTTAATTTTTTATTTTTTTTTGTAACCTTGGGAGGACTCTTCTATTTCATTTTAAAAAGCATATAGGAATACATACACATCCAAAAATTGGTAGAATGCCTTAATCCGCCTATTGGGAAACTGGATCTCATGACCATCTAACTATATGATAAGCCATCCAAAATTCAAATGTTTTCAGATTGTCTAAAAGTGAAATATAGGCCGAAGTATCATTTTATTCCTAATAGATAGTTATGCAAAATAGAAATTAAATTTTTGAGAATACATCCAAAACATTAGTCTAAATTTTCACAACAAAACAACCATGCTAGTCTAACCATTACTTGTCCGAAGAGTCAACGGGTGTTAGATCTTTGGCACTAGAACCCGACAACTCTGTCTGTGGAAGACAATGCCTATGCTTCTCAATCTAGGTGACATAGCCATTTTGAAGTTCAAAGAACAGAGAAATATAACCAGGTTCGAGAAGATGACATTAGAAGTGACAATAAAACAATACCTTCATCAGTTTCTCACCTCCTGGAAGCCACAGATTCTCCGAAGTCTCCCACCTGCTACTATTCTTGAGACCAGCAAAAAAATTGTATTCCCATTCGATGAGCATATAATGAAATGTAAGTGAAACCACCATTGAAATATATATCTCCTACCCCTAAATCTGCCAAGATATCATCCCTCGTTCGATGCCACCTTACACATGCGTACAATTTAATGCAAGTCATCAACCGAACACCTCTCCTTATGACCTATCCTTATATTGCGCTTAGATGAAATCTGATCAATGTCGTTGAGTTGTCTCTCACCCTAATCAAATATCTCTAATTAAAATTTTGGATTTCAAGGGTGTTATCACAAGCATATTTTAACAAGATATATTTCAACTGATACTATCCTTTGCCATGTTGTAGTGTTTTCCATGGTTGATCCAACATCCTATTAACGTTTTGGAATTCCCCATTTTCCAGGAAATCTACAACCATGTTCCTTCTCTTCATACATGGGATGGAATTATATAATCAAACATGTTGATGGGGGAAGGAATATTCTTTAGAAGATGGCCTAGTCTCTAGTTGGGACTAATATTTTTACTGTTGGATCCTTGGTTGAGGTTTTGAGGGCTTCAATAACAAGATGTGAATAGCCTTCTATGACCAGTTTCCCGTATCCTTCCCTTGCTGCAATGATTAAGCCTTTTTGTAGGGTTGTTAGTTCTTATATGACATAAACTAACTTTTTCTTGCATTAATCCTCCATTCGCTCCCTTGACAAGCCCTCCAAGCATTTGAGAGCCCTAGTTTCTCCCATGAGCCTGCATGAGTGGGAATGCATCTCTTTTATGCCATTTTTATGCGAGTGAATGTGGAATTTAAGGATAAATTTGAAGTCTAGGACCGAGGTCACTGCCTAGAACTCCATGAAATTTCTAGGAATGAAATATAACAGTGTAATAATGATACAAATGTAATTACTTGAATAAGTAACTGACTGAACCCCTATTATCCTGGACATTAATTTCTTCAAACATGTCACAAATATGTAATCTATAGGTGTAAACAATAGATCTGAGCATAGGGGTCTCATACTTATCTAAGAATTGTTAAGAGGCATTGATGCCTCATCACACTAACAACATTATCATCAATTAGGTCATAGATTCATTGTTCATTCAGTATTTAAACAAAACATGATGAGAGCCATAAATTATCACTGTCATAAATTTTAGTCATAACAAAAATATAACCAATAGAAATATCAATGTTTAACAACCATATAAACTAGTATATTTACCCATAAAATAACAAGGATAGAGAGCTCTTACTTCCATAAGAAAAATGCAACGAATTTTGGGACTTCCACGTACCACGCGACCATACACGTGGTTGAACCAAATATCTATTTCAGCTATTCACCACTATTCCATATTCCAAGAATGAATGTGGGATCTCATAAAGCACATCAATCAAAACCAAACCAAGATTCACAGAGGAAAAACTACCTCACCTTTGAACCAACGATCCCACGACATGTTAAAAAATAGTTAATCATCACCATATTTGTCTCTACCCAAGATATTGAGGGTTCGACGATATTTATTCCAACGAGGGCTCCTAGGACAAGTAACTCATCCCATAGCTAACACCAGGCTTCCGAATAATTTTTCCATCCATGGCTTCTAGGACATGTAACTGAATCCACCAAGGGCTTCCAGAGAATTTAGTAACTTAAACCAAGTTGTTACAAGGTTTCATAATCTTTGTCTAACAAAGTATTCAAGGAAATAATAACTCAAACCAAAACTAAAGGCACAAGAAAAACAACCATAAAACAAAAGTAAAACCCACATCACCATGCCTATCTAGGAAATGGAAAGGCTAGGAAAACCACTGTCAATCTAGGAAATCCTACGTGCTAATGACATATCATAAAAAAATAACCACATGCATATGCCATGCATGCAAAAACTATTGAGGAAATAATACACGCAACTCAGTACCTACAAAACAACGTCGTTGTATATGCTAATCCCAATGTCCTCTTTCACTTTCATGCTCTTCCTTTTCCTTCTTTCTCTAAAATTCCTAGTATGCCACACTCACAAGAGTGCTCCAAGAAAGCTCCAAAACTGAACTGATTAAAAGCAGAGAAAAATATTTATGACTTATTCTCATAATCCTTTTTATTAGTGAGGCCTCTACTTTATTCATTTTCCATTATTTTCCTTTAATGTCCTCCTCACATGCAACCTATGATTTTTCACCTTCTGTTTCTCATAATTTCATTACTTTTGTAAATAAAATTGTAATTAATGGCTCATGCCTTTCTAAAGCCTTTTCCTTTGCATTTTTCAATTTTCTTAACCATAATAAAGGGAAATGAACACCCACTAGGATGTTTTCCCCACCATTAAGCTTGGAATACATGTCCCATGACATTGGTATTATATTTTTTTACATGAATTTTTAACCAGAGTTGTTAGACCACCCTCCCCCTTGGGGGAACACCATCCTCGGTGTTCAATGACACCTACAATCAACAAGACTACTGAAAGAAAAAAAAACTACTTCCGATCGACCTTTATAAGTTATCTCATTGAAGTATTTATAATGACATACTTCTGAAAACATGACAACATACCACTTACTAGAGAGTTATAACACAACTCATTATGGTATTTACAATAATAAAAACATATACACTCATACACATTTTCTCAACCAAAAATAAAAGGTTATGATGCTTGCATCCACAACAATGGAGTTTAGAGGCTCACAACTCCCCCCTCAAATTAATACTAAGATCTACCTCCTTCCTAGGATGTCCAAAATCCACTACCAAAGTGAAAGTTGTATCCAATGTCCAACACTACAATCCTACGCCACTTGCCCTCTAAGTGAATAGTTACTAGCTCATTGTTCCAGGGAGAACTCTTAGTGTGCATCTGGTTCCATCTAGCAATGCTAATGACCAAAACAAATCCATCCCCAAAATTCCCTTCTCTGCTACATAGTACCTCGAGAAATCTGATCACCCCCTTTGGTGCAGTCACCCACCTTCCAAGTTTCACTCGCACCTCCATCCCGAGATGTCCATCCATTGGCAAGATTTTCTCACATCGGAAGGTCCAAAAACACCAAGGAATATCCCTACCTCAAAACCATCATACCGATCATAACGTGCTAATGGAAATAAATGGATAGGATTGGGTATCATTGTCCCAAAATGGCCCTGCTCCTGAAGCGCTTTACCATCATATTGTTACATTTTTTAATTCCTTTTGTTGTTGCTACTAATTCTTTTATTCAGTTCAATTCACCCAATGAGTAATTTACATGCTCCTGGTACCAAGCACATAATTCCCATTAAACTCAAAATGAATTGAAATAAACTCAAATCATACCTCATTGGTAGCTCATCAACAAGTTACGCTTGCAATCATGTAAACTTCCTGTCACAACAAGTCAAACTAATTGTTTCATAAATCATCATGTATAAAGATATCACATCCTGTTAGCTCAAAATGCAGCCATCATAAATCAAAATCATATATCACATATAACGATCATAAACCATAGTCATAGATCGCATGTAACCATCATAAACCAGAGTCATAGATCACATGTAGTCATCATGAGTCAGAATTCGAAATCACATGCATAATAAAATGAAATAAAATTATGATACTTATCCTTTAATCAATCCTTAGCTTCTACCATTATCCTTTTTCCTTTCCATACACACATTGGATCGGTTTCCACACCCAAAAAACACCTAGTGCCTTCTCTTCAACCACATACAAATATAAATAGTGTACATCACACACATACACCCACACATGACATACAACACCATACAATACATGCCTACACATGGCATACAACACATACACCCACACCAAACGTACAACACAACACATACACCTACATATGATGTACGACACATCACAATACATACACAACACCCAGTGTAAAACGCAACACAATGCATACTCCTATACCCGGTGTACAACACAACAAAATACGTAGACCTACATTCGATTTACAACACAACAAAATACGTACACAAAGTACAACACAACAAATGCTCATATCACGAAACTGCGACTACATAATTCACATACCTTGTACCACATGTACACAACACAACACGTACAACATGCACACAATACCACATGTACTTGAAGTAAAAATTTAATATATTTTTAAAAATAAAGTGAAAATAATTTAATTATTATTTTATTTGACTCGTTAAAGGATGGGTTTCATGCTTGGGTAAAATGTATGGGTCAAGCTTCCAATACTACCTCTAGGTTATTGTCAAATTCAGAATGTGAAGACTCCTCCATCCTTCTAGCCTCCTTGTTGTTAAAGGAATGCTTATCAAATTGGCTAAACTCAGAAGAAACACATGTTGGCTCCCTACAATGACACATCTCCTCACCTAGTCATGGCAGCTCATTTCAATGTGGAATCAACTATAAATAGAAGCCTAGAAGCTCACATTTCCAAATGGAAAAAAAATGAATTTCAGAGATGGGTATCTCTGTGGAGAATTTTAGTGATCACAGAGTTTATATAGGGTTTTTCTAAGACATATGTTCAGTGTCCTTATAGTAAAAGGATTTGATATCATAGAGTGCTTGTTTCTTCTTCAACTCGGTGGTACCTTAGAAGGAAGGTGGTTTCATTCTGGTACATAAAAGACCTGAGATTGGTTGCAGAGGTGATCTCTTCAAGGAAAATTATGAAGATTGCTCACTCTTATAGGATAAATGTAATTGAAGAATGAAAAGGTTTAATTTATGGATGGACGTAGTCTCGATTTTGAGTTGTAAGGGTCTTAGTCATCTCATATTAAATCTAATAAATAAAGATTTTTTTACTCGATTTTCCACTCGAGGGGGTTTTTCCCTGGCAATGTGCCTACATCTTGTCTTCTATATATTCATTGCTTGGAATTAATATTGATGATAATAAAAGGTAATTAAAATATTGAATACTAATAATGAAAACATCACAAGTTAATGCCATAATAAGGGAAATGATTTAATTGAAATTTCTTTGGATTTCCTAACATGGTATCAGAGCTATGGTCATTTTCAAACACAGTTCTACTCTAATGAAACTAATATAACTCACTATAGTAGCTCGGATGATATCGTTTCTCCAAAATAATGTTGAATATATGAGATTATTGTAGGCTGCAATTGGTTTTAGCACTATTACATAGTGATAAGGCTCTTCTAACTCTGATATAAATTTATGATATCACAATAAGGTAGTAACACTACTTTGGTAAGAAGGGTCAGCGTTAATCGTTCAGTTTAAGGGTAAGAGAATTACAATAAAAAATAATAATATCACAAATAACAAGTTCAAATGTTTTGTTTTCATTACAAAGAGCTCCGATAAGATGTTCTGTATGCCTTCACCATTTGATGAGACACTCCCATAGTTGCATGATATCCTCCCATGCTCTCACATTCTATGCTACTTCAATTTGATGTTATCACAGTAAAGATAACTTAGTCATCACATGACCCAAAACTCAAAAAATATATTAAAGGAGATCAAACAAGGTACAAAAAAGTATCGGTGCCTATTACATTCTAGGTGCAACCTATGTTTTTGATCAACCTCAGTGATAAAGTTTTTTACATCTGAATTTTTTTATTAATCATAGTCATGTCATAAAAGAAATATCATACTCCAAAAATAGTCCTATGGTCATGTGCAAGATTTAAAAAATACCACACAAACAATGGACTAGTCATGCATTTGAAGGCAATGAAAGGAGGATTTGCTAAGGAAAAACATTTATGGAAAAAGAAATCTAGTAAGTATTGTCACTTTCCATCAAGCTATCAAATCAAAGGTACCTAAACACAACGTATGTATATATATGAGCCTTTAAAATTTCTATTATCCTAAATGGTCCTTATGATCCTTGGTTATAATTGGACTAGGATAAAGATTATAATCCCTAATATATCTTGCATCCTTATTTTCTAGTGTTTACATGTAATCTAAGATGTCAAATAAAAGTTCCAATTTATGTTTGAAACATTCCTTCCTCCATGATTATGCAGAAGATCTAAATTAAGAAATTAAATTTTGTCTTTGGTATCACACGTTGTGCCTATAGGTATGTTCTACAGATATAAAAGATGATGGCTTAAAGAACATATCAATGAATCCTTACGAGGTTTTCCAAGGAACATCTCTAGGTATGTCTTAAAATATTCACCTTATAAATTCTCTTGAAGACACATTAATATCATTTAGAAGTTTACATTAATTTAATAACATTGTTATGTCTAGTTGTATTTCTTGTTTAGGGTGATTTACCTTTTGATAAAACTACCCCACTGATATTCTTAATATATTTTATAGAACCCTAGACACATTCTCTAGAAAACCATAACCTTAGGGTATGGTATTGTGAATGCGTGAAGCCATAAAATTCTTAGGGTTATTGTGAAATGCTATTTAAAATTTTTGATTAGGATGACATGTTTGAGATTTTGGTATGATCATGAAAACCTGACTTGTTGGGGTTGAATGATGTTTGTCTATAATCCCGAACCATTGAGATTTTTGGAATAGTAGGGTTTACTTTTCTATGTTATGAAATACTACATATTTAGGGTTTGATTGGGTTTCTAAGAAAACCATTGTTATGTATTTAGATTCCTAGGAATGAAACCATGGGCATGTGTCCATTGGTTGAAATCATAGCTTGGTCTAAGTGTAACATTTTAATATTTCTTGACATATGATGTGTTGGTGATGAATTCCTAGATATATGTGATGACATAAATGTGAATGATCACGAGTCTTAGGGTTTGGAAATAAGCCCTAGTCAAAGTTTGATGGTTTATGATGATGTTTTTTAAATAAAGTGTTTTGCAGCTAAACCCGAGTAGTACTTTAAAATTATCTAGTATGTGTGATATGGAAATCTTGAATCTATGAATCTATATAGCGATTATTGATAATTTGAAGATGAAAATCTAGGGTGGATTTTAAACTCTAGTAGATGTTAGTCATGATTTTGATTAAGCTGTGATTCATTTTCATTATTGATTCTCATGAAATATAGGTGAGGAATCTAACATATTAATTCTCAAAGTTGCTAGATTTGTTGAATTGATACTTTTCTAGGGTTTCTATATTAAGGAACTTGTCGTTGAAAGAATATTGAAACCCCTTGTATAATAAGGGTGATATCTTGATGAGATATGAATGTGACATAGGGTTTCTAACTAAACCTCATCAAGAATTTGAAATATGGTCTCTTATTGATTATGTTTGTAAAGGCTAATGATTCCTCTATTATAATCTTTTCAAATGGCTAACTTCATGCTTCTATAATTTTTGTTGTAATTTCTATCTAAGTTGTGCAGGTACATCATCTTCAAGATGGTAAAGATGATCTTAAGTAAAGTTGATGGGATAAGAATGATATATGAATGACTTTGAAAAGAAGGAAGGAAGCCATGAAAAATTATCTGATGTCGTAAAGAAATAGTAGAACTCTCTAAGGTAAGAGGGAGACTCGATACAATCTCCCTAGGATACGAGGATGGTCGAGAATATTATTTGTACATGAATGGTTATATCCTCTCTGTTTAAGAGGAGTGAGAAATATAATTCTCTACTTCATGTTTTATGCACTAAACCAGGTCTAACAGTCGTAAGTTTTAGTGAAGGTCATGAGTAGGATAATAAAATTGGAGAATCAATTATGATGTACTGCTCAAATAAGGAAAGCAGGATCCTATTGAAGAATATGTTGCTACATAAAAAGTAGGAAAGGAAAGTGTGTGATTGATAAATCTTCTGTCAAATAATCGGTTGATATTCCTATAGTGAAAAGTTGAGAAGCAACATCAAGTTTTCTAGAAGACCCCAGAGGTTTGTATTTTAATATGTACATGTGGAAGTATATTATTGATTGTGGTTGTGTTTATACTAGTAAATATCTCAAAGTATTTTATAGCATGCTCATTACCAATCAATTTGATTGGGAGATTTTGGTCATCCTTGATATTCTGGATGAAAGAGTGTTAAGGTTTTGTGATTGAAGCATTTCCTGGGAGGACATATGGATGACACTTTGTGTTGATGTCTAGGTCCCAAAGTTGGAAATATGGTGTTCATTATAGATCACTATTTTTTATACAAACCTGGTCACTTGTGTTGGTGATTAGCAAGTAAGCCTGATGATACCTAGAGGGGTTGAAAGATTGAGTCAACCTTATTCCCACTTTGATAGATTTCCCTATTGAGGAGTCTAGTCCATGGCATTGCGGTGCCTAAAATTATTCATAAATGATGTGTTGAGGTCTTCCATGTACCTATTCAATTATATTTAAATATGAATACCTCCTTATTTAAGAGAGCTTGTTGGAAAATGTAGCTAGGTTTGGTATTCATTATTTTATTTTAAGTCAGAATGAAATATATTTGATAAAAGAAAGTGAAAAGAATTTTATAAGTATTTTATTTAACTTGTTAAAACACGGGTTTCATGCTTGGGTAAAATGTATAGGTCAAGCTTCCATTGTAGGCTCTAGGTTATTGTCAAAGACAAAATGTGAAAACTCTTCCATCCATCTAGTCTCCTTGTTGTTAAAATAATCCTTATCAAGTTGGCTAAACTATAGAAAAACACATGTCATCTGACTACAATGACACCTTTATTCACTTGGTCATGTCGACTCATTTTAATGTGCAATCAATTATAAATTCTAGCCTAGAAGCTCACATTTATAAATGGAACAAAATCTTGCATTTGAGGGAAAATGTTTTCAGGTATCTCTCTAGGGAATATCCGTGATCAGAGAGGGTTCCTATAAGGTTTTTCAAAGACATATGTTTGGTGTATTTACAGTAAAAAGATCGGATATCATAGAGTGATCAGTGCTACTTCAACTTGGTGCTATTTAAAAAGTAATATGGCCTTAGTTTGTTAAATAATATATCCTCGATTGGTTGGAGAGGTGATATCTTCAAGGAAAGTATGAAGAAGATTGACTGCTATAGGAGCAATGAAATTGAAGCATGAAAAGGTTGACTTGATGGATGGAGTTAGTATTTATTTTGAGTTGTAAGGTTCTTGATCATCTAATCTTGAATCTACTAAAGGAAGAATTTATGACTAGGATTTCCCCTCGAGGGGTGTTTTTCCCTCGCAATGTGCCTACGTCTTGTGTTCTCATCTGTTCATTGCTTGGCATTAATATCGATGATAAGAAAACATAATTAAAAGACGTAATACTATTAATTAAAACATCAAAAGTTAATGGCATAATAAGGGAAATCGTTTAACTACCATTTATTTGGATTTTGTAACACTGGGAAGGAAATTTTTTCCTTCACTTTGAGCGTTAGTCGAAGGAGGATGAACAATCTGGGGAGTCTGATTACCAACTAAATCTCTATATGAGAAATCTTTGGAGGATTATGGTTTCCCCAAAGCACCTCCTCAAAGACATAGAGTCAAAATCACAGTGGAATCCTTATAAATATGATAATCAGATATAGGAATAGGATATTCGAACCTCTTACCTTCATAAAGGAGGAGTTGAACCTAATGAGGAAATCCTGATTTGAGCTCCAAAAAACGTTTCAGCTTTGTGATAATATTTGCATATGTTACCCAAAAAAAAAGTATCCAAACACCATTTTGACTAAGATCTTGAAGGGGCTATTCCATATGCAACTCTTTTTAAACATAGCTTCCTCACCAATGAGGGTTTTTAGCAAAGGAACTTTCTTTGCAACCATCAAATCTTGCACCATACCTTCATATTCTCCTTTATAGGGTTATTGCTTCATGGCCATGGATTTTCTTCTTCTAATGAGAAATATCTCGATGGGGAAATATCAAGTAGTTACACTGACCACTTCTCTCACTTCAATACTGATAACAAACGTTCTTATAAAATCTACAACATGTGGTGAAGAGTAAATTTGGTGTTCGCCCTCAGTGGGATCCACACTATTCTCTGCAATAAAATTCAATAAACATATTACATGAGATAAATTTGAAGCTCATAGTATTATTTCTTTAAAATGAAATTTTTAATTATTTAATATAAATATGAGTTTCCATTATTTAATAGAAACATGAAGAGGTTGTTAGTGACTAGATGAATGTGTATTTATAAGAAAGTGCCTTGCTAATCTTTACCTTGTTGCATATGTACTATTTTCACTTGAAGGATAAGACCCGAGTTAAATAATTTTTCTTTATTTAATTGTTAAATACTTACAATTTTATAAAATTCATAACAGTTTGTAATTTTTGGAACCATCTATTTAATGGGTGATTTGAAAATCTACACATATATAATCAAATCGATAAAAATGCAGAAATAAAAAGAATTTTATGAGTATATGGTTAAATCTTAGATAAGTATCGACTATCCAACACCCACATCCACAATTCACTCGGACTTTAAGACACACACAATATAAGAAATTCTCGATAAAATTGAAAAAATCAAAAGAATTTAATAAGCATACTTGTTAAACCTCTAAGGTAAGTATCGACTATATCCAACACCCATATCCACAATTCACTTGGAATTTATGATGTGCCATCAAGATGTACTACATTCTACACAATCAAACTTAAAGAATGAAAACTAGAGTGTGAGCCTTAAATGTTGAGACTCACACAACATGTCCAGAACCATGGGTCATTAGTATCCCATATAAAACAATAAGTAAATTTTCTTTTTTGTTTGATTGAAATAGAAATTTTTTTATTTTATATTGAAAAATTTATGTAGTTTCTTTAATTTTGGTGCACTACTAATGTAACAACTCCACTTACAAAAAATTGTTTTTATAATTATGGTATAATTAATCACTTTGTGACTCTATCGTTCATCATTGACGAATGTTTTTCTTATCCTTTCCTCCCTATTTTCTCAATTTACAATGAACTTATTTATATACTATCATCATGCTTAGATGAATTCTGTGGTTATACGTTTTGTATTTGATAATTGAAAAAACCATCACTTGTCCTTATTTCCTTTTATACTCCTTATCCTCATACGATTTAGATCCACCTTATCATCTCCATCACCTTAATTGTGCATCAATGCAGTAATAGTAACTCCTCATTATTAGCTTTCAATTATCTATCTTACATATTCGATCATTTTCTCTCATGAAATTATTAATTAATACACTTATGCTCCTCCTTATGATTTTATCTTTTGTATATCTAAAGGATTTCTCTTCCTTATTATCATAGACTTTAACATATAACTTTATGCACTTTAGGAATTATTCTTGTTATAATATTCGATAGGAGTTTGATCGAATCCATCCTACTATAATGAGATATACAATCGATACTAAAGTTTTTCAATTTGGGTTATTACAATATAACCTTTAGGAAACCATTACATTTTAAGAATACCATCTTCTTTGCTTGTCGTATGATAAAATTAAAGTATTAAGGTCCGATGCTCAACATACCATATTAAATATGATGTACGTCCTTTCGAATTTTATAGTGTGACTTAACTTAATAGAAGATACCTATACGCCTTTATAGTCTTTATGAATTATAAAAAATCAACTATGGATACGAATTTATAGGATTCCTACCACGAAAGTTTGATCTTACCATTTTATTGAAAAACTATCCACTATACTATATCCATATCTTATATTACACCATTAATAACTGCTTTTGTATCCCATATAATGCTTTAGAGGTTTAATACTTTGGTTACTTCTTAGGTATTCAAATTTGAATATAGTTGAGTCACCATGACCTTATTCACCGTGACTAAATTGGGTTAGGTTCAAATTTTATTATGTGATTACGTATGGAGCTGATATCCCCTCACATCAAAGCTTGACATTAACTAATGTATTTTTCATACTTAAATTAAAGAGGAATCACATATATGTTTTAGGTTTATACATTTACATTTCTTATTAGTACTATTACTTACCATTCAACCTTGGGATTTCATCGATTTATCTATACTTTTACGTTATTTCATCCACATGGATTCTCGGCCTTCCTTTATCTGATGCCTTCCACGTGGAGGGTGTAGAAGGACTCGTATATTACAGAGTGTTTTTCCATAATGAGTTGCTAAATTTGTTTTATAAGTTTTCATTTTTGAGTTTTTCGAATGCGGCTCTACAACTCGACTTACCCACACAGTTGATTTCAATTTTGTTTTCGTTGCCGAGAATTTCACCGAGGAAATCACGAAATCAATCCATAGTAATAGTGCCCACACCGTCATCCTTCGTGCAAATAAACTCTATCTCAGGTAAGGCCAAAGCCTCTTTGCATTTACATTACCCAACAAAATATCATTAATGATTTACAAGGTAACTCCATTCCAGTTTACGTTTTTTGTTTTGGTTATCAGAATCTGGCTCTACCATTAAAAGTGGTTCTTCCTGCTACCTCTTGCAGGTTTATTATAAAGCGATAAGGATCCCTATCCTCCAGTTTACCATTTTCTAAATGTAAGGAGCTTTGATTTACTAAACCACTACAACCCCAATTTTTTCTTTGCGAGTTTTGTTTTTCATAATTCCGTGGACTAAATTTGAATTTCCATTGTAGGTGAACGAATGTTGAATTGGGCTCTTCCAATGGACACTGGGTAAGATAATTAACCCTTTTTCTAATTCGTTTTATTTTTGTGACAACCATTCCTCGTAGATGGTTCAGCCTACGCATCGCTCCCCATGGATGGGTTATATTAAAATATGCTCTTAAATTCCATTTAAATTCAAGAGTGCCTCCCATTTGCAGTTTCCTTTTTTTGGGGGGAAGTTTAGAAATCATGACGGTACATAATTTCTCAATGTATCTATTCAACTACTCTGTGTTTTCATACTTACACATTTTCCGCAAATTAGTCATTTTTATAAGACTAATATTTACATAATTTGTAATTCTATTTGTATTTGAATTTCTACTTGGTTTTATTCTTCAGTTATGGGGACTTTTGTAATTATATTTTCTCATCTTATTCTAATGGAAAATTCTCTAACACTTCAACTTTGAATTTTCAGGGCTTGAGTGTAACGTTATGGAAATTTTTATACTATGTATATGAGAATTATTTCTTAGTTTCATTTAATTTCATAACATCGCTTTATATTATGAATTTTTCTTAAATGGGATAATATTCCACCCATAACATATCTTAGCTCGGATCAATCTCCATTTCGTAATCCATCAGATCAATTGGAAATTGAGTTATTAAATTTGTTAATAATTAATTCACCAGTATGCTCAAATAGTACCTCTCAATTTTCCAAATACTTCTATCTCAAAGTTAGAAAGAGTTAGAAAGAGTTAACTTCAGAGAGTAAGATAGAGAGATAACAATTGAAAATTTGGGTTTTAACAGTAGGCCAAATTCCTGTATTTTGTTAATTCCAATTTGTATAATAATATTTCTTTATCTCGACTTGAGATTCATAGAACTAGATTTATATATTTTTAGAATTATTCCTTCAGGAGCTACTAAGAATTTTAATTATTGCCTCGAAATTAAAATGATTTATTTTTCAGCATCTGCATTTAACCTTCTAAAACTAGTCATGGTCCTTTACGTTTCATGCAGTCTTATGACACGTAATTTTTCTCCAATGTCACTTGAATATTTCTGACTTTATATTTTGATTGGATTCCTTATGTGAATACATCAACTTGTAATGGAATCTCAGCTTGAATTAGTAAGGTAATTTACTATTTACTTCCCTATGATTCCTTCGACAGATTTCATAGTATGTATTTAATTATCCTCATAATTAAATTCTAACCAATTATTTTTCTAGTTTATTGTACAGGTATTTTACCTTGAACTATTTGTTTTATTCCTCTGATATGTAGGTTGGTCTATAACCTACTATAATTCCATCCACTGAATTCTAAGAAAATGATTCCTATGTAAATTTTGTACATAATATACAGATTAATTTTATGCAGTTCATATACTATGGACATTGTATCTTAATACAATTTATCAGTATTTACAATATAATTTCCACGAGAATGTCTCTTTGTTGTGTGTATACTTGTATCATCTTTTAGTACTGAATTTTATTTATGAGATTTAATTTCTCGTTTATCCATATGATGACTAGACATAATGATGTACAAGATGAAAATAAAATAGAGATATAAAATCACATTCTTTCTATATTTTATAATATCTCTTAGTATATACAGGTTTCTAATTCATTTTGGGTTTGCATAATAGTTTTGTTAACTAACTCCATTTTCATCTGTTCTAATTCACATAATAAAATGTCTGAATTGCACATAAAAATTCTCACAACCTAACAATAGATTTAAACCCTCATAATTGGGTTTAGAATTTATGTCTGTTGATTTCTAAATAAATCTGTTGATATAACCATACAAAACTAAATTATTTTCACAATGATTAGGTTCTGTTAAATACATATGATGGTAAACTGTAAAATTAATACAACTATTCATCATATATAATTTTTCACTTATCTTTTTTCATAAAAAACATTCCTCAAAATTATCATGCAAATCATAAAAACATAATAATAATATAAAACAGAGACCTCGGAGTAGAGATCACTTCCTCTAAGGTGTAGACAACCTCTTGTCTACCCAAAAATGGCTTATTTAGTCTGTTTTGCTATCAACTTGTTTCCATAAGTGCGTCGAGTTAATCAGGATGTTGTTTTCCTTTTTTCCTAGGCTTTTCTTTTGTTTCTTCCACAAAATTACTTTAAAACTAGCTTTTTCCTCTTTCTCGTTTTATTCTACCTCTTCCTTGTAACTTTCCTCTTTATTGGGGTATCTTTTTAGATTTTTTTAATCTCAAATCTAAAAATCAATATTTAATTTTTTTTTCTCCAGGATTTTTAGAGAATTGAGAAAGTCTTTGAAATCTTATCCATCCTCATGGACTTGGATTCATGATCTCTAATTATACTCTAGTATTTACACAATTAATTCCATTTCCATTTTATTAAATTTAAATAATAAAATATATCCATGATAAATTTCCTATAGGTCCATTGCACATTTAGAGCTTTTCACTCCCTAAAATAACAACAGAAAATTAGGAATATTACAACTCATAGATCTTATTTTTAATAAAATGGTTCTATTATTTAGTTTGATTAGAATTTTTTTTTTTTGTAGTTGGATATAAAAATATTGGTTTCCAAATCTATGATGATATATTCAACCTCTTAAGTGTTAAACCTCTCTATTCTTATTCCGTGCCATAAGATTATAATTTTTTTCAAAAGTGAGTTCCTACATATTATTATTGCATGAAATGTTAGAATCCTATAAAATTAATATATAAAAGTAACTTCAAATTTGTTATATTATTTATTAGGTAATATTTAAGTCCAACTCATCGCATGGAAAGCTAATATTATTTGTTTCTCTTCCAAATACATTATAGTTAATGAGTTTGACCACACTACTCACTAAACTCATTCAACATAATTTGTAAAATCTTTAAAATTGTATAAATAGTAAGTATACATATTTACACCAAATCATTAGCTAGCTTCATAGAAACAAACACACCTAGATATATAATAAGCCTCTTCTCCCACCTACAAACTTTTACATTAAAACTAAATTATATTATTATTATTATTATTATTATAATATTATTAACCACAAAAATTAAAAACTTATAAAATATTACATAGTATTTAGATAATAAATAAAATTAGAAATTACATAATATGTAAATAGAAATTAAAAGAAAAAACTATCAAAAATGTTTATACTCTCGTTTCATATCTATATTATAACTTTATTATTGGTAAAATATATAGTGATCAATTTAGTTTAGTTTTTTAATTTTTAAATTGATGTTCGAAATCTTATTCGAGTAATGCTTTTCATCATAAAAGTTTTTTTTTAATAAAATAATAAAAAATCAAATTACAAAGATAAAATAAAAAAATTTATTTACTTAATATTCTAATTTAACCACTAAATAATTATACAAACTTATTCAAATATTTATACAAATTCTAGATAAACCACATTTATTAAACCACAACCTGCGCATATAGTTTTTTTCAAAATATGAAGGACATGACTACTATTGAGGGTTTTGGATTTGGCCTTTAAGGAAATGCTCCAGGATCACCAGGTAGACATGGGGACTAGCCACATTCCCAGCGAACTCATTGCCGTCCTACATAGTTGAAGAATATATAAATTTATGACACTTGCGGTTGACGGTTTGATTCCCTTTAAGGCCGGTTGTATTTAGGCCAAAAAGAGGTGACGTATACCGTTGGAAGTAGTGGTGAGAAAGGCATCTATGTAGAAATGAATGGACATTCTAATTATGCTAATATTTATGAATATTACGTTTATTCAGTCTCAGACATCTACCGAAATATCAAGTTCCATTTATTAATTTGCATAAATATAAATATAGTTTAAAGTATTAATGATGAATGTATTAATTATTAATGCACAAAATCTAATTATGTTAATATTTATGAATATTAAGTTCATTCAGTCTTAGACATCTACCGAAATATCAAGTTCCATTTATTAATTTGCATAAATATAAAAACACTGTAAAGTATTAATGATTAATGTATTAATTATCAATGCACAAAATCTAGTATATTAAATAATTAAATTGTTTTGTTGCTTTTTCTAATTTATAATTTTTAGGATGATAATGATTAATCTCCACTAAGATGGATATGATTTATTGGACATTACTAAAGAAGAAGTTAATCGGGATTACTAATTCATGTCATAAAAAAGAGTGAGAGAAGAGTTACCACGTCAATGTAGTTTTTCTTATTGAACAAGTCTAAGAGGTCGGTAGTGGAGAAAACATTTTTGAAATGATAGCTGATGTGAGTAAAAGACATACAATCCAAGAGAAAGTGTTTTTTATCTCTAGTCTCCTTGTATCACAAAAGATTCATATTCTCATGTCCCATGGTATCTTGAGAATAGATGGTTTCATTCCGGAGTTGATGAGAATTATTTCTAATCCTTGCAATAACCATTCTCTTCTAAGCACTCGTTAAGATAGAAAGGTAATTATGGTTAGCAAACTTGGGGTTGATAACCTCCTTATAGTATCTTAACTCTATTTCCCCATCTAACTCCTTATCACTCCATAACTTACCATTAAATTTGGAAGTAATGATGTTTTTAGTTTTATCCTTATTCCCCAATATTATCTCCTAGTTTATTTCCCAATAATCAAGCAACCACTTTGCATCTTTATGCCACACTGCCTAGAGTCGAAGGTGATTTTGACTAGAGTTGGAAGAAGTGGGCGAAAGACTAGCCTCATTTAAGAGAATAAGGTAGGGATTATTATCTTTAATGTTGATTTTCTATGTTTTGAATTTCTTTGGGATCATTTCAATTTCTCTCCATGAATCTCTAGATAAATTTAATCTCCATACCTCACATCCATATAAGACTAGCCTCAATTAAGAGAATAAGGTAGGGAGTATTATCTTTAATGTTGATTTTCTATGTTTTGAATTGCTTTGGGGTCATTTCAATTTTTCTCCATGAATCTCTAGATAAATTTAATTTCCATACCTCACATCCATATAAAGTAACACTAGTCACAAGAGTCTCAGGAACATATTTTCACTCCAAAATCAAAGTTGATCAATCCTCTTACAATTGTTTTGAAGCTCACAGTAAGTTTTTCATTCTTCTACAATCATTTTTTCAGTGCTATAGTTCCATTTGCGCTGATGGTGGATGTCAATACCTAAATATTTGTAAGAATAAATATTATCTAAATAATCGTTACAATAAATGAAATTATCATAAATAATCTTTTCGTATTTAATAATCATAAATTTAGTATTTGTTAATATTAAGAGTCATACCCATCTTGAAACAATAATAATTGAGAGTCTTGAAACAATAATTGTTGATGGTTTTAAACTATTTATTGAAATTGTATGAATTCTTATAAAAAATATTCATATCATAAGCATAGAAGAAAATAATAATAACTATACCGAACATGTTCAAATTGCAAATCAATTAAAACACAATTTCCACTTTTAGTAGGTAAAGTTTCTAACTTCATTTAAAATATTCCCAACAATATTTCAACATCAACCATACAGATCAAAATGGTGAATTATGAGTGTGTCATTATGAAATTAACGAACTTTACAAAACTTTGTTCATAATGACATTCTTTAGAACTCCGTTTGTATCGCCATCAAATGATTCAGTTGTTGCAAATTTAGAATGAAAAAGTTTCAAAATCTTCATTTCGAATGGAATTGTGGAGAAGTCCATTTTGTTTTTTTCCCGTCCATAAAGTGATTTAGTTGTTACAAATTTGAACATCGAGGTTATTTTCAGGGAAACTAAGGTAAAAATCTAGATCGAGGATCAGCAGGAGATAATACAGACTGTATTGACTATTCTCTGTCAAAACTGTGACTATTGCGCTGGTCGTCTGCATTGGGAACATTTAAATTTATGGCACATTTTTGGTGACAAATTGATGTCCACCAAATCATTTGTATTTAGGTTACACTGGTATAATATGATGTATATGAACATAATATGAAGGCGTAATATGATGTCTACTAAGATCTTAGTAGAAAACAAAACAAAAACTGAGTCATTAGTCTTATTTTCGAAAATCAATTTTCTTTCGTCTTTTGTTTTTGAATAAGAAGAAGATTAAGATTATCGTTGATATTTTCTTTTCATTGTTTAATTTATATTCACATTTAATTTAATTTTCAAAATATTTTGTTATACTATCAATTTTTTTTACTTTTTAATGTGTAAATTTTTTTGTTTTTAATATGAAAACAAAATCTTAAAAAAATCCAATTAATTGGAAATTCAATGGCCTTAGTGAATATTAATAATCATTATCATCATCATAAATCTATAATAATGATGATAATAATAGAATACAATTTTTAGAAAAAATGAATAATAATAAACATTGTTGAAGCACTCATGGTGACATCATCTCCACTAATCATGTCTACAGTGAAACTGCATTTATACAGCTAAAAGTAAATTATGATAACAACTTTTTAAATAGATAATCTGGAAATTAATTATGTGTACAGTGAAACGGTATATATACAGCTAAAAGTTATCATAACAACTTTTTAAATAGATAATCTGCAATTTTTTTTCGTTTTAACCTAAAAAAAAATTAAAAAAAAATTCAATAAATCATATAGTTCTTGGTAAACATTAATCATAATCATCATTATCATAATATTATAATAATAATAAAAATAATTTAATACCACACTGTAAAGATGTGAATAATAATGTGCACTATTGAAACACGGAGGGTAACATCATCTCCACTAATCCTGTGTACAGCGAAACTGTGTATACACACACGCAAATTATCATGATAACAACCTCAGCTGAATATGAACTCACCCAATTACTGATTCTGCCCCCGTTAACGCAAAGGAACAGATGATAATGATAAAGCATGACAAACCATATCTTAAGGAGGTCTATGAAGCTATAGTACCATTTTATGAGATTTATTTTCTATTTTATATTTTTACAATTAAAATAAAATTGTATACTTTTCAGGTCCAACTTCTCATACTTCAGTTATATTCAACACAAGCTCTCCGCCTTATCCCACGGGTTTTCTCCTTCCAGTTCCGCCCCCGTCTCTTGTATTTCCTCTAGGGTTATTAATTTGTCTTCAAAAGAATTAGACAACGATTCTGTTAACGTTCTTCAAAAGTGTTTTTATTCTGCTACTGTTCATCGTCCCATTACTGTAGAAACAATTTCAGGTTCTATCGAACCAAAACCGCCTATTCACATAGCTGAAGGATTCATGGAAAGATTGTATCCAAATTCTAAATTCCGCTCTACTGCGCTCACTGAATCTCTGTAAAAAGAATTTGGAGCTCTCCAAACCAGCAACCCTAACATCGTTATTCTCAAAGCCCTAAAGTGCGACAAAGACAGTGCCTCGGCTTTCATGAAAACCTTCGATTATAAAACAAATCCGGTTTCCCTTATGTCAATTCCCTCTTAGACAATTCCCTTAACTAAATTACCTTATAGGTAACCAAATTCATCTAATTCTCCGTTATAATACAGCCTGTAGTAATTCTTTTTGCTAGTGCCCATTATTAGAAAGCCTTAACATACATAACAACCATCATGCTCCTAAAATTTATGGAAGCCAAAATTCCAGAAGTGCACAATAGGTACCATTGTTACCGTATATCTTTTTCGAATGTTTATCATAAAAACTTCACAACAATTTATCAGTCATACGTCATGGTTTATAAAATATTCCTTTGGCCTTCTTTAATTTCGGAATTTCTGTTATAGTTTTTCCTTTTCACTTCATGTTGCATGATTTTTTTAATGGTTAATCTTTGTTTCGGAATTTTTGTTATAGTTTTTTATTTTCACTTGATGATTCGAAAAGTTCACAAATGTTGTATAAAGTGTATATAAAGTGTGGAAATAGGAAATTTTTTAATAATTTTTTTATCTTTTTATTTATTAATATTAAAAATATTCTTTTTTTTAACTAGCACAACCATATTAATAAATGCCATATAAGCTTACTTTATAAGTATATAGACCACATTTATAAATTTATATTAATATTAATATACATTTATATGAACATCAATATTCAATATTGTACATTTATATATATCGAATGTGTATTATTGTTCATATTAGTACTTAAATTAATTTAAATATAAATATATATATTTATGTATTTAAATGTACATTACTACAATATACATTAATGTATATTAATTAATGTACATTGATGTATAGCAAAGTATATTAACACCTATTAACGCAAACTATTAAATATACATTAACGTATAGTAATATAGACTATCACAAGCACATTAAAAATATTATTATTATTATTATAAATAATAATAATGGTCTCATTATAATTAATAATTTTAATAATTATAGTTATAATTAATTATTATTATTATTATAACTAATAAATATTTAATATTTAATATTAAATAATGTAATATAAATATGAACCCTTGGAATTTGAACCCTTAGATTAATAAGCCTTAGGGACTAATATTAATTGAAGAGATTCATAATAAAAATAATTGGGTTTATATTCTCTTTGGTTTTTTTGTGTTAATCTCTTTATTTTATATTCCATTTGGTTTCTAATATTGATAGCTTCCCTTTATTAATATAAGCATTCATTTTCCTAGGATTTAATACAAAACCCTAAAGTATTAAAAGCCTAAGAAAATAATATTAAACCAAGGGATAATAAACCCAATAGACTAATTCTTAAAAAAAAAACAAAGAAACTATAAATCGAAGTAGATAATATTTATAAGCATTCATATTCCTAGGGTTTAATAAAAAAACCCTAATGGATTAAAAGCCTAACGAAATAATATTAAACCAAGGGACAATATACCCACTAATACTAAAAACCCAAGAGACTATAAATCTAAGTGGATAATAATTAACCATGTAGATTAATATTATAAACAAAAACATAAATACTATAAACCCTAAACATGGTTGTGCTCTAAAATAGCCACATTAGTAAATGTGGTTTCTATACTTAGAAGTCCTATAATTATGATTATTATTAGTAATTAAAATTATTATTTCTTATTGTTAAATAAATATTTATTAATATAAACGTGGTTAATTGAATTAATAATTAATTAAATTAATTTTATATTTTATTAACAACATTTATTATTAATTAATTAATTAATTAACCCAAAAGAATAATATTAGTAATTAATTAATTAATTAATAGACCCAAAGGAATAATATTAAACTCAAGCGAATAATATTATAAACCTATGTATATAAAGCCTAAGATAAATACTATAAACCCTGAAAGAAATATGGTTTATCATAGTTGATTTTCATATTGAGACAATCTTTGTTACAATGCGACGTTGGACCATTCTTGACCATGGTTCATTTTTGTATTGAGACAATCTTTATCACAAAGTCACATTGGACCATGGTTGAGCATGATTATAGACCCAAGTTATATAAACCCTAATATAAATATTTTAAACCTTAAAATAAACATGGTAAACCATGGCTAACCGTGGTTTATTTTCATATTGAGACAATATTTGTCACAATATGACGTTGGACCATGATTGACCATGATCGAGCATGATTGATTTTCATATCGACGCAGTATTTGTTACAATGCGACAATCGACCATGGTCGATTTTCATATTGAGAAAATATTTGTCACAATGTGATGGTAGGCCATAGTTGACCACAGCTTTCCATGATTATAAACCCGAGTGATTTATATTAAAGCAAAGGTTTAATATTATAAACCATATGAATAGTATTACACATTAGGAATATGAAATGTTAGATTAATAAACCCAACGAATTGATACTATAAACCAAAATAAATAATAAACCTAAGGAATTATAAACTCAAGAGAATAACATTAAACTGAAGGGATTAATTTTATAAACCCAGGTATATTTCTGATCTAGTTTTTCCTTTTTACTTTGTGTTACATGAATTCTTAAATGCTTGAGCTAGTTAAAATTTTTCATATTCTTCTTCATTGGGTTTGAAGATAAATTATTTTAGCAAGTAAAAATAACGTTAATATATTCACCCATATTTATTTACGAACTATAATTTTTATGGAACATTTTAAATTTGTAGTTTTGAGTAGCTACATGTCAAACCTAAATGTTGATTGATTTTTTTTTTAATGACACTTTCATCTTGAAGTGCCATTAGTTTTCAAGCTCATTTGAAACTGAGTTACTATTTAAATGTTCCAATACAAATCTCTTCATTTTTTTAAGATATTTTAATGATAGTTTTATTTTTCATCATTCTTTTTTCAAATAACAACCAAAAAATATTTCTATACTAATTCCCACCAGCACTCAATATAAAATATTATTTTCTCAAAACCCTTATTTATAAAGAGATTTAAATCATTATTACTCCACACATAAACATAGAATTATGTAAAACTCTATTTAAACCTCACAACACCCAAACAATTCTTAAAGGAAAATCTCATCCATTATTATGTAATTGTGTCTCTGGACTTGCTCTTTCAATTAATCATATGTTAGTCAAATTAGTCTACAATATTTTGGTTTTTTTAGAAATTTAAATTAAACTCATTGTATTGATAATTTTAATAAAAAAATTTTAAAATTTACCATAGTCAAATGACTCTCAATACCCCAAACACTTAATTTATTTTCACTCATCTAAAACGTCAACCTCTAGTGAATTTCACTTTAAACATACTTATCAATAAATTTTCTCATATTTTTTATTTTATTTTATTTTATTTTTTATTTTATTTTATTTTATTTTATTTCTGAATTTGTCTACTCCTATTATTGATACAAAAATTTACAGGGAGGTCCTAGCCTCAGAAGATCTTTCCCAGAGTTGCAGCAATCTGTCAATTAAAAAGCTTATGGCTAACCAAAAAATTTCAAAAACTAGACCTATTACCCTGTTTTGAGCCATACAAACAGTGAAAGGCCGCCCACGCAGGGGAAACCGGCTATTACACATAGAAGCAAAGATCTGAGTATGTAAATCAATAAAACCAAAACATAATTGATCAAGCCCAAACAAACGAATATGAGACAAAAACCTGAGAGTGGAGACACGTTCAGGAATCATGAGAGTTGGTTGGCATTTCTTCGACGATGCGGCAGCCATACTCATAGGGGTCTTCATCCATCGCCTGGTGTTCGTCTTTACCAACAGAACCACCACGCTTCGAATTGCTCGAGTCAGCAGGGCGGCTTTTGTCGGGAATATTTCTACTATAGGGCTCCTTACGCTTCAGGCTGTCAGAGGGAGGAGTGAGATGTAGAGCGCTGATGCTCTTTTCCTTAGGCGCACCCAGAACCTGATCAGCCTTAGTCGCGGAGTCTTCATGAAAATCAAGGTGATTTTGGTTATCATGGTGGAGTGACAGTGAGCACAGGGAATGCGGAGCTGAGTAGTATGGGATGGAACGAGGAGGGAAAGTGGAGAAACCGGGATGTGGGGGGAGCCGCGTGCAAATGTGGACTGCCTAGACCCATGGCCTCGACCACTCCTGGTGGCAGGATAGTGACCAGCGAGGTACTCTGAGGATTGAGAGGTCGAGCCAGAGGTGGAGGAAGAAGGTTGTCGGGCAATCTGCCCTCGACTTGTGCCTCTCCTGCACCTCATTCGATGACGGAGTCTAGGCATAGTGGAGCAGGATGTCAAGGCAATGTGCAAGTCGGTTGAGTAATGGCGTGAAGCACAGGCCTCAGAAGAATACAGGGCAGCACCAACAGGTAGTGTCGAGACATAGTTAGTAGGCGAATTGAACCAGAACTTGTAGAAAGGGATGTGAGTGAAATGAATTCCCCGCATCAACTCAATGCAGCACACAAGAGCACATCGCTTCCCAGTACCAGTCTGAGAGCAAGGCTCTGCTGCAGCTATTGAACAGCGCGAACGCAGAGGAGGAGCGGAAATGAATCGAGTTTGGGGCGCCATGTTAAAAATGTTGGCGGGCTGGCATGGGAGGAAGATCTGAGTTAAGGCAGCATTGAAGTCGCTGGCAGGATTATTAATGCAAGGTCTCACGCAGAACTGGGTGGCGATGGTATAATTCGACACGCCAACCCACCATGCTTGTCCACGCGTCGTCGTACAGAGCAACTCAAACACCTGCATTCAAGGAAATTTTCTCATATTATTACTAATTAATTCCATCTATCTTATAACCACTTAAAGTTTATCTAATTAATATATAACTTATCCAAATATTTATATTTATTTAAGAAAAAACACAATTAAATTACAATTATAAATTTTTTTATCTACGTACATTAAAATAAAATTTACAAACTAACGTACCTTGAAACAATATTGGTTTATAACCAATATTTCTTAGCAACATGAAATGGGATATTGTCGTAATATGGTTGTTTTCAAACTTTACAATAAATCCTCCCACTTAAAGCTTACACACAATACTAATAAAGGCGGCATGTGCTCGGAAGATATACTTGTGATCACGAACATACTGATATTTATAGACACGCTCGACATGGAACACTAAGTATTATAACCAATTTTTATCCAAGTTATTCCAGAAATATTAAACAAATAAACAATTTAAATTAAACGTTAAAAAAACTCGTTTTCCCCCAAGAGATATATGCATTAATTCTTGTCCAACCCAATGAGAATCCCTAAACATAACCAAATTTATTTTAAAATTTACATAGTCCAGATCTTGCAATAAAAAACAAAAGGAATATCACTAAGGAACATTGAGGACACACTCGGATTGCTAAGACAAACAAGGGACTCATAATTAGTATATAACATATTTAATAAATAAAGATGCGATACAGAGATATGAAAAAATATAATATAGCAATTAAGATAATAATTTTTTGTATATTTATTAAGTTAATTAAATAAGAAATTATTTATATTAACAAAATTTACATAAAATTATACTTAATTAAACCAATTAGGAGATATACAAATCAAAACTCCATATATATATTTGAAAAACTTTGATATATAATTTGTTTATCAATTTACATGGATTAAACTCGGCAAATAGTTTGATATATAATGTATTTATCAATCTAGATGGATTAAACTCATTCAAATTTGAATATAAAAGTTTTAAAAATATTAATTTATTTTTTACGAAAATTAAATAAAAAGAGGTTTTAATTGAGATAATTATTTTATTTTAAAAACAATAATTGAAATTAACTATTTTAAAATGATAATTAAAATTTTGTAAATTTAATAAATATAAAAAATGTATATAAACAAAATTAGAGAAATATTAAAATTGTACTATAAAATTAATAAACTTTGTTGCTAAAATATTTTTTCAATATTTGCAACTTAATGTATTTGAATTTTTCATCCTCACACAATGCATGGTAGATTTTAGAGTGAATAAAGATCTAAGTTTGTTCTTAGCACATATATTTCATGTTTAGTCTATATATATTAAATTAAGCAATACTTTATTAAATGTTACATATATATATATATATATATATATATATATATGTATGTATATATATATATGTATATATATATATATATATCTCTCTCTATATATATATTAAATTAAGAACTATTTTGTTGAATGTTTTAAATGTTTGTTTAGATCTATTTTAATTAGAAATGTATCAAGAGTGAAGAAGAATCAAATCTCTGAAGATGAAAATTTAGTTTTGATGCAGACATGTAAAAAAATATGAACTTTCAAAAACTTAATTGTCTTAAGACTTCATCCATTTGAACTTAAGGTTAAAACATTAATATTCATTTTATGTTATTTTTTTTTATTGTTGCACTTTATTTTAAATCTCATTTATTCCATTTATTTGTAATGAATAAAATGTCTAAGTAATTTTGTATTTTTATTTTCTATTTGGCTATCCTTAAATACTATAATTACACGATAAATTTTGAAGATGTACCATTGTAATAAAATGAAGAATAGAAAATCAATATTTGTCTATATATATACTCATAAGTGTTGGAATATTTGAACTATGTGAACAATAGTTTATGTGAGCTAATTTTAATTTTCTATTTTCTTATTATTTTTTAATATTAACAAATTTGACAATATCTCACCTATACTTTATTGTAATGTTTATTTAGTATGAATATTGAAATATTTATTTATGATAGACATTGAAATATTTATTTCTATTATTATTATGTTTTAGACCTATGATATAATTCTAAAATGGATTACTCATCCCTCATTCTTATATATCAAAATCAACAAACATTTTTACTATTAATCACCGTAACTATTTTATATTGCTATTTTTTAATGTAGATATTTGACTATTTTATATATGTTGACATTGAAACATCTATGCTATTAATACATTTATAAATATCATGTATTGAAAAACTAATTTTTATCTATATACACATGCCCACACGCACATACTTGAAATGTTAATATAAAACCTTTTTTCTTTTTTGTAAGCTTGGCATGACTCTTCTATTTCATTTTAAAAAGCATATAGGAATACACACACATCCAACAATTGTTATATTACCTTAGTCCACCCATTTGGAAACAAGATCTCTTGGCCATCTAACTGCATGATAAGCCATCCAAAATTCAAATGTTTTCAGATTGTCTAAAAGTGAAATATAGGCCGAAGTATCCTTTGTATTATGAATAGGTAGATATGTAAAATAACAATTAAATTTTTGAGAATCCATCCAAAACATTAGTCCAAATTTTCACAACGAAACAACCATGCTAGTCTGACCATTACTTATCTGAAGAGTCAACGGGTGTTAGATCTTTGGCACTAGAACCCAACAACTGTTTCTGTGGAAGACAATTCCTATGCTTCTCAATCTAGGTGACATAGCCATTTTGAAGTTCGATTTAATGTTGTATCTATTGAAATTCTCCGTGGATTTCCTGCAACTTATAATTTGGTTTAGATGTCTTAGCTGGGTTGGACCTAATAAATTTTTCCACTATGTTCTTCATAAGCCAATATAAGTAAAACAACTAGTCGAATTGGGTGTATTTTCCCCTAGAATGACCTGGATCTTTCATTAAAGAAAACCACTCTCCCAAATCAGGATCAGTGTTTTCGACTTGTTCCTTTAATTTTTCTTCCCATCCTAATATCAATTGATAGACATGAGGAGGAGTGATATTGTAATAATAATGAGCGGCCTCACGATATTTTCCCAGTATACCTTGATGACCTCTGCCCCTAGCAGATGGAGGTGGGGTTTCTCTTTCCCCATGCCTATGACCTCTGCTACAACTCTGAACATTCCTGCCCTGGCCAGATTTCCTTCTCAAAGAGGTAGGATGGGCCATAATAGTGAAATTCAGGCAATAGAGGTAACCATTGAACCTGAATCATGTCACACAAGGAGACACTGAAACTTGACATATGAGACTTCCAATGTCTCTCAACTAGAATCTCGACTAAAAATACACCTAACCAATTAAAGATAGACAGGTTGAAAATAAAAGACAGTTGTACAAATACAAGAGCATAATATAAAATAGAGATGAAAATTGAATTAATATACCCATTAACCATCCTGTATTTAGCTTTGAAAAAATTCAAAAGGTTTTGATTATTTTTCATCAAATCCCAAGACCCTTTTGGAGACCCATATATTTGCCATGTAGGGATACCTTCTTCCCAATTTAGCGAGTCTTCTTGGATCCACTAGTAAATTTTTAGGATTCCATCATAATTGTAAGCCCATCACCCCATTACATTAGAAAGGACCTCGAGCTTAATTTCTACATAAAAATACATTAAAGATATAAGAATTTCATAAATCACAGAGATACTCGAAGAGCGCAAAGATATATATTTTCATACCACGATACTTGCTTCATCAACCAAAATTTCCTCAGGACTTTCCAAAGTCCACAATTTAGAAATAAGCATGAAATTGAATGAACAGATAAAGATAATTAGGTTTGAGAAGATGACATTAGAAGTGACAAGAAAACAATACATGCATAAGTTTCTCACCTCTTGGAAGCCACAGATTTTCCCAAGTCTCTTGCCTGCTACTATTCTTGAGACGAGGAAAAAAATCGTATTTCTATTTGACGAGCATATAAAGAAAATGGAAGTGAAACCATCATAGAAATATATATCTCCTGCCCCTAAATCTACCAATATATCCTCCCTCGTTAAATTCCACCTTACATATGCATAAAATTTAATGCAATTCATCAACCAAACACCTTTCCTTATGGGCTATCATTATTTTGTACTTGGATGAGATCCCACCAAGGTCATTGAACTGTCTCTCACCCTAATCAAATATCTCCAATTAAAATTTTGGATTGAAGGGCGCTGTCACAAGCATATTTTAACAATATATATTTCAACTGATCCCATCCTTTGCCATGTTCTATTGTTTTCCATGGTTGATCCAACATCCTCTTTACATTTTGGCATCCCCCATTTTCTAGGAAATCCGCAACCATGTTCCTAGGAATGAATATTCTTTATAATATGGCGTAGTCTCTAGCTCGGACTAATAATTTTAGTGTTGGATCCTTGGTTGAGTTTTTTGAGGGCTTCAATAACAAGACGAGAATAGCCTTCTATGACCAGTTTCCTATATCCTTCCCTTCATGCAATGATTAATCCTTTTTTAAGGGTTGTTAGTTCTTCTTCATTATTACGAGAATTTCCACAATCTGCAACATATAGGATCTTAATATTATATCGATAGTATCAGAAAAGGCATGCATGCCTTTCATTCCCAAAGTTTCCTTTCAAGACACCATCAAAGTTGAGTTTCAAAAAATCCATAAGAGGGTCGGATTGTAACACCCTCCTCTGACATATACGCAACTAACTGGTCAATTGGGGTAATCATGTAACAAAGAGTTACTATTATATGATTCAACTAAATATGTGTGAGTTAAGGAAGTTGAACCCACAAAACACAACAACATAGACCCTCTATAGGCGCAACATTACCCTGAGGAGCAATCCAAACCTTCCAACTAACTAGCACCTTTCAAAAACTAACTTTTTGTTGCATTAATCCTCCATTCGCTCCCTTGAAAAGCCCTCTAAGCATCTAAGATCCCTAGTTTCTCCCATGAGCATGCATGACTGGTAATGCATCTCTTTTATGCCATTGTTATGCGAGTGACTGTGGAATTCAAGGCTAAATTTGAAGTCTAGGATTGAGGTCACTGCCCAAAACTTCATGAAACTTCCAGGAATTAAATATAAAAATGAAATAATGATACAAATGTAATTACTTGAACAAGTAATTGACTCAAGCCCTACTATCCTTCACATTAATTTATTCAAACATGTAAAAAATATGTAATCTATAGGTGTAAACAACAGATCTAAGCATAGGGGTCTCATGCTTATATGAGAATTGTTAAGAGGCATTGATGCCTCATCACATGAACAAAATTATCATCTATTAGATCATAGATCCATTGTTCATTTAGTATTTAAAAAAAACATGATGAGAGCCATAAATTATCATTGTCATAAATTTTAGTCCTAACAAAAATATAACCAATAGAAATATCAATGTTTAACAACCTTATAAACTAGTATATTTACCCATAAAATACCAAGGATAGAGAGATCTTACTTCCATAAGAAAAATGCAACCAATTTTTGGACTTCCACGTACCACACGACCATACACATGGCTGAAACAAATCTCTCTTTCAGCTAATCATCCCTGTGCCATATTCCAAGCATGAATGTGGGATCTGATATAACACATAAATCAAAACCAAACCAGGATTCACAGAGGAAAAAATACCTCACATATGAACCAATGATTCCATCACATGGTCAAACATCATTAATCATCACCATATTTATCTCTACCCAAACTATTGAGGGCTCGACAATATTTATTACAACCAGGGCTTCCAGGACAAGGAACTAATCCCATAGTTGACACCAGGCTTCCAAATAATTTTTCCAACCATGGCTTCTAGGACAAGTAACTCAATCCACCAAGGGCTTCCACAGCATTTTTCCAACCAAGGCTTCCAAGACTAGTAACTCAAGACAAGTTGTTACAAGGGTTCCATAATGTTTGTCTAACGAAGTATTCAGGGAAATAATAACTCAACCCAAAACCAAAGGCAAAATAAAACCAGCCACAAAACAAAATTAAATCCCACATTACCATGGCTATCCAGGAAATGGAAAGGCTAGGAAAAATCACTATCAATCTAAGCAATCCTACATGCTAATGACATATCATAAAACAATAACCACATGCATATGACATGCATGAGAAAATTTTTGAGGAAATAATACTTGCAACTCGGTACCTACAAAAAAAACCCATTGTATATGCTGATCCCGATGTCCTCTTGCACTTTCATGCTCTTCCTTTTCCTTCTTTCTCTAAAATTCCTAGTATGCCACACTCATATAAGAGTGCTCCAAGAAAGCTCCAAAACTGAACTGATTAAAAGAAGAGAAAAATATTTCTAACAGATCCTCATAATCCTTTTCATTAATGAGGCCTCTACTTTATTCATTTTCCATTATTTTCCTTTAATGTCCTCCTCACATGCAACCTGTGACTTTTCACCTTTCGTTTCTCATAGTTTCGTTATTTTCATATGTAAAATTCTAGTTCATGCCTCATGCCTTTCCGAAGCCTTTCCCTTTACCTTTTTCAATTTTATTAACCAAAATAAATGGAAATGAACACCCACTAGCATTTTTTTCCCACCATTAATCTTGGAATACATGTCCCATGACATTCGTATTATATTTTTTTACATGAATTTTTAACCAGAGTTATTAGACAATCCTTCCCCTTGGTGTAACGCTGTCCTCAGTGTTCAATGACACCTACAACCAACAAGACTACTGAAAGAAAAAAAATACTTTCCATTGAGCTTTATAAGCTATCTCATTACAATATTTATAATGATATACTTCTGAAAACATGAAAATATGCCACTTACTAGAGAGTTATAACACAACTCATTATGGTATTTACAATAATAACAACATATACACTCATACACATTTTCTCAACCAAAATATAAAAGGATATGATGCTCACATCTGCAACAATGGAGTCTAGAGGCTCACACCTCCACCCTCAGAGTAATATTAGGATCCACTTCCTTCCTAGGATGTCCAAAATCCATTACAAAAGTCAAAATTGTATCCACTGTCCAATGCTACAATCATGCAGTACTTTCCCTCGAAGTGATTAGTTACTAGCTCATTGTTCTAGGGAGCACTCCTAGTGTGCATCTAGTTCCATATAGCAATTCTAATGACCCAAAAAAATCCATCCCCAACATTCCCTTCTCTTCTACATAGTCCCTCGAGAAATCTGATCACCCCCTTCCGTGTAGTCACCCGCCTCCAATTTCCGTTGGCATCCCCATCATGAGTAGTCCATCCATTGGCAAGGTTTCCTCACATCGGAAGGTCCAAAAACACCAAGGAATATCCCTACCTAAAAACCATCATATTGATCATAACGTGCTCATGGAAATAAATGGACACTATTGCGTATTATTGTCCCAAAATGGCCCTACTCCTGAAGTGCTTTACCAACATATTTCTGCATTTTTCAATTCCTTTTTTTGTTGCTACTAATTCTTTTAGTCAGTACAATACACCCAACCAATAATTTACATGCTCCCAGTAACAAGCACATAATTCCCATTAGGCTCAAAATGAATTGAAATAAACTCAAATCATACCTCATTGGTAGCTCGCCAACATGTTACACTTGCAATCCTTTAAACTTCTTGTCACAACAAGTCAAATAAGTTGTTTCATAAATCATAATGTATAAAGATATCACAACAAGTTATCTCAAAATGAATCCATCATAAATTGAAATCATATATCTCATATAACAATCATAAACCATAGTCATAGATAACATGTAACCATCATAAACCAGAGTCTTAGATCACGGGTAGTAATCATGAGTCAGAATTAGAAATCACATGCATAATAAAAATGAAATAAAATTATGATACTTATGCTTTAATCGATCCTTAGCTTATACCATTATCCTTTTTCCTTTCCATACACACATTGGATTGGTTTCCACACCCAAAAAACACCTAGTGCCTTCTCCTCAACCACATACAAGTACACATAGTGTACATCACACACATACACCCACACATGACATACAACACCATATAGTACATGCCTACACATGGCATAAAACACACACCCACACCCAACGTACAACAGAACACATAAACCTACATATGATGTATGACACAACAAAATACATATACATACACCCGGTGTTAAACAGAGAAAACTACATATTCCTATACCTGGTCGGTGTACAACACAACAAAATAAATAGACCTACATTCAATGTACAACACAATAAAATACATAGACAAACTACAAAACAACAATTACTCATATCACGAAACCACGACTACATAATTCGCATACCTTGTACCACATGTACACAATACCACATGTCCAAAACACGGCATGTATGATATGAACACACTACCACATGTTCACAACACAACATGCATGGCATGCAAACAATATGACATGCACAACAATAACGCATGTACAACATGTACAAAGTACCACCTGTACACAACATGTACACGGTATCACACCTACATGACACCACCTGCACAACGTGAACACAACAACACGTGTACACTGCACCACCTACACAATGTGTAGACAACAGCACATTTAGACACCACCACATGCATGACATGTACACAACACCACATGCACGACAAGTAGACAGCACTGCCTACACATAGCAGCACACGTACAACATGTACACAACACCACATGTACGTAGCACAACCTGTATAATCATGGACACAACACCATATGTTCATACAACCACACGTACAACATGCACAAAACACCATATGCACATATCACTGCATATACAACATGTACATAACATTATATGTACACAACCCACATATCCAACATGCGCACAACACCATATTCACACAACAACACATATCTAGCATGCACACGATACAATATGTATAGAGCACTGCATATCCAACATGCACATAGCACCATCTGGACATAGCATTGCACATGAAATATACACACAACAACATATAGATGCAACACCGTATGCACATGACATCACAGGTGAAACATGTACAATATATATACAATAGTAGTACTACACATCTAGATATCACCCACTAACTCTACCAAATAACCTTAATACTAGTGCCTCTCCACTATTCATGCATGCTCTAGCATGCTGAATATCACAATACTTTCATTTTTTTGATGTACCCTTTAGCATTACCAGCCATAACATATAAAGATACATAATATATAATATCAATTCATACCTAGATGATACTGACCTTGTAGATTTGTTAGGGGTATTCTTCCCACTTGATTCCTCATAATCCAAGAACCTATTCATGTCATTCACCTACATAAGAAATCATTCCTCCACAAGAATTATCAATCAAAACCTTGTCAGGCAATGAAATACATAAATATAAACATGAACATAAGACAATCATGATGCCTGATAACCCTGTTAGATAAATGAACACACACACACACACACACATAGATATATATATTTACATGTGAACACTAGCATAAAAATATTCTAACAGCCTTCTTAGTCAATGATATACATACATACATACATACATACATACATACATATATTCATATATAAACATAAAAATAATCACAGTCACAATATAATTACTAGATATTATAAGCTCAAGGTTAAGAGAACTTCCTTTATTCAAGGACAACATGCACAACATTGAGAAAAATCATTCCCAACATCACCAACACATATAATGCCTCAAATCCATTTACTTCACCTTTCATGTTACCTTTCCCATGATTGTGCTATCATTGTCCATTTACACCAATGAACCCAACTAGTCCAACTAGATGTCATACTCTTATCTTTACTTTCCTTTCGCTCCTGCATCGGGCTTCATATGAGTCTCACATTACTTGTTGGGTTTCATTTAGCTCTCCCGAGCTCCATTAAATTCCTCCTTACCCAACCAATTTTGAGATCCTTAAAACATAAAAGGAAGAACACGAAAAAAACCAGAAGAAAACCATGAAAACCAGTGCAATATTACACCACAAATAAAGTGGCATGGCCATACACTAGATGTAAAAAAAACTACAAATCAAGAAAAGAAAATAACAAAAGACCAAAAGCACAAAACTAGTAACAAACACTAGGAATCAAACCCCACGGCTTCCCAATACTTCCAAAGGACATATCAACCTAAGCCTTCTCCAAGCTTTCATGGAAATCTCCTTTCCATTCAATCCCCTACATGATATTGTCGTAAACATATAATTATTAGTGTATAAATAGATATACAATATACTATTCATATTACCTTCCTTTGTCAAGCATGCTACCTTGTAACCGAATACATCTATGCCATCCATCAAGGGACTCCAATTCCTTGATAGATCCAATTGTAACTAGAAACTAACTTATATACCTTTCAAATACATGTTCATGACTATAGCACATATCCACATAATTTTAGACAAAATCAAGTTTAAGAAGACTTCTAGTATGTAAAACACTCATTCGTTTGAAATTAGGGTTTCTAATCATAAGCAACTGAATTCCTGCCCTATTCCTTTCTTTTACATTTTTACATTGTTGTAATTGATTCTTACTATGTATTGTCCCATCACCCAACTGTTAGTTATATAAACATATCAATTATTACCTTGTCATACTAATACAAAGAATATTTCCTTGAAACTATTCACACATGTCAATCACATGTTCCAAATATGAAAACATCGTATCTATTAACTAAAATCAGCCTCTACTAAGACTAAAAACCATGTCATGATCAACTAATAGTCAAAATCATATTAGTATAACAATCACCTACTTACACTCAAGTATATATCAACTGTCTCATCACATATGTGTTAGTACAATTATCTTAAAACAATATTAATTCTTCATGCAATATTATAGGCACATGCTCATATCATGCAAGTAATAAAACATCCGACAATAGATAAATGACATAATAGACAAAAAAACACTCAAACACCAAATAAATACATAATCAAACATTCAAACACCAAGTATACGTGATAATCAAACCCATACCTTAATATATCTTAGGGGAGGATATTTTGTCTGCACAATAAATCTATATTAACATGATATAACTTCACAACATATCAAATCAAACATAAATAAGGTGATGATATCCATAACAATAACTAGCTAACATGATCATATGATATACGTTTAGACATTTCTTATTCATGCATAACAATCACATATGCATAATCAGTCCACATTAGTACAAAATAATATCACAAATATATCATCTCATACATGAATGTCATAACCATAACAATCTACAGAGACCAATCCATATCAACATGATACATATAACATCAAGATCTTAATGCAATAAACCCTAATAATCAAGTTAAATATCAAATAAAAATCAACAAGTTACATATTTATAAACAACATATAACATAATAATCAATTTAACATAAAACAACAACAACAATGCATATAACAACAAGTTACTATCATTAATGACTATCTCACACATGTGCATATGACTACATTGATCAACTAGAATTTATGATACATGTAATCAAAATATCAATAGAATGCCAAGCATATAAGTGCCCCTAATGCTTTTAACAACCATTAACTAACATACCTGCATGTCAAACATACAATACATGTATGAAGATCTTCTCTTATCATGAAGTCTAGTGTTACAACCTCACACTAATAGTCTAGATCTCCTGCTCTATCTTAGCCAACATATCAGCATCATATCTTATCCAAAACATTATGATGACATAACTACATACAATGACCTCAAAAATAATATCTAACCTATTATGCATGCATAACCATAACCATAAAAATTCATGCACAATGACCTATAGACACTGATATGCATAACAAATGCATAACCTACATGCACTCATGACAACCACATCAAACCAGCAACATTATCAACTTTCACATGGAGACACTAGTGCAACTATGACCAACACCATGCATATGAAAAAAGAACATCAGCCACAAGCATAAGGAACACACATGTAATCAAAATTAATGCATGACCAACATACACTGCCCATCCAATCCAAGTGTTGAACCATGCTCTAATACCAATCTGTAACACCCTCCTCCCACATCTACACAATTAACTATGAAACCAAGGTAAATATGTGATGGATATTTACTATGATATGATTCAACTCCCTATGTGTCAATTAAGGAAGTGGAAATGAAAGAACACAACAACAGAGACCTTCTACACCTGCAACAGAAGCCCCATGAGCCATCCAAACCATCCAGGTGACTAGCCCCAAAATTGTTGCATCAATCCTTTAGTTACTCCCTTGCCAAGCCCTCCAAGTTAATCATATCCCCATTCGCTCCCATGAGCTTGCATGAATGTCACTATAGCATTTTCCTACCAATGTTATGCCTACGACTATGGAACTTAAGGCTAAATTTCAGTTTTAGGACCCAGTTCACTCCCAATAACTCCTTGGCACTTCCAAGAATGAAAAATAACATCAAAATAATGATAAAAAACCAATTAATTGAATAAGGAATTCATTGGAACCCTGATAGCCATGAAAATAATTTCATCAAACATGTCACAAGTATGTAATCTATAGGATTAAATAATATATCTAAGCATAGGGGTCTCATACGTATATAAGAATCATTAAGAAGCATTGATTCCTCGTGACATTATCTACATTATCATTTATTAAGTCATATATTAATTTTTCATTCATTATTTA
The DNA here is from genome assembly GCA_034641835.2 of Pinus albicaulis. Taxonomy (NCBI): domain Eukaryota; kingdom Viridiplantae; phylum Streptophyta; class Pinopsida; order Pinales; family Pinaceae; genus Pinus; species Pinus albicaulis. The sequence goes on from CM076582.1 coordinate 1,257,395,879, forward strand.
ACCAAAAGATGATGAGAGCCGTACATTATCACTGTCATAAATCTCAGTCATAACCAACATATAACCAACAATAATACCAATGAAACAATAGCCACATAAAACAAATATAAACCAGTATATTTACCCATAAAATACCAAGGAGAGGTAGCTCGTATTTCCATAAGAAAAATGCAACCAAGTCTAGGACTTCCACGTACCATCCAACAATTAACATGGCTGAACAGAAATTGTCTTTCATCTAGTGAACCTCGTGCCATATTCAAAGCATTAATGTGGTATCTCATAAAACACATAATCAAAATGAAGCTACGGCTTCCACAGGCCAAACTAACTGAAACCTCAACCGGTGATTCCACCTCAGGGTCAAACATCAGTAACCATCACCAGATTGATATCTACTGATGCAGGAGCATGAAGGGCATTTTTTATTTGTAAATATGTTAGAAAAGGGGGTGTGACAATTTTTAATATTTTATTAATTAATTTGTTATTTTAAATAAAATAGGAGGAAGTGAGGATTTTGTATATATCTTTTTTTTAAATAAAAGGATATAAGAGAATTTGGTTAGTTAAGGATATGAAGGGATAAGATTCTAGATAATAGGATTTGTTGAGATATTCTAGTGGTGTTGAGATATTAAGGGGATTGAGCATTTAATTAGATCATTTTTAAAATTTTATAAATTAGAAGGCCTCAAAGGAAAATGGGACACTTGAGTAGTGAGAGTGGTTGAGATCGGGTTTTGAACAGCCAAGGCTGTAAGCTTCTGGCAAATTGTAAGGGCCTAAATATTGAATATCCGGCCAAAGAAAATGGTTGTAAGTGATCTCCTTTTGTTTGTATGAAAACAATGTTTCAGATTTATATATATATATCGTTGATTGAATGAGTAAGTCGTAGAATTGGAACTGACTTGTGATTGTTCCTTGAGTTCACTGGTTTTTATTGTTATGTCGATTTGAGATTTAGTTGAATCCTAAGTGAATGGTTTATTCCGGAAGCAATGAATAATTACATTACATGTTTGATTCCTGTGTTTATTTATTAATCTGCATCAAATAGATTGAAGTGGCAGATATAAAATCTCTGTGGATCAATCTCAAGGAGAAGAAACTTCTGTATAAGTAAATGGTCAATTACTGGAGGGCGCTATTGTTTATATTTGCCAAGAGTTCTGTTTGGAATGTTTGTTTTACTATCTCTACAAATGCAGCACGCTGTCATTGAAAGGAATGATCTTCACTTATTTGAAATGAATGCATGAAGCGTTAATGAAAATTCACATTTTAATTTGAAATAAAATATAACTTAATTGGGTAACCCGGAGTGGTTTGTAAGGCAAGTGGGATGTTGTTAACACCATAGCAGACATGACAGAAAATCGATGGGGTTTTGAAATAGGCGCGGGTTTAATTTCATTCCATTAGCAACGTATACAGTGGAAACAAAATCCGGTTTGAATTCATTTGCTGTAGAATTTTTATGTTGAGTCGAATAGTTTTATGTGGAATCGATTGGTGAATCGAATGCATGGAGGCGCAGAACTGTGGTTCAAAATATGTTTGGAATTCAATTTAAATACAGTTTTAAATTGTTGAATAGTCTGAATAGCGTGGCAGATTGGAAAAGTAAGTTTGTGCAGTGATGAACATAGAGTAAGCGTTGAAATTGTGTTGTAAATCATTCTGGCTATTCGACTATGTACATGGATCGATATTTTGTGGGAACTCGATCTAATCTTATGTGAATTGATTGACACAGAAAAATATTGCTTGCAGAAGCCATAATAATGTTTAAATATCCGGTCGACGTGGGAAAGCATGGGCGATAAGTCTTCAATTATGGATTGATTGCATTAAGGTAAGAATGAAGTTCAATACTTTGTGATTTGAATGATGATTTGATCATGTCAAGTTTGTTTTTAAAGAGCACAGTCCACAGATGTGAAAAGAAATAAAAACGTATGATTGCTGATCGATTCGGGTAAGATATGTTGCTATGATGAGAGCGCATATGAAATTGAATTCTGGATGTCTTGAATATAAATCAGAACGCTGGTTTTAAAATGGACAAATCCGAGTCTTATGTATGTAGTGGTAGCACTTGTCATGGACGCATTTCTTTTATTGAGATCCGGCAGGTTGGATGAAATGAAAACTTCGAGCAGTTTGTTGTTTCAGATTTAAACCAAATGTAATGTGGTTAGTGGGCAAACATATAAGAATTAAGCATTGAGGTTAAAGGTAAGGGTGCACTCTTTAATTGAATCCGGCCATAATGAATGTGAATTATTTGAGATTTGAATTTGGGGTTGAATGATATCTATTTGGTATGAAAGTGTGTAAATTTGGATTGGAAATGCAGATTGTAGTTTTGAAATGATGTGTATAAACACAGATGAATGCAGGTGATTAAATGAATGAGGGAATTGAGACATGGATAGGGTTTAAGGAAGCATTCACAATATTGATGTTTGAGACATATTTACTGTGATATGGTTTTAAATGTAAAAGATAGCTTCCGCCATTGGGAAATGTATGAAATTTCCAGATTGGAATCTTAGGCAGTGATTGCAATGCATGTTTAAATGCATAGGAGGAAAATTTTCTGGGTTGGTAGGCTAGCCCTGCATCATTTTTGGTATCAGAGCTTGGCTCTGCTGAAATGGAAGATGTTTGTTTTTTTTTCTAAATAAGGACAGAAGGTTTGTTGAAAACTAAAGTGTGTTTTCTTTGAATGTGTGATGAATGATTGAAAGGAGATCAGATTTTTAAATTTGATATGCAAGCTACAAAAATGCAGTGAACAGGATGGCAGAAACGAAAGGAGGAAAAGATCATGCAGGATCTTAAAGGTGAGATGATTTCCTGATTTGAAATTTATGATTGAAGTTTATGGTTGCAAACAAGATGATGGCAGTGAACCTGGCATTCAGCTAAAGGCTGGATAAGCAGGACCATTGCAGTGTTCTAAATAAGAAGGAGAGTTGAAGAGATAGCCTAGAGAGTGAGCAGAGGAGAGTGCTCAAAGAGGTTCCAGAGGCAGTGAACCAAATACTTACCAAAAGACTGAGTGAGGAGAGCTTGGTGAGGTAAGTGGCGGCAAGACAGGAGAACTTGTTGCAGAGGCTAGTGCAACTCATGGTGAGTGAGAAACTCATGGAGAAAATGATCATGGAGGATCAGAGAAGAGGTTCAGAAGAATGCCACAGAGGTGAGATGACTGATGAAGTCCGAGAAAGAGAAATTGCAGTAATGAAGGTACAATTGCAGGTACTAGAAGAATGGCTGCAAGAGAAGGAAAACCAGAATAGAGGATGGATCTTTCCACTGAAGGGAAAGAGAGTGATTTGGCAACAATTGCAGATGAAGTTGAGGAAAATTGTGATTGCCTTATTGAAAAAGGAACTTAGAGTTCTTGAGCCAGAGTTGGAATTTGAAGATTCCACATGCAGATTTGTCCAGAAAGATGTGTTGGAGGAAGCAGTCGAGACTGAAAAGTCTTGTGATTTTAAAACTGATAAGTTGTGTATGTTTGCAGGTAAAGTACAGGGAGATGAGCAAGCTTTAGATTTTGTTCAGGAGAGATAATTGAATCTGAAGACGGTTCAGATCGATGCTGAGATAGCAAGATCTCAGGGGGAGATGAAGATGAAGGAGTCTACTCAGAATGTTGGGGCAGAAAGAGAAAGACCAGCTGATGATTGATCAAGAGCTGGTGAAGGTATGAAGTATTGCGAGAGGAAGCTAGAGCAGATGATGGATGTATAGTTGAGATGTATGCAACTTAGAGCAGCTGAGTTGGAAGAGGAGGTTTCTATTGATGAAACAGAGGAGGAGATCATTGATGATTTCTTGAGTTATTGGGTAGATCCAGATCAGCTGGATAATGTGAACTCTTGTATTTTTGTAGCTGATAATTTTGATGTGGTTACAGGTGTTGAGGAGGATGCACAATATTGTGAAGCTGTCACAAGTGTGGAAAGGAGTCTTTCAGGAGATAAGTACTATGAAGAAGAAAGCAGTGATGCTTTTGCTATTACAGCGCAGAATGTTCATGTGAATAAAAAGGAGATTCAGCTTGAAGAGCTGGTATATGAACCAATAGTTGAGACTGTTGAAAATTGTAATTTTCAAACTGAAGAGTTGTGTATGAATGCAAGGATGATACATGATAAATTGTTTTTGAAAAGTGGTGGACAGATAACTGAGTTTATTGCAGAAGTTGAGGATCAGAATTATGTTCTGATGACAGATGAAGAGATGGTGACAACAGAAAGCTTGGCTTATGAAAGTATTGAAGATTGCACAGAAAGTTTCTCAAAGGAGATGACAGGTTTATGGCATGAGTTAAGTGTCCTAGAGAAAAGACTAGAAGCACAGAGGATAAGTGTTCAGAGTATAAAGACAGAGATGAATGGAAATAAAGAGGTTCCAGAACACAAAGTTATTCTCGAAGAAGATGACGTTGAGGAGAGACTAACTGATAGTCTCAAGAATGATTGGGATCAGCATACTGAAGTGCTAGCAGTGGGAAGTAAGGCACTGAAGCCTTTGTTGAACCCTTAGTTAAACTGAGAGGGGGGGGTGAATCAGTTTAACACATACATGGACTTTTAATACTTTTCTTTTAAATCTTATTTACACCTTCATTTCATGGTCAACTTAATATGTGAGCAATCTTAATCTGTGAGCAAAAAGTATTACTATCAAACAGATTTGTTAATGTAATAGCAGATTGAATATGAGAGCAGCAAGTATTAATCAGATGAGATAAACCACATCAACACATAAACATCATGCACAGAGACACCAGATATAAGTGGAAACCAATAAAGGGAGAAAACCACATCTTATTCTTGTTGTGATGCAAAGGCAAGCTCCAACTCCCTCTCACCACTGTTTTCTGCAGGCACCAATCTACAGGAGGCTCTATCCTCAATTCTGCAAGCTACAACTTGCAAGGAAGCTCCAACTCCCATCAATTTTCTGCAGGCACCAACCTACAGGAGGCTCCAACCTCAGTCAGCTACAACTGACATTTTATCAAGCTACAACTTGATGTGGAAGCACCTACTCCCATCTATTTTCTGCAGGCACCAACCTACAGGAGGCTCCTACCTCAGTCAGCTACAACTGACATCTATCAAGCTACAACTTGATAGGGAAGCTCCAACTTCCTTACTCTTTCAAAAGAAAAAAAAAACACTTGTTGATTTACCTTGGATATCAGCTCTGTTTTGTACCTTCTTCTCTGCTGTTCATCAACTCTTATATCAGACCTGCATCATCTCTGCTCAGCCCCTTCTTCTTCTTTGCTCAGCTCCTCCTTATTCACATTCTTCTCGCAGCTTGCTTATTTTCTTCAACTATCTTCAATTCTGCTGCACACTCTCTCCTCTTCTCATTCTCTTTTTCATCAAACTCTCCTCTTGGATATTACACCCTTTTATACAAGATAGCTTCATGACTATTTGTATTCTACTGAGAAGTCGAAATGGACAGTCATGTCTCTTTGCCTTCTGCCTTCTCATCTCTTTTCAGCTTACTCAGAAAAATGTAACTGTAGGTGCTTATTTTAATATTACAGTGGGATATTTTCTTTCTTCCGGAGACTTTTCAATGCATCACAAACAATAAAAACAATTAAAACATTTACATTCGAATTACAATTTGAACTCCAGCTCACTCATTTTGTCTCTTGGCTTGCTGCGCATTTGTCTTTTCTCTAACTATCTCTTTGTCCCTTTCTCTTCTCTGTATGCCTTTCTGTTTATGGCTGCTGCGTAACTCCTGAATTTATGAACTGCATTTTTATTTTAGTTTTATACCAGCGCTTTATATATAAATGAGTCTGCTGACTGTAATTCAATCCTTTACACGCAGCAAGTGTCTTGTTGATGTGGCGAGTTCCGCAGGCCGGAACATACATATATTACAATTGTATTACATTAATAATCACCCTCCCGTTAAGCTGAGGCCCGTGGGTCTACACACCATGCTGCATGTTTTAATACAACCGCAACAATGTAATATATATACATATAACAGCGCCCTTTCATATATACAAATAAGTAATTTCAACTCTTGGCATACATACACACTTCCTTTTTAAATCAATTCTCAACGTAATATAGTGAAGACATATTAAACATATAAGAACTCCTTTTGGGCCCACTTAACACACTTCCCGATGCAATGAGTCTTCTCCGAATGCTATTTATCGCTCCTGCTCCGATTCTGATTCGATATGATTCCAATCATCACAATCGGCAATCAACACAATGCCATAATATATATATACCTTTTAATACCTGCTCCGATGCGATGCAAATCGGCGATCGCAAATCGCAATGTTTGAATGCCAAACCGGTTAATTGTTCCACAGTCCGATCCGATTCAATCGGATATCGCCAATCGCCTGAATTGATATCACTCAACTATTGCAGCTCCAATATGCTCCGATTTCGATTCAATCGGAAATCGCCAATCGCCTGAATTGATATCACTCAACTATTGTAGCTCCAATGTGCTTCGATTGCGATTCAATCGAAAATCGCCAATCGCCTGAATTGCAATGCGCTTCCACCTATGGACTCTTCACATTTCTGATCCGATTGGGGAGGGGTCCCACCTTATAAAAATTTGTTTTATGCGCTCCATAATATATATGCCTTGGACCTTTGGTTCTTTTGTTTTCGGGATTAATAATATGAAACTTATAATAAAGCACTCCTTTTGTATATATTTATGCTTTGACCTTTGTTTATATGATGCGCTACACATATATGTAAGGTGATGGATATATATATATATATATATATATATATATATATTTTTTTTTTCCGCTGGAGTGAAGTGATTCCCGGAGTTATGTTTGTATATGTTATATGTGCTCTGCTTGTATATAACTGATATATATGTTTATATATATATTTTTCCGCTGGAGTGAAGCGATTCCCGGAATTATGTTTGTATAAGTTATATGTATAATGCCGGTTGGAGAGTGAGATTCCCGGAATTTTATAACAGCTCTCTGCCTCTGCTGCGCCGGTTGGAAAGTGCGATTCCTGGAATTTTATAACAGCTTTCTGCCTCTGTCTCCGCCTATGTATCTGCCTCTGCTGCGCCGGTTGGAAAGTGCGATTCCTGGAGTATGGTTCTGCATTATATGCGTAACGCCCGACTTGGGGTATGATTCTCGGTATTTTATAACTGCTCTGCCTCTGCCTCTGCTACTTCTGTCGTTCTGCCTCTGCTTCTGTCTCTGTGATAACGACTCTGCCTCTGTTATATTCGCTTCCTCTGCCTTCATTTGCTTCTTTGCTGCCTCCATTGTATTCACTGCCTCCTTTGCATGTCTCTGCTTCAGCGCTGCCTCCTTTGTTTCCTTCATTTGCTTCTTTGCTATCTTCATTGCCATGATAACAGCTCTGTCTCTGTAGCTATTTGTCTTACGCTCTCTCTTTTAATTCATCTGCTCCTTGACTGATGCTACTCCTTAATTCTCCTTTTGCTGCCTTTGCTTCTTTAAATGAACTTGTCTCTACTGCTCGACCCTCTCTACATCTTGCTGCTTTGCTGCTCTCTTTGCCTTGTTGGTGCCTTGGATGTTCCTCCTTTTCCATCTCCGTTGCCATCAATGACAACATTTCCAACAGTCTCCCCCTTTGGCATTGATGGCAACACATCCACCAATAATCCAATGCTTCCTCCAAGTTTTTCTCTGCCTGGCTTCTTTTAGAAGATCCTATCTTCTGCTACTTGCTTTTCCTCCCCCTTTGACATCAATGGCAAAGGGTTGCACATTTCTCAGTGTAGATTCCATCTTTGCATTTTTTTTTTCTCTGATATGTGTTTAGGCCTTCTTCTTCTGACTGTGTATCTTGCTGCTCCAAACTGGTGTATAAGGGTTGTTGAGAGAACATTTTTGAGATTATTTGAACTTGTATATACACATTAAGTTGATATCATTTCAAAGCATAGACTTCTTGCACTTGTATAGAGAGTAGGTGATGACAGCCATATATAATCAGACTTGTATAATGCGAACTGCATTATTGGATCAAGACTTAAGGATTGGGAATGCTCCATGTGAAATATAAATCTTGCTTCAGCTATATTATAATCTTCATTTGAAATCCATATCTGTTGAGGAAATTGTAGTTGGAGTATGTATTCTTATGCAATACTCATCTGCAGTATAGTATTTGTTCATTTGTGATTAAGCTAATATGTATTTTATAGCTGCGGTTCACTTTCCTTTCCTGTTGGTGATGATTTGAGTTAGGATGCTGATAATAATCTTGCATTAAATAGCTGCAGATCCTTGTTACTGATATGAATCAACCAAAATTTGATCTAAGAAATCAACTCCCTTTACTGCTTCAATAACGTACTTTCACAACAAAACCTTGAGGCTAGATACATTCAATTTATTGTTTAGACTTACTTATCAACCAAGCACTTTTCTTTATGACATAAGGGGTTATGTATGTCAGTGATCAATCTTCTTTCAATGGTCAGATGTTAGCAAATCCTTTCTGCTGAAGTATATTCGTGATAAATCAATAAGAGATTTTTGAGCTTCAGCTATCACAACTCATCCTTCATACTTTCGATACTTTAATTGTTCCATCATGATGATCTTTCACACGAATACATTCAAGTTGTTTACTTGAGATTTTAGCCAACAGGCTTCACCCAGTTTGTGAACAATCTTCAAAAAGAGGTCTTGAAGATATATGTACTAACTTCAGGAGGGCATGCAATTATATATATAGAGACAGATGCTACTTCAATGCATAATATATTTCTTCAAATGTAAACCTAACGTTGATCTTTTAGCAATGCTGCTGACCTTTTCATGCTGAATGCAGATAATACTGGGAATATTACCTTGAGGTTCTTTTGCCATAGTTCTTTGATCCTGTGGACCTGTATCATACTGCTGCTCTACTGATAATGCTTGATAATATGTTGATAAGCATGCTGCTTGTACTTAACCATCATTAGATATTATTTTGATAAACCATGCTGAGATTTCACTTTTAGCTTGCACATTTATCCTTAATTAAGACATCCTTCATAAATTCTACTGTAGAGCTTTCCACTATTCACACCATCAGTTATCGATATCTTGAAATTTATCTTGACATCTTTAACCATTTGCTTATTCTGCCATTCTGTTCAAAGGAATGCCACTGCATTTTGTTTTCTAGGACTGCTCCAGAATCATTGCTACTTTTCATACAATTCAACTATTTTAACATAATGAACTTCAGGAAGAAATCTTCAATTTCTTTGCTTGGAATCTTCATGGGCAGATCACTCAGAGGTTTTTCACTCACTTAACTGCATTTCTTCAAGGAGACTTTTCATAGATGAAAGATGTAATGATATAATGATGATATGCTCTTCTCTTATTCCTCCTTCTTAAAGTGGTTCACTTGTTCATTCTGGCTGTATGATGCACACTGTGATCATCACTTATGTGCTGGTGTCTTCTTAGCTTACATGCTCATGGCTGATGTTCTCTCTACCACCAAGGCTTCTTGTTGTCTTCTCTTCTTCCATCAATCTGTTAGCTATTTAATATTTCATATGATCTTCTTTCTCTTTAGTTCTCTGTTAGAGAAATTGTCCTGTGCATTCCTGATCTTATAGCTATCCTCATTCCAAGGAGCTCTTCTTAGACTACTTTCATGGGGACTTTTTACGAACTGCTCTCCCCTTGGGATGTTGCTTCATATTTGTCACTGATTAGATATTTTATTTTCTTCCTAGAGCAGCTCCCCCTAAGACTATGATGTTTTACATTATGTTATTGAGATGATAGGCTCCCCCTTTCTATTTTCTTTCCATACTTTATTGGGGTTCTTCATAATGTCTGCACTCCTTTCCGATTCATAGTTTTGTTTGATTGGATTGGATTTCATCATATGTCTAGAGTTCTTTAATGTATATGGAAGATTACAATCTTTTGCTTTGTGACCAAGTTTGAGGCATACATAACATCTTATTTGACCAATGTGCATTTGAGCTGATGTATAATGCTTTGTTCCCCTTCTTGAAAACATTTTACATTCAACAGATTTATGTCCAAAATTATTGCATGCATAACAATAGCCATGGAAATGATTTGTGTACCTGATGGAAGATTGTTTTTTCCATTTTCTTGCTTGAGGGGTTCTTCTCTTTTGCTGCATCCTTTGTTGATTGGACTGAATTTGTTTTGTCTTGCAATGTGCTGCATTATGTCCTGGTTTATGATAAGAGAAACATGTGATATTTTTCATAGGAGGAAAGAACCTCCTTTGACAACTTCCAAATTTATTCACTTCATCTTTAGGAGCATGTAAGCCTTTAGCAGCTGATTGTTTCACCCTCTCATTCTCTGTTTTTTCATGTTGCTGCTTGATTCTGTTTGTTTCCTTACAAATCTTGTCCTTGCAGGCTTCTTCTTCTGTGGGAATTTGCTGAGCTGCTTCACTGTCTTTTACATCTTTCACCAAAATAACATTCTTGTTATCTTCAACCTTGGACTTACTGGTTTCACCTTCATATCCTATCCCAGTCTTTATAAGAGGTGACCTTTGTGCATTTAGAATCTGTTCCAACTGTTCAGAGCTTTTCATTTGAGGAGTATTCATTAATAAATATCTTTGGGCCTTTTCTAATTTCTTTCTTATGCTCACTACTTCTTCTTCCAGTCTCTCACATTCCATATTTTTCTCTTTCATTTTTTGCTGCAGAGTGTCTTCTACTTTCTTTGCTTCTTCAAGCTGTGTCTTCAGACCAATAATTTCTTTCCTATCTTCATATTCTTTTTCATCACATATTTGTACCAATCTCTTAAGGTCTTTGTTTTCATTCTTAAATTTTTCTATTTCAGTCAGAGCTGTGTCAAGTATGGCTTTTTCTTCAGCTGCAATTTCTTCATGGCTCTTACTACCATTCACACTAGCAGCTACCTTATTTGATTGAACATCTTCTTTTTGACATGAATTTCTCTTTTTCTTAATTTTCTTATCCTTCTTGTTAGTGTAGTCCTTTGTGTCTACTCCATGCATGAAGTGCAATCTATCCCATATTTTTTTTGCAGAGGTTAAATCCATTATTAACTCAAGATCCTTATTATGAAGACTATTGAATATCACACATTTTTCCTTGGCATTCCTATGATGTTCTTTCACCGTGGGGGAGTCTGTGCAGTAACCATCACATACAAGCTTCCATACCTCAGGTTCATAAGCCAATAATCCTGTCTTAACCTTATCTCTCCATTCAGGAAATTTTGTTGTATTTAGCACAGGTACATTTTGATAGTCCATGACTCAACGAGATCTCCTTCAAGCTATTAAGCTTACACCAAAGGAACTTGGCTCTGATACCAATTGTTGAACCCTTAGTTAAACTGAGAGGGGGGGGTGAATCAGTTTAACACATACATGGACTTTTAATACTTTTCTTTTAAATCTTATTTACACCTTCATTTCATGGTCAACTGAATATGTGAGCAATCTTAATCTATGAGCAATAAGTATTACTATCAAACAGATTTGTTAATGTAATAGCAAATTGAGTATGAGAGCAACAAGTATAAAGAAGATGAGATAAACCACATCAACACATAAACATCATGCACAGAGACACCAGATATAAGTGGAAACCCATAAAGGGAGAAAACCACATCTTATTATTGTTGTGATGCAAAGGCAAGCTCCAACTCCCTCTCTGTAGGCACCAACCTACAGGAGGCTCCTACCTCAATTCTGCAAGCTACAACTTGCAAGGACGCACCAATCATCAATTTTCAGCAGCACTGCCCAGAGATGTTCAACTTCACGTCATAACTCATATTTATTTCAGTTGTTCATGTGTGAAGCACCTGATCTGATCTATTTTATGGGAAAACAACCTGGCTGTGGAGGCTCTCACCTCTACAGCTAACTCCATATTCATCTAAAAGCTAATAAACTATTAGGGAAGCTCCAACTTCCTTACTCTTTCAAAAGAAAAACACTTGCTGATTTACCTTGGATATCAGCTCTTTTTTGTACCTTCTTCTCTGCTGTTCATCAACTCTTATATCAGACCTTCATCATCTCTGATCAGCCCCTTCTTCTTCTTTGCTCAGCTCCTCCTTATTCACATTCTTCTTGCAGCTTGCTTATTTTCTTCAACTATCTTCAATTCTGCTGCACACTCTCTCCTCTTCTCATTCTCTTTTTCATCAACTCTATCCCCTTGGATATTACCCTGTTTTATACAAAAACAGCTTCAAGGCTGTTTGTATTCCACTGGGAATTTGAAATGGATGGCCATGTCTCTTTGCCTTCTGCCTTCTCATCTCTTTTCAGCTCACTCAGAAAAATGTAACTGTAGGTGCTTATTTTAATATGATAGTGGGATATTTTCTCTCTTCTGGAGACTTTCCAATGCATCACAAACAATAAAAACAATTAAAACATTTACATTCGAATTACAATTTGAACTCCAACTCACTCATTTTGTCTCTTGGCTTGCTGCGCATTTGTCTTTTCTCTAACTGTCTCTTTGTCCCTTTCTCTTCTCTGTATGCCTTTCTGTTTATGGCTGCTGCGTAACTCCTGAATTTATGAACTGCATTTTTATTTTAGTTTTATACTAGCGCTTTATATATAAATGAATCTGCTGACTGTAATTCAATCCTTTACACGCAGCAAGTGTCTTGTTGATGTGGCGAGTTCCGCAGGCCGGAACATACATATATTACAATTGTATTACATTAATAATCGCCCTCCCATTAAGCTGAGGCCCGTGGGTCTACAGACCACGCGGCATGTTTTAATACAACCACAACAATGTAATATATATACATATAACAGCACCCTTTCATATATACAAATAAGTAATTTCAACTCTCGGCATACATACACACTTCCTTTTTAAATCAATTCTCAGCGTAATATAGTGAAGACATATTAAACATATAAGAACTCCTTTTGGGCCCACTTAACACACTTCCTGATGCAATGAGTCTTCTCCGAATGCTATTTATCGCTCTTGCTCTGATTCCGATTCGATATGATTCCAATCATCACAATCGACAATCAACACAATGCCATATATATATATATATATATACCTTTTAATACCTGCTCCGATGCGATGCAAATCGGCGATCACATACCTGCTCCGATGCCAAACCAGTTAATTGTTCCACAGTACGATCCGATTCAATCGGATATCACCAATTGCCTGAATTGATATCACTCAACTATTGTAGCTCCAATATGCTCCGATTTCGATTCAATCGGAAATCGTCAATCGCCTGAATTTATATCACTCAACTATTGTAGCTCCAATGTGCTTCGATTGCAATTCAATCGGAAATCGCCAATCGCCTGAATTGCATTGCGCTTCCACCTTTGGACTCTTCACATTTCCGATCCGATTCGGGAGGGGTCCCACCTTATAAAAATTTGTTTTATGCGCTCCATAATATATATGCCTTGGACCTTTGGTTCTTTTTTTTTCGGGATTAATAATATGAAACTTATAATAAAGCGCTCCTTTTGCATATATTTATTCTTTGACCTTTGTTTATATGATGCGCTGCACATATATGTAAGGTGATGGATATATATATATATATATATATATATATATATATATATTTTGCCACTGGAGTGAAGCGATTCCCGGAGTTATGTTTGTATATGTTATATGTTCTCTGCTTGTATATAACTGATATATATGTTTATATATATATTTTTCCGCTGGAGTGAAGCGATTCCCGGAGTTATGTTTGTATATGTTATATGTGCTCTGCTTGTATATAACTGATATATATGTTTATATATATATTTTGCCGCTGGAGTGAAGCGATTCCCGGAATTATGTTTGTATAAGTTATATGTATAATGCCCGTTGGAGAGTGCGATTCCCGGAATTTTATAATAGCTCTCTGCCTCTGTCTCTGCCTCTACTGCGCCGGTTGGAAAGTGCGATTCCTGGAGTATGGTTCTGCATTATATGCGTAACGCCCGGCTTGGGGTATGATTCTCGGTATTTTATAACTGCTCTGCCTCTGCCTCTGCTGCTTCTGTCATTCTGCCTCTGCTTCTGTCTCTGTGATAACGGCTCTGCCTCTGTTATATTCGCTTCCTCTGCCTTCATTTGCTTCTTTGTTGCCTCCATTGTATTCACTGCCTCCTTTGCCTGTCTCTACTTCAGCGCTGCCTCCTTTGCCTGTCTCTGCTTCAACACTGCCTCCTTTGTTTCCTTCATTTGCTTCTTTGCTATCTTCATTGCCATGATAACAGCTCTGTCTCTGAAGCTATTTGTCTTACGCTCTCTCTTTTAATTCATCTGCTCCTTGACTGATGCTACTCCTTAATTCTCCTTTTGTTGCCTTTGCTTCTTTAAATGAACTTGTCTCTACTGCTCGACTCTCTCTACATCTTTCTGCTATGATGCTCTCTTTGCCTTGTTGCTGCCTCAGATGTTCCTCCTTTTCCATCTCCGTTGCCTTCAATGACAACATTTCCAACAGCCTTATGATTTTTATTTTAACAAGTGTTTTTTGAATGTAGGTATTGTTGCAGGTACTGAAGAATATTTGACTAAGTCGAGCAGTCAAATGAAAGGAGAAAATTTTTTCTGTTCCAGAAGACAAGAGGGCATGGATGATCGGGTGGCAGTCAGAACAGAAACAAGCAAAGAAGCAAGAAGTTAGCAAGTGATAGTACAGATAGAGAAAGTAAAAACTGAGCAAGCCGTCTTAGCTCAGCAGGCAGCAAGAAATCAACAGCCGGGAGATTTATTGGACTGAGAGATTGAAAGTATCAGAAGACTGATGACGAAAGAATCTCGGAAGAGACCAGCAGTAGTAAGACAAAAGAGAAGCAACAAGAGAAAGACAACAAAAGATTGCGAGAGCACAGCAAGTGGAGTATTACAGCACAAAATATGGAAACCTGGAGGACAACAGCAAATAACAACAGCAGTAAAGCAATTGACAAGCAAGGACAGATTACAAAATAAAATTTGGGATCCAGGAGGAAATAATTATCCAGACTTATGACCAGGTGGTCATGAATTTTCTTACATGGGGAGTCTGATGCAGGAGCATCAAGGGCATTTTATTTTTTATTTGTAAATATGTTAGAAAAGGGGGTGTGACAATTTTTAATATTTTATTAATTAATTTGTTATTTTAAATAAAATGAGAGGAAGTGAGGATTTTGTAAATATCTTTTTTTATTAAATAAAAGGATATGAGAAAATTTGGTTAGTTAAGGATAGGAAGGGATAAGATTCTAGATAATAGGATTTGTTGAGATATTCTAGTGGTGTTGAGATATTAAGGGGATTGAGCATTTAATTAGATCATTTTTAAAATTGTATAAACTAGAAGGCCTCAAAGGCAAATGGGAGACTTGAATAGTGAGAGTGGTTGAGATCGGGTTTTGAACAGCCAAGGCTGTAATCTTCTAGCAACTTGTAAGGGCCTAAATATTGAATATCCGGCCAAAGAAAAAGGTTGTAAGTGATTTCCTTTTGTTTGTATGAAAACAATGTTTCAGATTTATATATATATATCGTTGATTGAATGAGTAAGTCATAGAGTTGGAACTAACTTGTGATTGTTCCTTGAGTTCACTGGTTTTTATTTGTTATGTCGATTTGAGATTCAGTTGAATCCTGAGTGAATGGTTTATTCCAGAAGCAACGAATAATTACATTACATGTTTGATTCTGGTGTTTATTTATTAATCTGCATTAAATAGATTGAAGTGGCGGATGTAAAATCTCTGTCGATTGATTTCAAGGAGAAAGAACTTCTGTATAAGTAAATGGTCAATTACTGGAGGGCGTTATTGTATATCTTTGCCGAGAGTTCTGTTTTGAATGTTTTTTTACTGTCTCTACAAATGCAGTACGCTGTCATTGAAAGGAATGATCTTCACAATTTTGAAATGAATGCATGGAGCGTTAATGAAACACTGGTTACTTTAATTTGAAATAAAACATAACTTAATTGCAAACTAGAGTGGCTTGTATGCAGTGGAGCATGTCTGCTATGCTTGGTTAAGTATTGGTAAATCGATGGGGTTTTGAAATAGG
Source organism: Pinus albicaulis (assembly GCA_034641835.2). Taxonomy (NCBI): domain Eukaryota; kingdom Viridiplantae; phylum Streptophyta; class Pinopsida; order Pinales; family Pinaceae; genus Pinus; species Pinus albicaulis. The sequence continues at coordinate 1,257,411,992 of CM076582.1, forward strand.
CGCAGGTTTAATTTCATTCCATTAGCAACGTATACAGTGGAAACAAAATCCGGTTTGAATTCATTTGCTGTAGAAGTTTTATGTTGAGTCGAATATTTTTATGTGGAATCGATTGGTGAATCGAATGCATGGAGGCACAGAACTGTGGTTCAAACTCTGTTTCGAATTCAATTTAAATACAGTTTTAAATTGTTGAATAGTCTGAATAGCGTGGCAGATTGGCAAAGTAAGTTTGTGCAGCGATGAACACAGAGTAAGTGTTGAAATTGTGTTGTAAATCGTTCTGGCTATTCGACTGTGTACATGGATCGATATTTTGTGGGCACTCGATCTAATCTTATGTGAATTGATTGACACAGAAAGAGATTTCTTGCAGAAGCCATAATAATTTTTAAATATACGGTAGACGTGGGAAAGCGTGGGCGATAAGTCTTCAATTATGGATTGATTGCATTAAGGTAAGAATGAAGTTCAAGACTTTGTGATTTGAATGATGATTTGATCATGTCAAGTTTTTTTTTAAAGGGCGCAGTCCACAGATGTGAAAAGAAATAAAAACATATGATTGGTGATCGATTCGGGTAAGATATGTTGCTATGATGAGAGCGCATATGAAATTGAATTCTGGATGTCTTGAATATAAATCAGAACGCTGGTATTAAAATGGACAAATCCGAGTTTTATGTATGTAGTGGTAGCACTTATCATAGACGCATTTCTTTTATTGAGATCCGATAGGTTGGATGAAATGAAAACTTCGAGCAGTTTGTTGTTTGAGATTTAAACCAAATGTAATGTGGTTAGTGGGAAAACATATAAGAATTAAGCATTGAGGTTAAAGGTAACGGCGCACTCTTTAATTGAATCCGGCCATAATGAATGTGAATTATTTGAGATTTGAATTTGGGGTTGAATGATATTTATTTGGTATGAAAGTGTGTAAATTTGGATTGGAAATGCAGATTGTAGTTTTGAAATGATGTGCATAAACACAGATGAATGCAGGTGATTAAATGAATGAGGGAATTGAGACATGGATAGGGTTTAAGGAAGCATTCACAATAGTGATGTTTGAGACATATTTACTGTGATATGGTTTTAAATGTAAAAGATAGCTTCCGCCATTGGGAAGTGTATGAAATTGCCAGATCGGAATCTTGGGCAGTGATTGAAATGCATATTTAAATGCATAGGAGGAAATTTTTTTGGGTTGGCAGGCTAGCCCTACATCATCTACCCAAGCTGTCTAGGGCTACAGAGTGTTTTTTCCCATGAATGATTGCAATACTAGTAACTCAACCCACAAATTTCGCTAGGCTTCCAGAGTGTTTATCTAAACGGGCCTTCCAGGACTAGTAACTCAACCCACAACTATCACCAATATTCTAGAGTGTTTATCTAACCAAGGCTTCGAGGACTAGTAACTCAACCCACTAATAGCTTCCCTAACATTTTTGTAACCAAGAATTCTAGGACTAGTAACCCAACCCAAGCTATTACAGGGATCCCAGAGTGTTTATCGAACCAAGGCTTCTAGGAACTAATAAATCCAACCACAGCCAAAGGCATAAGAAAAAAATCCAAAAAATAAAATTAAAACCCACATCACCATGGCTATCCATGAAATGGAAAGGCTACATAAAACCACTGTTAATATAGGAAACCCTCCATTTCAATGACAAATAATAAACAAATAACCACATGCATATGCCATGCATTCCAAAAATACTGAGGAAATCATGCATGCAACTTTATACCTACAAGAAAAACCCATTCTAGTTGTTGACCTCGATGTCCTCTTGCACTTTCCTACTCTTCCCTTTCCTTATTTCTCTAAAATTCCAATATTCCACACTCCTCCAAGAGTGCTCCAAGAAAACTCTAAGTGTCTAAGAGTATGAGAGAGAGAGAAAAAATGAGAGCTCCAAAACTCAACTCATCAAAAGCTGAGAAAAATCTTTCTAACTTATCCTCACAAACATTCTTATTAATGGGCCCTCTATTTTATTCATTTTCCATTATTTTCCTTCAATTTCCTCCTCACATTCAACCTGAGACCTTTCACCTTCCTTCTCTCCCAATTTCCATTATTTTCATAAATACAATTCCAATTAATGCATCATGCCTTTCCAAAGTCTTTTCCATTCCATTTTAAAATTTATTTAGACATAATAAACCAAAATGAACAACCACTATGATTTTTTTCCAACCACTTAACTTGGAATATGTGTCCCATGACCTTGGTCTTATATTTTTTTATATGAATTTTTAACCAGGTTTTTTACACTAAGTTTTGAGATGGAGATAATCTAGGAAGGGACATAGGTTTCCATGAAGAATAAGATATCATTTGAGGGGATAGGTTCAATTTATTGATAATTTTGGCCACTTGGGAAGACAACTGCCAATCGTCTAGATGGAATTTCTCAGCTAGAATTATTTCTCTAATATTATGAATTATTCCTTCCCATATTCCTTTGATATTCGAATGTTGATCCTTAAATATTATTTTGTTTAGCTCTTTCCACGTTTCACAAAGGACGAAGCATAAATCCAACCTAGAATTTTTTTTTATAACTCGACTTAGAAAGATCCTTTTTCGCTAGAATTATATGGTTATTATACTTTTATGTTGATCCTTGTCTAAGTGAGAAAAGAGCCAAGCTCCCTTACTCCATAACTGCTTCATTAACTTACATGTATTTAACAAGTGTTTCGTTTTTGCTTCCCACCCTTGGGACATAATGTAGAATGATGGTTCACATACTCCTCACTTTTGAAGGTGATCCTAGATTAATATTATTTTGTTACACACTAGCCAGAGAAAAAGAGACACCTTTGGCCATAAAGGTTTTGTCCATATTTTCCTCCATATAGGTATATAGTTCTTAAGGGTGGCTTCTGCTACTCTTTTGTATGATTCCTTAGCATTGAACATTCCTTTTTTAAAATATCCCCATATTAAAATTTCATGTCCTTCTTGGATAATTGTTTCCCTAGATTGCAATTCTTTGTCTATCGCTTTCCATTGATCTATTAATGGAGGCTCTATCCATTCGTTTGGGTCTTTCTTTTGCCTCCAATTCATATCATGCTCTATTGGATTCTATTATTAATCCAAAGTGGAGAAATTTTTCTTATTAGTGTAAAGAAATATTTCACTCAAATCATGTCTACTCAACAAATTCAATTGTTGCTAACAAGCATCTTGCCAGAAGAGAGCACTTTTTCCATCTCGAATTTCCTAGAATGACTGGTGTATAACTATATCTCTATTGCTTGTAGGTAAATTGTAGGTTGAAGATCCCTTGGGAGTGGATATGTCTCTGAATTTGGCCACTAAATATTCTAACATACCATATTTTTGTGTCCATATTTTTTTCTAGAGATCAACACCTCCCTTCACCCATCTCCACCATAATTTAGATCCCAACACGTTGCTTAAAATCTTCAGATATTGAACGCCGAGACTCTAACTAATTTGGATTTGGTTGCATTATTCAAAGATACCAGAGCCATTTTTTGGGAGTGTTTGGCTCCTTCCTAGAGAAATTTTTTAAAGAGAGTTGTTATGGCCTAAAAGGAAGCTTTAGGAGTCGTTAAATATTAGAGCTAATACATGAGAATTGACTCTATATTGGATTTTAAAGGACCACTCTACTTGCAATTTTTAAAGATCTGAATGAAAATATATCATGTTTTGTTTGAATATTTTGAAGCATTTCCTTCCAACAAGTCGTTCTTAAAGAGTTAAAAACTATAGGAATACCCAAGTATTTAAGTGGGAGAAGCCCAACTCCTAAGCCCAGGGTTCTGTCTAGGAATATTTGGATGGTCTTTGGAGTATTGAAGATAAAAATATTGGATTTTTAATTGTCTATTAGGCTGCAATAAACCTACATAAACTCTTCCAAAACATTATTTAACTTTCTAACTTCCCTCAAAGAAACACTTCAAAAAATAATTATGTCATCAACAAATTCTTGATGGGTGATAAGGAAGTCAATACCCTAGAGATAACGTCCTTTTATTTGGGAGGTTTGAGAATCCCAATGGATGTATCTTCCCAATTCTTCCACTACCAAAATAATACGAAAAGAGACATGGATCACCATGACGAAGAATTCTTGAAGGATTAAAATATTTGGAAGGGGAGCCATTAAGAAAGATTCAAAAAACAATAATAGATATGAGGGAGAAGACCCATTGAATCCATCTAGAATCAAAACCATATGCTTTAAGTACAATGAATAGGCAGGGCCTACTGAGGTTATCATAGTCCTTAGAAACTTCAAGTTTTATCATAATTCCAAGAGCCTTAAGTTGTTCCAAGGAATGGACAACCTCCTATGAGCTTATTATTCCATCCAAAAAAAATCGACCTTCCACAAAATCGGTTTGTTCCGGAGAAATGAGAATTGGTAAGAGGGGTTTAAGTATTTTATCCATAAAAATATAAATTATTTTATATACAATGTTATAAAGAGGAATGTGTCTGAACCCAGAAGGAGAGTATGAGTGAGAAAATTTAAGAATTAAATCAATAAAAGTAGAGTTCAATATTTGAGTTACATTTTGGGAATGCCTATATTCTTCCACCATATTCAATTCATCATGCCTAATGAAATTCCAAGCAGCTTGGAAAATTTTGGTAGTGAAGCCATTTGACCCTGTAGCTTTATTCTTAATCATTCCTTTCACAAATTCTATGACTTACTCCATGGTTGCTTCCCTCATCAAAGGAATATTAAGCTCTCGATTAACTAATTATGGGATCTGCTAGTTATTCTCTGAATGAATTATGTGTTATCTAGAACAAGATTAGAAACAAGGGATTCGAAGTTATCTGTTAAAAAATTATCCATTTCCTCATGTTGGGTGAGACAATTTCCTGTTGGGTCCCTTAAGGAGAAGATCTTGTTTAGCTGATGATGTTGTATCATAGATTTATGGAAAAAACTACTACTCTTTTCTCCTTCCTGAAGCCATTGGACTCAGGATTTCTATTTCCACGAGATTTCCTCATGTTTCCTTCTCTCCCATAGTTCTTTAAAACACATCCCTCTTAATTTTCTAGAACCTCATAACTCCCTTCCAGGATCATTATTTCCTATAGTCTTTTAATTTGATCTTGCACTCGAATTTTCTCAACCAAAATATTCCCAAAATAAGAATTGTTCCATTTTTTTATTTTTTGTTTGAGATATTTTAGCTTAAATTGAAAATAATGCATGAAATTTATATCTTGAACAAATATTTCCTTCCACCAAGTTTCCATATTACCTATGAAATATTGTTTCCTGAGCCAAAAATATTTAAATCAGAAAGGTCAGTTTTGGGGAGAAAACTTGAGATCTATTTCTAGTCTTATTTGCCAATGATCTGAGGCTAAGAATGGAAGAATGAAGGCATCGAAGAACATATCTTGACTTAAAAATTTATAAGAATGGAGAAATGTTTCCAGATGAGAAGCTACCTAATGAACTCCTCCATGAGAATTGTTCCAAGTGTAAACTCCATTAACTATTGGGATGCCCACTAAACGGAGGTTGTGGATTATTTCTCAAAACACTTCCATTTGAAGATCAAGTCTACATATACCTCTATTTGTTTCTTCCATTGACATTATAAGAATGAAATTTCCTCAAAAAATCCATATATCCTCTCAATGTGTCCTTAAAATATTCCTTAAATTTTGGAGGAAAGGTTCTTTTTATCCTGGAATGTCGGGGCCAAAAACCTCTGAAATTAGGGCCCAAACACACGTGCCAATATGTAGAAACCTTCCCAAGAGAATTCTAGAGAGACTTAAACCATTTTTAAAATATTATCTCCATAGGATTCTATAAAATTTACAGCCCTCCCACACTTCCTTGATCATCCAATGCCATAACCTCGTAATGCAGCTTGAAACCCTTTATTGAAAATGGCACCAAGAAAGGGTTGTAATTTAATTTTCCCTTTAATTAATTTAGAAGAAAATTGTAATTCCACATCACATGAAAGCTTGTATAAGTTGAATAAGTTAGGATGAATTAGTTGGTTTAGTTAATTCGAGTTGAGGGTCAAACAAGAGGAATGTAGATTGTCTCCTACTTTTTAGGAGCCCTAGTTGAGTTTATTTTGAGTTGTAATTAATTAACTCAGATTATGTGAGTTAAATTCAATTTAACTAGTTCGAACTAGTTGATGAACTAGAGAGAGGTCAAAGTGTGAAAATTAGGTTCAGTTCATATGAAGCGATCAATCATATAACTGATAATTCACTCATAAATAACTCATGCATGTGATTTTTGAGAAAAACCTAGTTGAGATTGGAGTTAAAGGGAAGTGCATTGTAAGTTGTATAATCATCCAATTCTACAGGCGTTACATGGAGTCAGAGGAAGAGCCTTTATGTATCGTGCTATCATTATTAGGGATTTTTCTTTTTTCATAGGGCCTAGTTACCCGAGGAAGATGCACAAATCAATAGGTATTCCAGATGCCAAGAAATTGGTTAAGTATTGAATCCATATTTCCTAGGAATAAGTGAGACAAATAGAGATAATGCAGAGATTTCTTAGCATGGAGAAAAGAATTGTAATATTCACATATTCTTTGGCTTATGAAATATACAGATAGTGGTGCTTTTAGTTGAGGATTTCGCAGATAAATATTTGTGTTGTGTGATTGAAATTGTCTCTATTTCTTATTCATGTGATTATGTAATTGAAATTGGTTTCTACAATTGATAGAGTAGATTCAAGTATAATCTTTTAGCATATTAAAATTATCATTTGAATCTACGCGGATTTTCCACATGGTATCAGAGCATGAATCACTATATAAGAGAATAATATGAGTTTTTTCTGAGGAGGTGAATCAATTTTAAGATCTACTCTTCAAGACCAACAACAGGACCAAGATGTCTTTCTCTGGATTGAGACTTGAATATGCCCTTGAGGGTAGTTCGAATTACATATCTTGGAAGTGTTAGCCACCTCTAAATTTTTGTCAAGAAAACAGGTGACTGAATTTTTTGTTGAGCCTTCAAGAGACACATTTCTTCTAAAAATATCTCATCCTTGAAGCCTCTGTGTGTCCTTTGCCTTTGAAAATATCTTCACTACTGTTTCCATCAAGAAATCCTCACTGTTTATGAAAAAATGATGCTCAGAAAAGCCTCCATTTTCTCCTTTGTATCCCTACAAAATTCCCCATTTTAACCCTTTTTTCCCTTATCAAATTTTCCCCTTTAACCCCCAGAATCCCTTCCTAGGTCTTCTAAAACATCTAGTTCCCCTTTGTAAACCATGTGAAATCCCTTAATTTGGTGGAAAAACCCCTTTTCCCCTTTACGAAACCCTTCTCTAAGCCTTGAAAACCCTCTTTTTGGCTTAAAAAACACTTATTTTCCATTATAGGCCTAAGCCCCTTTCAACTAACCCCCTAACCACTTCCCCTCCATCAAACCCAGTGCCAAGACTAGGCAGTAAGCGCTTGAGCACTTATCGAATTTGGAAGTTGTTGTGAGAGCCTTTTCCTTTGTTAAACTAAAATCTTCTGATGCAATGGTTATTTTTTCTGCAGGTCGCGGACGTAATATCCACCTTAAATCCATGAATATCTAATGGTCTGGCACAAATCCCATCGTGCCCATCAACCTTTGCATTACATATCCAATGCAATGCTAGCCATCGATATGTATAGATTTTACGACCATCGCAACATCGCAACATCACCAATAGGACAAGTTTCAATGTACCACTTCCTGTTTCCCCTGATTGTGATCCTTTGATGCAATCCTAGCCGTTGAATCCATAGGAACCAATGGCAAGGATTTGATCTCTCCCCACTCATTTTCCCTCCATCACTCTCCCTTCGATTAGATCGCAACCGTCCATCCCATTCGATCTGAAGGTCATCCTTTCTCTTGCTCATTCCTTTACCGCTTTGGCCTCTGCCTCATCTTTAAATCTCCACCGTCCACCCCAATGGATCCAACGGTCAAGATTCCTCCCGCCCATTAACCAGCCCCTCCACCTTCACTTTCTCTCTTCAGATCTCAGTCGTTCATCCTGCTAATTCAAAAACCCATGCTCAAACTGCCTTTCACTGGCCCCCACCTTACCAGCTACGCATCTTCCCATATCGTGCTTCGTCCTACACTTTCAGATCTCACAGTCCTAGATCCAACAGTCGAGAATCATATCGCATAGTTTTGGCGTCCTAACTTTAACAGTTTGAAATCACGTGATATAGGTGGTTTTATTTTGCCACGTGTCAGGCGACGGACCATATCACATAATTTTGGGCAATTTTCAAAACAGTGCTTTGGCTGCACGAAAACAATTGTTTTCCTCGAAAACCACTTCCCCCTTGTTCTGCCTCTGAAATTCCATCAGAAGATCCCGACCGTTGATCTGTACAGATCAATAGCCCTCATTCTATCATGCATTTCATTCATATTTTTCCATCGGACTTCCATAGAGTTTCATCATAAAATCTCAGTCGTCGATCTCCTCCTAAGATCTAATGGTCCATATTCAATTGCCCTCCACCCATGCCGGTCCCACCATTCAAAGCCCATTTCATTCTTTTTTCATACATTTCCTTTGTATTTTGCCGAAGGTCGAAACTTTATGTTTTACATTGAAAATCATTTCCTCCACCCAAATTTAAAACTTTGGTGTTATAACATTAAAGTTGATTTTCTCTGTCTGGCCTTTTTAGGCCACTCCATCTGTTAACCACAACGGTCGATCACCACCTCTAGACCTGATCATACGGCCCACAACCGTTTCTCCATCAAACCTTCATCAGATCAGTTTTCCACCATTACGTGGCATTTTTCACCATTTTCTCCACTACACTACATTCATCCCTGCTGCGCTGCCACTCTCAGATGGTGAAAGTCGTTCTTTTCTACACAGTCACTGTTTGTGACACAGTAGCGGCAATGAATTTTTATTAGAGCCAGAGATTGCAGGGAAAACTCCTGAAGAGGGTTTTAAACGCATATTTTATCCAAATTGGGGGTATCAACTCTGTTTAAGACTCTAGCACCATAAGCCCTGAAAATTCACAGAGAGAGACAGTCAATGAAGTGGCAAAGAGTATCAGTAATGCATTAAAGAGTTTTAAAGCCAATAATTGAAGATTTTAAGCTTCGATTAAATTTTTAACAGGAAAATGTACCAGATTGAATGCCTAGTGATTAACACAGAAGGCCTAATGAGGCCTAAAGCACAAAAAAAATCTTATCGGTGATCATATCAGCAGAAGGTTCCTTCGTGAGAAAGGACAAGCTCCCATACTGTTTTTATTCTACATAAAGCTCTTGAGAAGATCTACGCCCTGACAGAAATTCCTAATGCTACCAAAGAATTTTTTATGCAGTATGGTAGACCTAAAGTCATTTAACTGCCTTACTGGTCCCAGAGTACTACAAAGTACTACAGCCGAAAAGTACATCAAAGAACATACCTGGAGTTACTATCAGCCTGTCGAAGACCAATTTTTCATCCAAAGAGTACTGAAGATCAATGCATAGATATTAAGAAAGAATGGGCCTTGAGCCACTCTTCCTTCTACTTCTGTTTTATTGTTTCATTTAAGGTTTCACCTACCTCCTTTACCTCTCTTTAGCTATAAAACTCATGAGAAAACACATTGTAAAGGTTTTTGATCAGATATCTGTGAATTGTAAGTTGTTTCTCTTGAGATATAGTTATGTGTATAAAGTTGCAAAATAGGCTGAGCAGATGATTTTGGACTGAATATCAAGTTGCTAGACAATGTTGTATATGACTAGAGTTGCTCTATAATATGACAAGCACATTTATTTGGATCCTGATTTAAAGCAGCGGTGATGTGTTCTACCTTTGTCTCTGTTTTTCCTTTTGTAATTCACTAAATTTCATTTCTTTGGTAAGAATAAAAAATATGGCTTAGGATATGCCCTTGCATGGTACCCTAATGCTCCTGTTCTTCTTATCTTTGATGTTTTCTACTGATTGTGCTATCTGAGAACTAATTCAAGATAATTTAACCAGTGTAGTAGCTGTTATTCACTGCTAACTGATGTACGAATTTATGAATCTGTTCTTATATTCTCTTTCCTAGTTTCAATTGAAAGAATTGGGATATTGGGATTTTAGAATGTTTATTCTATCTTAGTAGGGTATTTTTTCAATCAATTGAACCTTTCTAAGTTCCCTCAAGTTGAATTTCAAAGCATTGAAATTTCAAATCCTTTCTCTGATCTCAGGCTTCACCTTTGTGTTTAAATCTTAAGTGTTTCTTCTTGTCTGAGGAGTTAGCCTTTATGGGTCAGAATCATAGGTGCTTAAGGCATGCCCTGTCCCTACATTTTCTTCTTAAGGGTTCACCTTAGAGGTTTCCTTGTCATTCACCTTCTTTCCTCACCATTTCATACCACACTATCATCTTTAAATATCCTCTGTTTTAGATGACTAGCCCAATTGAAAGCCTTGGATACTGAATAGCAAGTAAACCCTTTTATGAATCCATTTCCCAATGGTCTTCAGTGTTCTTTGAACTATCTCCCCTTTTCCTAAAATCCTCTTTTCCCACCTTTGTCCCATATTGAACCCTTCTTTCATGTTTCCCAACAACCAAACAAACAAAACAAACAACTATCTCGTGCCCTATAACTTTCCTAATACCTTGAAACTAAACTTCAAAGACATATACCTTTTCCTTTATAGAGAGATCCCTCTCTGGACCTAGGAGGGCTAGATCCTGAGGTCCCAAAGTGGTTCTGATGTTTTCTTATCTTTTGGTAGAGCCAAGCCTACCAAAACATAGGAACCCCAACATAATGGCGACTCCGCTAGGTAGCTCTGAGTAAAAAACACCTTTAAACACTTATAAGAACTAAAAGAAGACCATAGTAGCCTGAGTTTGGTGGTTAATCATTGTGGTTGATAGTATACCTTCTTGAAACATTCTAAACCTTCCACTTGGCGACGCCATAGTTCCTTAATGATTAAAGACTCCACTGGTGATTTTTAGGCCTACTGACTATCTTGGTTTCACAAGACTCCACTGGGAGACCAGAGTTCATAACAACATTAGCAACATTAGAAGTAACAAACAGGATTAAGCTTCTTGGTTAAGAGACAGACATACTGGATTCAAGAACAGTCTATACAAGAGCTTATCCTAACCCAAACCCACTAGAAATAGTTGAAAACCAGAAGAACATTCTTAGGAAACCTCCCACCCCTAGGAAGCCAACTATTTCTGGACACATCCATAGAGATAACTCTGCACCAAAAAACTTTACAGCTCTACCAGACACTCTTTTTGACTTAGAATCACAAAGCATTTTACCAGGAACTAATTCATTAAGTGCTCTAGACCAATCAGACGTTGAGCTACCTGGTTCACCATCTCATAGTGGTGATCATATTATGGATAGAGAGACCCCACCATCTACACCTCTTAATATTCATTTCATTCAAAACTTGGGCCTCTATCACCCTGAATTAGCTCAACAGAGTATTATTGGTCCTAGTATTCCTGTCATCCACATAACTGCTGCTCAAACCAATCCTTTACCTCCTTAGAACATCATCATGGCAGCATGGTATGCTCCTTTGATGTTACTACAGCCTCTAGTGCCTTTACCCAATGATTATCAGTAAAAAATCCCACATTTCACTGCAAAAGAGTCTACCATAGCTCAACACCATGCAGATAGGATGGAAGATTCCTTTGACTATATGGAGATAGATGATGAGACAGTCAAGATGATAATATTTGCCTAGATTTTAGGAGGAGATGTGAAGAAGTGGTTTAAAGGCCTTCCTCATAATAGGATCCATGATCTTCCCTCTTTATATCAAACTTTTATAAACAAATGGGAAGTCAATACCAACCCTCTACAAATTTTAGCAGAATACAAGAATCTTAAAAGAAATGTAGGACATAGTGTCCATGACTATTCTACAAGGTTTAATAGTGTTTACAATGCTCCTCTTGCACACATGAAACCTCCCCAAGGAATGGCTTTAGTGAAATATCCTGAAGGCTTTGATGCTGACATGGCCTACCAGCTTAGGGAGAGAGATTAAAACACAATGGAAGATATTAAAAAAGGAGTAGTGAGTGTAGATGCTAACCTGATTGAAAAAAGAGCCAGAATGAGGTCTAAGAAAAAATTAACATATAGGGATGACACATCAGCTTCCACATCTGATCCGAAGTATGACAGTATAGCCAAAAACCTGGAAAGGATAGAGAAAATGATGGAGAAAATGGTTGTCACAGTCAGCAATCAAAACAGAAACCAAAATCAAAACCAGAACTAGAACATTAGGAGAAACAACCCTCCTAACAGACAGAGAGACTCTGATCAACAAGTCATACCCCCATTTCAAGAGAATTTCCTTGATGAAGATTAGGGGATAATAGAAGAGTCTGAGGGAACCACAATAAACATGGCGGAAATAGACAACTCAATCCACAACTATTCCACAAAAGACAATCAAACCTCACACTCACATTGGGATGAAGAAAGGTTAGAATCTGAGTATTATAGGTTAGGATTTGAAAACGTCATCATCTAGGTTAGAGAAAAGTATGAACGTAGAAGCAAGAAGAGCTTAGACACTTCCAAACCAAAAGCTTCTAAGATTACCATTAAGAAGAGGCATGAGAAAACTCCTAAGGTGACTGCTGAAAGCAAAAAATCAGCAGCTAAGAATTCTGGGAGGAAAAAAGAAAAAGACAGCCAAAATACTGATAAAAAAAGTCAACAAAATAGCACCACTAGCACTGTAGCTAATGCTCCTGATAAAACAGCTGCAAACACTATACATAGTGAGAATTAGCACACTGCTTCTGCCACTAAAATAGTGGCTGAAAAAACAAAGTTGAGTCTCATGAAGAGTCAATCTCCCTTCAACTTGGAGAGTGAGATTGCTAAAATTAAAATTTTTGTCCCACTCTCTGAGCTGGCCACTCAGGATGTATATAAAAGCCAAATCTTTAAATCTTTAAATCTAGGTGAAAATAGTGACACTGTCAATCTAAGTGATGATCAACCAGCCCTTTTGTTTGGTCCAAAGATAGAAGGGAATTTTTAGGAAGGGGTAGTAACTCCTTTTTATATTAGCCTCAATATCCATTACAAGATCCTTCACAAATCAATGCATGACTCTGAGGCATCACACAACCTAATGCCTAAGGTGGTTATGGAGAAGTTAGGCCTAGAGATAACCTGACCTTATAAGGATTTGTATTCATTTAACTCTAGCAGAGTAAAGTGCCTTGGCCTAATCAAATATCTTCGTGTGAACCTAACCGAGATTCCATCCAAATGCATGGTTATGGATGTTGTGGTGGTAGATGTGCCACCTAAGTATGGCATGTTACTATCAAGGTCATGGGGAGACAAGCTACAAGGTACAATGCAGATGGATGGGTCATATGCCACAATCCTCGTCTTTAGCCAGCTTAGGAGACTCTACAGAGAGGCACAAATGAAGTTTATGGTGAGCAGCCCTGAAAAACCTAAAAATTCACCTCTGTACTTTGTACACACATAACTGGACTCCTTTATCCTTTGCAACGTTGAATCCATAGATGAGCCAGAGCTAGAAGATAGAGATGCAAGCAATAGAGTAAAGCCCACAGACTTCAACATAATGGCCACTCTAAACATAGAAGAAAATGAAGAAGAAACCTTTGGACAGTGTATTAAATCAGAGACTTAGAATAAATAAAACCAAGACTACAAACAGCTGACTAGTCATCACTTTGAACTCCATACACATCATGAAGAACAAAACACTCCACACCACAGTGTAGACCCCATATTACATCATAACAGTGAGACCAACATTAGGGAGGAAAATGATGACAAACCTGAAAATGATCCCTTATGGAGAATGAATTTTGATGGGTCTTGCACTAGAAAGAATGTAGGTGCTGGAGTGGTTACATAAAATTGAGAGTTACTATGCTGAGAGTCATGCCTTCAATCTGGACTTCAAATGTACAAACAATATCGTAGAGTATGAGGCTCCCATCCTAGGCTTGAATATATTGAAAAAACAAGGAGGCCAAAGGATAGTTGTACACGGAGACTCTGAGTTAATCATAAAACAAGTGAACAGAGAGTATACAACTAAACACCCTAGATTGAGGGCATATCAAAATGATGCTATGGATTTACTGAAAACCTTTGTAGAGTATGAGCTGGTGTATGTTCCTAGGAGTCGGAACATTGTTGCAAATGGATTAGCATGCATAGCTAGTTCATATCATAAATCATCTAGTGACAAAAAAATCATCATTAAGATGAAATATAGGCCTGCGATGCCAGATAACGAGAAATATTGGCAGGTATTTGAGGGTGACAAGAAGATAGAGGATTTCCTGATCGGGAGGAATGGGTTTGAATTGTCTGATTTGGACTCTAAATCTGATGAAAGTTGCCTGAGTGAGGAGCCCCCCAATGAAGAAAAATCACCACATAATGTAGAAATAAACATGTTAACTAAATAACTTGGAACTCAAACCAAAGAGTATAAGGATGCAGAAAAAGATGAAATAGAGGTGCTACAGTCAAAAGATAAGAATATACCCAAAGGACTGGTACCTTTAGAGGACCTTTTTTATTTTAATGACGTAGTGAAGAAACCCACTATAGAACACTCAGACTCTGACGTCAAGGAATGAAAAATAGGCACAGAGGATAAGCCTAAGATGATTAAATTGGCTAAGTCCTTGCCAACAGACATGAAAAGGAAATATATCGACTTGTTTAAAGAATTCATCGATGTGTTTGCCTGGAGCTATGAGGACTTCAAGGCCTATGACATGAAAATTATCCAGCACAAGATCCCACTGAAAGAAAAAAAAAAACCCTTCATATAGAAACTTCACAGAATTAACCGAAAACAACTACCTCTAGTCGAAAAGGAAATCAAGAAAATGTACGAGGCAAGAATTATAGTGCCTGTGAGGTTCTATGATTGGGTTTCCAACCTTGTAGCTGTGAGAAAGAAGACAGGTGAGATCAGACTGTGCATCGGTTTCAGAAACCTTAACAGAGCTTCACTTAAAGACAATTACCCCTTACGAAAGATGGAACACATCCTATAGAGGGTAGTTGGTTCGAAAAGGATCTCCCTGTTAGACGATTTTTCAGGCTATAACCAAGTTTTGGTACTCCCAGAAGACCAACTCAAGACAACTTTCACCACTCCGTGGGGAACTTTTATGTACCTAAAAATTCCTTTTGGACTAATGAATGCTGGTGCGACCTTACAACGATCAATGGAAATAGCCTTTTCAGAGGAAATAGTGCGCTTCATTATCATCTATCTGGATGACATAACAGTCTATTCCAAGACTGATGAGGAACACCTCAAACATCTGAGAATATTTTTTGAAAAATGTAGAAGGTTTGGTTTGTCTTTATTATATTAGAGAAAATATATAGAAGGTTTGGTTTGTCTTTGGTTTGGTTTCTACATTAGAGAAAATGTAGAAGGTTTGGTTTGGTTTGGTTTGTTCAATAAGGTAAGCTCCTTGGCCATATTATATTAGAGAAGGGAATTAATATAGATCCGAAAAGAGTTGAGGGAATACTTTAAATTAGTCACCTGAGAAACATAAAAGAATTGCAGTCCTTTATTGGGAAAATCAACTTCTTAAGGAGGTTTATTCCCAACTTAGTTGAGCACCTCAGGGATATGAAAAACATGCTGAAAAAGGATGTAGGAGTTAAGTGGACTGTAGAGGCCAAAAAATCTTTTGAATTAGTTATACTTGCACTCACCTGGGCACCTGTCCTAATAAACCCAGATTTCTCAAAATATTTCCTGATTTTTTCCTTTGCCTTCAAGCATACAGTGGCTACAGTCCTATTGCAGAAAAATCCAAAGGGAATGGAACAACCTATTGTTTTCTTTAGCAAAGCTCTGAGGGATGCACCCTTAAAATAAAACATAATGGAAAAAAAGGCATGTGCCTTGGTAAAGGCCTTGAAATACTTTAGGGTGTATATACTGCATTCCCACATCATTGCCTACGTGCCAAACATAGTGGTGAAAGACATTTTGTCCCAAGTTTTGGATGGAAAGAGGGGCAAATGGATTGTTGTAATATTAGAGTATGACCTGGAAATAAAACCCATGAAACTGATCAAAGGTCAGGGCTTGGCTCAACTAATGACTAAATCAAACTTTCAAGCCCTTGACATAAACATCGTAGATGCCTTGGATGAACATGAAGAATTTCCCGATCCTACTGTTGAAGAACAGTTTCAAAACTCTCCTTGGTATTCTAATATCATGTATGTACTCACAAACCTCAATGCCCCTCCTGATTTATCGAAGACTAAGGCTAGATTCATAAAGTTAAAAGCCAAAAACTATTGCATACTAAATGAATGTTTATAATGGAAAAATGCAAATGGTTTGCTGCTTAAATGTCTGCCTAAAACTGAAGCAGAGAGGATTAAATAGGAGTTCCATGCAGGAGAGTGTGGAGGCCATTTAAACTGGAAAGCCACTACTAACAAAATACTCAGAGTTGCCTATTATTAGCCTACATTTTTCAATGACATCCGCAAAATGATAATTTCCTGCCATAAGTGCTAGATTTTTTAGGGCAAAAGGAAGCTCCTCCCTTTACCATTACAACCTATAACTGTTGAAGCTCTCTTTCAATAGTGTGGCCTAGATTTGATAGGGGAAATACACCCTGCATCTTCTTCTCAACACAAATTTATTCTCACAGCCACAGACTATTTCACAAAATGGATAGAGGCCATACCTTCTAGGAATGCCACAGATTCTGTTATCATTAAGTTCCTAGAAGACCACATCCTCTCTAGCTTTGGCTGCCCTAAAAAGATAATCCCTGATAATGTTGCTGCTTCTGGATCCAAGAAAATTATTGATTTTTTTCACAGGTATCAGATAGAAATCATTCATTCAACTACTTATTACCCATAAGGTAATGGGTTAGCTGAATCATCAAACAAGAGCTTGGTCACCATTATCAAAATGTTGCTTGAAGAGAACAAAAAGTCATGGAATAGAAAGTTGGTGCATGCTCTATGGGTTGATAGAATGACAATCAAGAAATCCATTGGAATGTCAGCATATCAGCTTTTTTACGGGACATAGGTAGTGTTTCCTACCGACCTAGGGGTACCAGTGATTAAACTAGTCCAAGAGATTCAGTCAGAAGAGGACAGCATGGTCAGGAGGATAAATCAAACAATTCATCTCCAACAAATAAGAGAATAAGTCTATAACAGAGCTCTGAAATTACAAGAAAATATAAAAAGGTTCTTTGATAAGAGAACAGAAGCTTGTGACTTCAAAATTGGATATAAGGTTCTAAAGTGGGACTCTAGGAGAGAAGACAAATGAAAGGATGGAAATTTGGATAGTTTGTGACAGGGTCCTTACATCATCCAATCCACTATTGGTCCAAATGCCTTTTTTCTGCAAGAGCTAGATGGTACAAATCTGTTTGGGGGTCCTGTCAATGGCAGGATGCTCAAGCATTACTACTATTGATTTCCAATTTACACTTTTCATTTCCATTGTAAATACCATTACTATGTTTTGTTTTCAAATAAAAAGAGAAATTGTCTCAAAAAAGAGAGAAAGAGAGGTTAAGAAATGCTCTAAACCTGAACCTCTAGAGTGAAAAATATTGGCTCTAACATGATCAAAACCTGAGCCAAAGGAAGTAAAGAAGCTGGTTCTAATATGCTCAAAATCTGAACCAGCAAAGAAGAAAGAAGAATCAGTTCTGACAAGCCCAAAACCAGAGCTGAAATGAAGAAGAGAAAGTGACTCTAACAGGCTCAAAACTTGAGTCACAAAGAAAATAAGGATGATTCAAAGTTTAAAAATTTCAAGCCTTCAAAATTTCGTTTTGAAGTTTCTGCAATTTCAGTTCATGTGCAACTGTCTTTATGCCATGAATCCACAGCAAACTAGACTGTCTAATCCTGGTTTGACTTTTTTAAAATTTCTGTTGTAGAATGTAGAGAAAGAAATCCGCTAGACAGTTTAATCCTAGCAGATATTAGTGTAGGTAGAGAAGTTATGAGGCCAACAGTTTAATCTGGCCCCATGGAGAAATAAGGGTAGAATTAGACTAGTTTATTTTCTGCTTTCAATAAAAATGATGAAGAAGGTCTGCAAATTCAAATGCACCTTGAAGAAAAAATGTTAGGACTGTAGGATGGGTAAGTAGATTGTTTTGGGAATGTTTTTTGCTGATTAATATCCATCATGTTTGTAACAGTTGAATCAGAGAAGAAAGATGGTTCAAAGATCAGGCATCTGGCCTACTTCCCAAAGAATATTTCTGAAGTTCTTGACATCTTCAAGAAGATGCCATCACCATGTGGAGCCACTATTAGCCACCTATAAATTTTTATTAAGAAAACAGGTGACTAAATGTTTTGTTGAGCCTTGAAGAGACACATTTCCTCTGAAAATATCTCATCCTTGAAGCCGATGTGTGTCATTTTCCTTTGAAAAGATCTTCACTATTGTTTCCATCAAGAAATCCTCACTGTCTGTGAAAAAATTATGCTCAGAAAAGCCTCCATTTTCTCCTTTGTATCCCTACAAAATTCCCCATTTCAACCCTTTTTTCCCTTATCAAAGTTTCCCCTTTAACTCACAAAATCCCTTCCCGGGTCTTCTAAAACATCCAATTCCCCTTTGTAAACCGTGTGAAATCCCTTCATTTGGTGGAAAAACCCCTTTTTCCCCTACTGGAACCCTTCTCTAAGCCTTGAAAACCCTCTTTTTGGCTTAAAAACACTTATTTTTCATTATAGGCCTAAGCCCCTTTCAGCTAAGCCCCTAACCACTTCCCCTCCATGAAACCCAGTGCCAAGACCAGGCGCTAAGCCCTTGAGCACTTATTGGAGTCAGAATTTGTTATGAGCGCCTTTTCCTTTGTTAAAATAAAATCTTCTGATGAAATGGTTATTTGTTCTGCAGTTCATGGATGTATTATCCACCATAGATCTGTGAAGATCTAACGGTCTAGCACAAATCACATCGCGCCCATTAGTCTTTGCTTTACATCTCCAATGTAGTGTCAGTCGTCGATATGTATAGATCTAACGGCCATCGCAACATTGCAACATCACCAATCAGACAAATTTCAATGTACCACTTCCTGTTTGCCCCGATTGCGATCCTCCGATGCAATCCTAGCCATTGAAACCACAAGAACCAATGGCCGGGATTTGATCTCTCCCCACTCATTTTCCCTCCATCGCTCTCCCTTCGATTAGATCGTAGCCGTCCATCCCATTCGATCCGACGGTCCTCCTTTCTCCTGCTCATTCCTTAAGAGCTTTGGCCTCTGCCTCATCTTTAAATCTTCACCGTCCACCCCCATGGATCCAAAGGTCGAGACTTTGTGTTTTACATTGAAAATTATTTCCTCTGCCCAACGTTAAAACTTTCGTGTTATAACATTAAAGTTGGTTTTCTCCGTCTGACCTTTTTAAGCCACTCCATCAGTTAATCACAACCGTCGATCACCACCTCTAGATCTGATCGTACGGCCCACAACCATTTCTCTATCACACCTTCATTAGATCATTTTTCCACCATTATGCAACATTTTTCACCATTTTCCCCACTACGCCGCATTCATCCCTGCTGCGCTGCCACTCTCACAGTCCTCCACAGCATCCATCCTCCCCCCCGCATGGATTTCTTAACATTGTTTGTCTCTTTGTGCAAGGTCACAGAAAGTGAAAGTCATTATTTTCTACACAGTCACTGTTTGTGACACAGTAGCGCCAATGAAGTTTTATCAGAGCCAGAGATTGTAGGGAAAACTCCTGAAGAGGGTTTTAATTGCATATTTTATCCAAATTAGGGGTATCAACTCTGTTTAAGACTCTAGCACCATAAGCCCTGCAAATTCACAGAGAGATACAGTCAATGAAGTGGCAAAGAGTATCAGTAATGGATTAAAGAGTTTTAAAGCCTGTAATTGAAGATTTTAAGCTTCGATTAAATGTTCAATGGGAAAATGTACCAGATTGAAGACCTAATGATTAACACATAAGACTTGATGAGGCCTAAAGCATAAAAACAATCTTATCGGTGATCACATCAGCAGAAGGTTCCTTCATGAGAAAGGAAAAGCTCCCATACCATTTTTATTCTACATCGAGGTCCTGAGAAGACCTACACCCTGACAGAAAGTCCTAATGCTACCAGAGCATTTGTTATGCAGTATGGCAGACCGAAAGTCATTTAATTGCCTTACTGTTCCTAGAGTACTACAGAGTTGATCCAGGTGGATATTGGTGGTCACCCGCCTATTCCACTTGGGGCCCCACCATTTTCTCTTTCAAATTTTCAGTTTTGGCACAACTTAGTATTTTTAGCAGTTTTTCGGGTCCTGAACTTCCAGAGCCGTTTTGAGGCCCTAAATGACGTTTTTTGGGAAAACGGAGAGCAACATGGGTTCATGGACCGATGTTTCTCATTCAAAATTTTTAGTCCTCAGATAGATCTTTCTAACAAGGTATGGTGAGCATCAAACGGAGATCGTATGCCAAAGTTACGCCCCTGGGAAGTTGAAACACCAATTTACCCAAACGGGGCCCATAGTTTTGGCGCTTCATCTCCTGGGTTAGGGTTTTGGCTGTTTAGGATTTCCCATTGTTTCTAAATAATAAATATGCCCTTGAGCCTCATTGTAATTGAGTTCAGAGGCCTGTAGCCACCACATCTCTTCTCAGAGATAGCTACCAGTGCCCTAGCTAGTTTTATTTCCTTTCTATCTGCAAGCAAATTTTAGTTCTTTGATATTAATGAAATGAAGTGTTATTTCTGCTGCATCTCTGTATCTATGGTTATATGTTTATTCTGTTGTGTTCCTGCATAAGTCTGGATCAGTCGTATTAGAGAGGTTTGCTTTTTATCGATCCTTCTTTGCATGTCCCCAACGAGGTCGAGGTATAAGGAGCTAGGGCTCGATCTGGTGGAACCTTTGCAAGATCAACCTCGCAAACCTCGACGGACGCCCATGGAGGACAAAAAGAAAGATGAGGGAGGAGGAGATCCTATCAAAATATTGCTCAAGGAGGCCCTCGAAAAACAAAGGAACGCAATGATGAATAGCTTTGCTTAGATCCTTCAACGGCTACCCACCGGCGGTGCATCTGCATCCAGCAGCCACTCTGGAGGCGCGACTCCTTTTAAGGTACAAGTAAATTTTGAAATTCCCATATTTGAAGGTCAAATAGATGCATATGCCATAGATAGATGGTTGAATCTATTAGAAGGATATTTCTTGGTTCATGACTTTTCAGATCGGGAGAATATTATTTTTGCACTTCTCAAAGCTACCCCCCATGTTAAGGACTGGTGGGAAACCTACTGTGAGAAAAAGGACCAGACAGAACCCTCTCTGTTCTCGGCCATACCAACTTGGAATTCTTTCCGAGACGCCGTCAAGGAACAGTACTATCTCGTGGGGAGCTATAAGGACAAGTACATACAATGGACCACGCTGTGACAACAAAGGGATCAAGATGTGCATGAGCTGAAGAATCTGTTCCATACCCTGCGCACAAATTTGGGTATCAAATATTCAGAGAAACATCTGGTGCTAAAGTATCATAGCTATCTGCACAGATACATTCAGGAGGAAATGGAGTTCCTCGACATCTCCTCGCTTGGTACGACATACCGGTATGCTGCCAAGATTGAGCAGAAATTCAAACAGAAGAAGCGAGACTTTGGATCTGCAAATCAAAAGCAAGGGAAAGGTGCTTCCAAACCGCAGAAAAAAGGACAGAGCCAAGGCATGGCGGCTAAAGACAACTCGTCGAAGCCACAAGAAAACAACAGCACCGCAAAGCCAAAGAAGGACATGGGAAAGTGGTGTGAGTTCCATAAGAGCTGCACTTACGACACAAGTGAGTGTCGGGCCAAGCAGTTGCTAGTGGCCGAGATGAGGGCTTCTAAGTCAGATGCATGCTTTGACTCTGAATCAAAACCTGAAAAGGGGAATGAAAAAGGGAAACATATTATTGATGCGGAGCCCAACGCCACTGTTGCCACTACAAAGATCCAGAAGGAGGAACCAGAAGATCTAGAGGAGGAGGAACGTCTCTTCCACTCCCAGATGTGGGTAAAGGGCTCCCCGGGCGATTCGATGTCGACGGTAGAACCCCGAAAAGACATCATTTCAGCGAGACGTTGTGAAGCGGTTGGGCTTGCCGACCACAACTCACCCACATCCATACACCATCGGGTGGCTTCACCGAGGACAAGATCTCCACGTCAACCGGCGGTGCCACCTTATTTATGGCATCAGAAGCCTTCAAGGATGCAGGTGTGTGACGTTGCTCCTATTGATGTTTACGATGTATTATTAGGACAACCATACTTGTGGAAGTGCGATCTTTTGTGTATGAGTCTCGACCTCGTGCTTTTATTGTTGCTTTGGTAAATAAGTTGTACAGGATACCAGAGGTACCACCTCCTACTGCTATCTCTTTGGTTACTGCAAAACAATGTAGTAAGCTCATTTCCAAAACAAGGAAATTTTTTTTCCTAATGATCCACCCCCAGGGCAAGAAGAAGACTATGGCCATGACCTCTAGACAGGGCTCCTCTACACGACAAAAACACATGGATAAGGTTGTGGAGGAGTATGGGGACATATTCACCTCACCCACAGGGGTTACTTTGCACTGTCAAGTCAAGCATCTGATTGATCTGACCCCAGGTGCGCGGCTACCCAATGGACCGATCTATCGGCGCTCCGTTCTGGAGAACGATGAAATCAAGAGGCAGATTCAGGAGCTGCTGTAGAAAGGTCACATCCGACCAAGTTCATCACCCTCTGGGAGCCCGATCGTGTTGGTACATAAGAAGGATGGGACGTGGAGACTCTATATTGACTATCGGGCGTTGAACAAGATCACTGTCCGGAATAGGTACCCGATCCCACGGATTGATGACCTTCTGGACCAACTCAAAGGTGAAAAATATTTCAGCAAGATTGACTTGAAGTTGGGGTATCACCAAGTACTGATTGAACCCTTCGATGTGTGGAAGACTTCCTTCAAAGCCAAGGAAGGCCTTTTCGAATGGCTGGTCATGCCTTTTGGGTTGACGAATGCTCCTGCAACCTTCATGAGGATGATGGAAAACATATTGCGACCATTCACCAACTCATTTGTAGTGGTGTACTTGGATGGCATTCTTATCTTCAGCGAGACTTGGGAAGATCACCTTCACCACATCCGACAAGTCCTCCAAACACTGTGGCAACACAAGTTGTGTGCCAATCTAGAGAAGTGCACTTTTGGCATGACCCAGGTTCAATATCTAGGATACATTATTGATGAAAAGGGGGTGCATGTGGATCCAGCCAAGATCCAAGTCATTTGGGATTGGCCGGCGCCAAACACTATAACGAGCTTAGCGAGGTTTTGGGTCTTGCTAATTTCTACCGAAGGTTCGTGTTGGGATTCTCTCATATCACTTGGCCCTTGACTCAAGTCACCAAGCGAGGAGTGAGAGAAAAATTATTTTGGTCGGAACCTCAACAGAAGTCGTTCACATAATTGAAAAATCGCCTCTGTTATGCCCTAGTGCTCAATTTACCAGACTTGCAACAACCATTTGAGATCGAGATAGATGCCTCTGACTATGCTATTGGGGTAGTTATTACTCAACAGGGACATCCAGTGGCATATCACGGTGAGACATTGTCTGACACAGTTCGCAAGTATCCCAATTATGACAAAGAAATCCATTGTGCAAGATTGTAGACAATGGAAGCATTACATCTTGGGGAAGGAAAAAATCATCCACACAGACCACCGACCCCTGCAGTTCATACAGACACAAGGGAAGTTGCAGAATGATCGCCATTAGAAGTGGTCCACATATCTGCAACAATTTCATTTGAATATCAAGTACAAGAAGGATAGCACCAATAATTTTGTAGACTACCTCAGCCGACCATCGATCGTGGCGCTCACCACCATGCTCAACTCTTGTGGGCACAAGACTTCTGATTGGCCGCTTCTCTATGAGAGTGACCCAGAATTCAACCACACTTACAAGGCACTCTTGGGGGGGTATGCAAGTTCCAAATTTTCACCTCCAAGATGCACTTTTATGTCACCTGGGACACCTTTTTGTTCCTTCAAGCGAGCGTGCCAAGATGATATAGGAAGCACACTACATTCGATTCGCTGGGCATTTCGGGGTCGAGAAAATAGTAGCAATACTACAGAAGTATTTCTATTGGCCAAACCTTCGAAAGGATGTCAAGAATCACATCAGATCCTGCACTGCTTGTGCCATTTCCAAATTGACCATCAAGAAGCAAGGCCTATATACTCCACTACCTACCCCTAGTTAACCTTGGGAATCCATCTCCATGGATTACATGTCAGGCCTGCCTTCTACTAAGAATGGAAATATTTTGTGTTTTCATGGTCATTGACAGTTTTCAAGATGGCCATTATGGCAACTTGTAGAAGAATATCACGGCGAAGCCCGCTGCCCGAAACTCTTCTTTGAACGAGTGCGGGTGCACTTTGGGATCCCCCCGAGTCTATCATATCAGATCGAGACAACGAGTTCCTCAACACATTTTTGTCCAGCCTACGGTCAATGTTGGACACAAAGGTCACCAATTTCACGGCTTTCCATCCAAACAGATGGCCAGACAGAGGTCGTCAACAGAATGATTGTACACATTCTGCGCATATACAATTCAAAGCATCCCCGCACATGGGACGAGAGCCTCCCCTATGTACAACATAATTATAACCGGGCTCTCCAGAGTTCAATTGGCCATAGCCCCTTTTAGGTGGGCTTGGGATTCCAGCCACTATGTCCCATTGACGTAGCCATGCCATTTGTAAATTTGCTGGACGTTCACTCATGGTCCAAGTTATTAAGCAAGTAGCTTCATGAGGCATTCTACATCACAAATGGGTTCATGTGCATATATTGGGCAGAGCCAGTAGCAAGCCAATAAGCAAGACAAGCCAATAACCAACACCATGATTAACCAACACCATGATCAACAACACGTTTTCCCCCAGCACTAGGGTGGGCGACAAGTGTAGCTACATTTGAAGGAGTGCTCTTAAGATGTTCACAGATCGCCCAGCTTTGAAGTACCTGCCGTACATTGTCGAAGAGAGGCTGAGAAGAAATGCCTTTGAGCTCGGTATTCCACCATTCCACTGTGCTGGGTCTTCAATGTGGATCGCCTTCGTCCTTACTTCCCACCTCTACTGGACACCTCGGACATTGCAGAACAACTCACACCAATAGAGTTAAACCCAGACTGCATGGAATAGGCCACCATAGATTGTATCATGAACATGCAAATCAATAACACTTGCCAACAGAAGATCCAACTGTATCGGGTTATCAAAGCTGGCCAGCTCCTGCACCAAGGAAAGTGGTTCACCAAGGACCAAGTTCAGTAGAAATTTCATCATCTCATGGAGGAACTTAACGCAATGGGGACCATTGCTTCCTAAGGGGGGAGGAATGATCCAGGTGGATATTTGTGGTCACCCACATATTCCACTTGGGGCCCCACCATTGTCTCTTTCAAATTTTTCAGTTTCGGCACAACTTACTATTTTTAGCAGTTTTTCGGGTCCTGAACTTCCAGAGCCGTTTTGAGGCCCTAAACGACATTTTTTGGGAAAATAGAGAGCAACATGGGTCCATGGATCAGTTTTTCTCGTTCAAAATTTGTATTTATCTGACATATATTTCTAACGAGGTATGGTACCCGTCAAACAGAGATCGTATGCCAAAGTTATGCCCCTGGGAAGTTGAAACACCAATTTACCCAAACGGGGCCCATAGTTTTCGTGCTTCATCTCCTGGGGTTAGGGTTTTGGCTGTTTAGGATTTCCAATTGTTTCTAAATAATAAATAGGCCCTCAAGCCTCATTGTAACTAAGTTCAAAGGCCTGTAGACACCACATCTCTTCTCAGAGATAGCTACCAACGCCCTAGCTAGTTTTATTTCCTTTCTGTCTGCAAGCAAATTTCAGTTCTTTGATATTAATGAAATGAAGTGTTATTTCCACTGCATCTCTGCTTTTATGGGTATATGTTTATTTTGTTGTGTTCCTGCATAAATCCAGATCAAGAGTACTACAGCCAAAAAGTACATCAAAGAACATAACTGGAGTTACTATCAACTTGTCGAAGACAACTTTTTCATCCAAATAGTACTGAAGATCAATGCATAGATACTAAGACATAATGGGCCTCGAGCCACTCTTCCTTCCACTTTTGTTTTAATGTTTCATTTAAGGTTTCACCTACCTCCTTTGCCTCTCTTTAGCTATAAAACTCTGTTGGGAAAAATACTGAGAGGGGGGGTGAATCAGTATCTACTGCATATTCAAAACTTTTACTTTTTCTTGCTTCTTAAAACCCATACGCTACTTTCCTGATACAGACTCGCGTATATACGCGGATACCGTTTATGAAACTCGCGTATACACAGAGATCTAATTATGTCATTAATTCTTCACTTCTATCATTCCATCATTCATTCATCAGATGTTTAATAAACAGTAAACATGTGCAGTAAGAACAGAATAAACCATCACACAAAGCATCACACATGAACACCAGGATTTTTAGGTGGAAACCCAAGTTGGGAGAAAACCACCGTTGCCGTTGCTCAGCCTTCAATATTTTATTATAGAGAAAACATCTTACAACATATGTGCTAGTGCAGACTCCTACCAGCACGCAGGCACCCACCTGCGCTCATTTACCAGCCTCTCCTGGAAGGGAGATACGACCCCCTGATCTCGTTTACCAGCCTCTCCTGGAAGGGATCTACAACCCCCTGACTGAAGGCTACAACCCTCAGCACCTCTATGGACCTCGTTTCATCAATTTTCACAATGGTTTCAAAGCTTGCTTTAGGACACCACTTGCAAACCACGTTTCATCATATTTTCAGACTAGACCCACTCCATACATTTAAGCTCAATCATACATCAAACTGAAACTTATCAATTCAGACAACCCAGAACAGTAGAATACATCATTCACAGATATCAGTAACACAGCAGAACAGATCAGACATTTCATACCCCTTGCTTCAGCAAACCCTAGTTTGCATATGCGCTTTCCTTTCACTGATACCGCGTATATACGCGCTTCCAATCACATCAACCCGCGTATGCTTCTGTACAAATTACAGAGCTGATTTCACTGAGCATATGCGCTTTCTCTTTAGCAAAGCCGCGTATATATGCGCTTCTTCTGCGGTGAACTAGCGTATGGTTCTTTAGACATTTAGGTCATTGCAATTCTTCAGAATAGATACATTACTCAGATTTTACCCTTTACTTCAGACAGATGTTCGCCTCTTCTCAGATCTAATCATCCCCTAAACAGATCTAGGAAATACAAGTACATTTCAGATCTAGATACCCTTCTTCATCATTGGTGCATCATGCAATCAGATCTATCATTCAACTGTAACCCTTTCCATTCAGATATACTTCAGAGAGAAGTATTCATTCAAGCTTAGACATCTTGCACCCACAGTCATGATTTGCACAATGAATTTCTTCTCTTTATATAGGTTTACCCTTTTTGAATACCATGAGCCAAAACCACATTACATCTGATGGTATTCCTGGACGGGGTCATTTAGACGAATCATTACCCAATACAATGGGTCAATACCATGGTGGTTACCCCTGGTTTTGCACTTTTTGAGCGCTTTTGCCCATATGCGACTTGGCACGTACTTTACCGCGTGCATACGCGACTTATCCTAGACAAATCCACGTATTCCTTGAAACATACTCTTTTCATCATGGATCTAGCACATATTGAATTCCTTTCTTCATTACCTTCTATACTCTCTGTAGATACATCAGATTTACATCTTTAAACAGGTTCATCAAGACATGAATAACTTCATCAGGTGGATTTCCATCAAGGACAACACAAGTCAACAATATCATGTCTTCATCTTCATTCAGTCGGTTTCCATCAAGGACAACACTCTGCATCATATTGCCAACAATCTCCCCCTTTAGACTTGATGGCAACCACGATGGTGTTTGGTTACCACAACAGATAGGTACATTAAGAATACAATGACACCATGTCACTCTCACCATTCTTTCTCTTCATTCAAACACCATGTCACTCTCCCCCTTTGACATCAAGGGCAAAGGGTGGATCAAAACCAACACTCTCTCCCCCTGTTCTCCTCATGTAGAAGAAGCATTCTGCAGATCTGATGTATACTGAAGTGAGCAAGCTCCCCTTGAGTTCATGCTGAATCTTCAAACATATTTTTCAATGAAGTACATGACTCTATGACCTTCCTATCACCAAAGACTCATACTTACATCAAATATCCAACCAAGTGGATTTACATATGAGATTCAAGTACCCAACCAAGTGGGTTTACACATTTGACAAGTCCTTACATGACTGAATATTACAATTTTACATCATGGGTCTCAACAAGACCTTTTCATCAAATTACACATATGACCATTTATGACCAACACCAGAAAGTCCTCAAGAAAGAGATCATTTTTCAGAATCAACATAATGCCAACAATGCATTATACTCAGCAAGGCCAATGCTCCCCCTGAAATTGTGTTCTTGATCTTCAGCTGTCATCCCAATTCTCTTATCATTAATGCATATGCGACTGTGTCTGCTGGACCTGGCGTGTATACGCGACTTTTGTTCATCTAACCAGCGTATGGAAAGTGAAGCATAGAAAATTTTACATTTCTTCAACTCCCCCTGAACTTATACCTCCTGTACCTGTCTTCTTCATATCAGATGATTTGTCAGGCAGAAACATAACCAGAAAAGCCAAACAGTATTTGCAGAATGCTGACACCAACCAAAAATAGTCAGTAACTATCCATACGCGACTTTCTGTTCATATACTCGCGTATATACGCGACTGTATATCAGGAAAACCGCATATCCTATTTAATCTTCTGAAATTATGCAGATTTGTTCTTTTGACTGGCAGAGAACACTCCCAGCTTCTGTCTTAGATACTCAAATGCTTCCCTAGGCAAAGGTTTGGTAAAGATATCAGCAACTTGTTCTTTGGAGGGAACATACTCCAACTTCACCTTTTGCTCAAGCACTTGTTCACGTAAGAAGTGATACTTGATGGGAATGTGCTTGGTCTTCGAATGCATAACAAGATTCTTTGAGATACTGATGGCACTTGTATTATCACACATAATGGAGATAGGAGAAGCACATTTGATTTGAAAATCTTGTAAGGTTTTCATCATCCAAAGGAGTTGAGTGAAACAAGATGCGGCAGCCACATATTCTGCTTCTGCTGTAGATAAGGAAATAGAATTTTTCTTCTTGCTAAGCCAAGATACTAACCGGGGTCCCATATAGAATGCACCACCACTAGTGCTTTTCCGATCATCAACACTTCCAGCCCAATCTGCATCAGTGTAAGCATGAAGAGTAAGATCAGCATTCTTTGGATACCATAGACCAAAGTCTTGAGTTCCTTGTAGATATTTGAATATTCTTTTGACAACCTGAAGGTGAGACTCTTTTGGATTAGCTTGGAATCGTCCAACAATCCCAACTGCATGCATAATGTCTGGTCTAGTCCCAGTGAGATAAAGTAGACTTCCTATCATTGATCTGTATTCTGGTTGATTCACCGTGGGAGAATCATCATGAGAACTGAGATTGCATCCGGTTATCATTGGTGTACTTATAGGTTTGCATTCTTCCATGCCATACTTCTTTAGAATTTTCTTAAGATATTTTGCTTGTGAAAGGAATATCCCATCTGCAGTTTGATGCACTTGCAAGCCAAGAAAGAATGTTAGTTCCCCAAGTAAGGACATTTCAAATTCTTGCTGCATGACAGAAGCAAATTTTTGACTCATAGATTCTTCGTTACTCCCAAAAATGATATCATCAACATATACAACCAAAATCAATAGTTTATCATTTTCAACTTTTGTGTATAAGTTGCTATCAGCAGACCCCTTTGAAAATCCTTGTTGATGAAGATATTTGTCAAGACGATAATACCATGCCCTTCGAGCTTGTTTGAGACCATATAGAGCCTTTTTAAGTCTACAAACAAGATTTTCATCATTTCCCAAAATGAATCCTTCCGGTTGTTCTATATATACTTCTTCTTCTAGATCACCATTAAGAAAAGCAGATTTAACATCCATTTGATAAACTTTGATTTGTTGATAACTTGAAAAGCAAGAAACATTCTTATGGCTTCAAGTCTAGCTACAGGAGCAAAAGTTTCTTCAAAGTCTATACCTTCTTGTTGAGTATACCCTTTGCAAACCAGTCTAGCTTTGTTTCTTACAACATCCCCATTTTCATTTAACTTGTTCTTGAAAATCCATTTAGTTCCAATGACATTTTTATCATGTGGTCTTGGTACCAATTCCCAAGTGTCATTTTTTTCAATTTGATCAAGCTCTTCATTCATGGCTTGCTTCCAACATTCATCTTTTCTAGCTTGATTGACATTGTGTGGTTCAATTGTGGATAGAAATGCTAGATGACTAGAAGATCCCAAAAGAGTTCTCCTTGTTCGTACACCTGATTCCTTGTCTCCCAAAATTTGAGATTCAGGATGATTCTTTTGAACATATCTGGATGGAGCTTTATCAGATAGATCATTTTCAGGTTCTTCATTTGATCCATTGTCTATATTATTTCTATTTGATGTAGAAGGAAATAAGTCACCATCATCTTCTTTTGTTGTTTGTTTTTCTTCTTTAGGAGCTGCAGGAGACTCATCAATAACAACATCAATACACTCAATAATCTTTCGAAGCCTTTTATTGTAACATTTGTATTCTTTGATTGTAGATGAGTAACCAAGAAATATCCCTTCATCTGATCTAGGTTCAAACTTGCCAAGCTTTTCATC
Source organism: Pinus albicaulis (assembly GCA_034641835.2). Lineage (NCBI taxonomy): Eukaryota > Viridiplantae > Streptophyta > Pinopsida > Pinales > Pinaceae > Pinus > Pinus albicaulis. The sequence goes on from CM076582.1 coordinate 1,257,442,977, forward strand.
ATTATTTTTGATAAAGCATTTGCTTCCAAAAACTCTAAAATGCTTCACAGAGGGAGAATTACCATACTAGAGTTCATATGGAGTTTTGTCACTATTTACCCGAACATGAGCCTTGTTGAGAATGTTAGCTGCTGTATGTGCTGCTTCACCCCGGAACATGTCAGGAGTTCCAGAATCATCAAGCATAGCTCTAGCCATTTGTTGAATTGTTCTATTCATTCTTTCTGCTACGCCATTTTGTTGTGGAGTGCCTGCTACAGAGAACTGTCTTTTTATGCCATGTTGTTCACAAAATTCAAAGAATTCATTTGATATATATTCTCCTCCTCGATTAGATCTAAGACATGATTTTTAGATCTAATTCATTTTCAACCAATGCTTTGAAGATCTGAAATTTTTCAAATGCTTCATCTTTGTGTTTGATCAACCCAATCCAACACATTCTAGAGAAATCATCAATAAATAAGATATAGTATTCTTCCCCACGTGGTGACTTTTTCCTCATGAATTACACATAAGTCGATATGAATGAAGTTCAAGAGAGAGCTCACTTGATGATCCTTCTTTGGCATTAAATCATCTCTGAATGCCTTTTGAATTGACAAGATTTGCATATGATACTTTACGGTAGATTAATATTGGAGAAGACCACGAACGGCTTGATGCTGCTTGCTTTGTTGATTTGAGAGAAGCTCGAGATGCTTCTGACCTTCTATGCCATAGCCAATTTTTGCAGGAGCTTGCTCAAGTAACATTGATCTTTGCCATTCGGTATACGAGGTTGCTTGGATTTCTTTTCCCTTTTATAATAATTTACTGTATCAAGATCCTGAACCACACATTTGGATGCAACTAAAGACCATACATTCCTTGATCACACATTTGACTTACACTTAACAGGTTATGCCTTAATCCATCCACATACATAACATCATTAGCCTTCACCTTTTCTTTTAGAAACACTGACCCTTTTCCTTTAATTACAGCAGGAGTATCATTTGCAAAAGTAACTTTCTTTTCCTTTTCTGGAGCATTATATGCAAGAAGTTTGATTTTGTCACCTGTCATGTGTCTTGAGCACCCACTATCAATGTACCATTGATTTTCTTCACCTTCTGCAAATAACGCTATCCCACAATTTTCAACCGGTATTTCTTTCTTTTTCCACACTTTGGAGCTTGAGGGAACATGTTCTTTTGGCTGGACCTTGCACCTGCATTCAGATTCTTCATGACCAAAGTTATTGCAATAAGTACATTCAACTTCGTTTTGGAGAGGAGAAAAGTTGTTATAGGTGTTCCTCTTTGGTTCAATATTCATCCTTTTCTTTCTTGCTTCTCTTGTCATGATGGTTTTATATGCAACACATTGAACAACTTTATGACCAAAATTGTGACATGAGAAACATTGTCCATTGAAGTAGAAATTTCTGTGATCATGAAATCTTCTATTTGAATTTACTTGTTGGTTGTAGCTTCTTTGAAAGATCTCCCTGTTAGTGTTCTTTGAATTGATATGATCATGCTTTACCTGGAAAGATCCTTTGTTCCCTTGCTGAGTGGCTGAATGTAGTGAGCCAGCTGTGGCTGCTTTCAGATAATTTGGTGTTGAAGTCTGGGAAGATTCCCCAGTATATCCAAGACCTGTTTTTATAAGAGGAGACCATTGTATCTTGATAATCTCATCTAAGGTTTCTGAACCTTTAGCAAATCTAAGATTGAGAGTTTTTGCTTTCTCATTATCTTTCCTTAGACTTACTACTTCACACTCCAATTCCTCAATGCGTTTTTCCTTTGCTTCAAGCTGATTTTCAAGAGTCTCTATGATTATGTTATTTTCTTCTAGGCTTACTTTGAGTTGATTGTTTTCTTCAAGAAAATCATTGTCTTCCAGATCATCCACAAAAGTATCCTTTTCTTCTCTAGATTCTTTTGCCATGAACAGTTTAATATCTTGTTCACATTCTTCCTCACTATCAGATAACCCATCACTATCTTCATTAATATAGTAACTTTTTCTTGTGCTAGATCGATTCTTATTCCTTCTTGCTACTTCTTTTCCTTTAGCAGATGTTTCTTTATAAGGACACTTTGCAGCATAATGACCAACTCTTCCACAATCAAAACATTTGAAAGGAAGCTTACCTTTGAACCTTCTGGTTCCTAGTTGGAGTTTTCTTACAAAATTTGCTTCTTCTTCTTCTTCAGATATATAGCTGGATTCCTTGACAACTTCATTTTCTTTTCCTTTTGTAGATGCCTTAAAATCAGCTTCTTTGATTTGAGAAGGATCTCCTTGTCTCATTTCAAAAGCAGTCAGAATACCATGTAATTGAACAATAGTAAGAGTTTGCAGATCTTGCCTTTCTTCAATAGCTGAAACTTTAGAGTCAAATTTTGAAGTCAAGGATCTTAAGACTTTTTCCACGAGAGTAGTATCGGTTATGGTTTCACCCAAATTTCTCATCCGATTTACAATATCATCTAGACGAAGAAAGAAACTGGAAACACTTTCATCACTATGCATCTTCAAATTTTCATATTCGATTCTAAGAGTTTGGAGTTTTGCACTTTTTACCTTTGTATCTCCTTCATAGCTCAGAATGATTTTGTCCCATATTTATTTTACTGAATGTAGCTGCATCACTTTAGCAAATTCTGATTTAGACATGCTTCCTAATAAGACATTCACTGCTTTGGCATTGATTTAATACTTCTTCCTTTCAGCTGCATCAGTAGGAATACTTGTCGGATATTGATAGCCTTCTTCCACGATTGCCCATACATCTGCACCAAGACTTTGAAGATAATATTTTGTTCGTACCTTCCAGAATATCATATTTCTTCCATTGAATAGAGGTGGCTTTATAGACATTACCCCTTCTTGACTTCCCATTGCGACGGATCTCCTTCAAGCGATCAAGCTTCTGCAGAAGGACCTCTCTCTGATACCAACTGTTGGGAAAAATACTGAGAGGGGGGGTGAATCAGTATTTACTGCATATTCAAAACTTTTACTTTTTCTTACTTCTTAAAACCCATACGCTACTTTCTTGATACAGACTCGCGTATATACGCGGATACCCTTTATGAAACTCGCGTATACACAGAGATCTAATTATGTCATTAATTATTCACTTATATCATTCCATCATTCATTCATCAGATGTTTAATAAACAATAAACATGTGCAGTAAGAACAGAATAAACCATCACACAAAGCATCACACATGAACACCAGGATTTTTAGGTGGAAACCCAAGTCGGGAGAAAACCACCGCTGCAGTTGCTCAGCCTTCAATATTTTATTGTAGAGAAAACATCTTCTGACATGTGTCTTTGGTGCGGAACTCCTACCCGACGCGAGGCACCCACACGCTGGTTTAAACTCTTACGGAAGGGCTACGACCCCGGTCTCGTTTAACGACCTCTCCGGAAGGGCTGTGTATTTGGAGAAGGCTACAGCCTACGACACCTCTCTTCCAATCGTTTCATCAATTTTCACACTGGTTTCAAAGATTCATTTAGGACACCACTTGCAGACCACGTTTTATCATATTTTCAGACTAGACCCACTCCATACATTTAAGCTCAATCATACATAAAACTGAAACTTATCAATTCAGACAACCCAGAACAGTAGAATACATCATTCACAGATAGCAGTAACACATCAGAACAGATCAGAAATTTCATACCCCTTGCTTAAGCAAACCCTAGTTTGCATACACGCTTTCCTTTCACTGATACCGCGTATATACGCGCTTCCAATCACATCAACCCACGTACACTTTTGTACAAATTACAGAGCTGATTTCACTGTGCATACGCGCTTTCTCTTCAGCAAAGCCGCGTATATACGCGCTTCTTCTGTGGCAAACTAGCGTATGGTTATTCAGACATTTAGGTCATTGCAATTCTTCAGAACAGATACATTACTCAGATTTTACCCTTTACTTCAGACAGATGTTCGCCTCTTCTCAGATCTAATCATCCCCTAAAAAGATCTAGAAAATACAAGTACATTTCAGATCTAGATACCCTTCTTCATCATTGGTGCATCATGCAATCAGATCTATCATTCATCTGTAACCCTTTCCAGTCAGATATACTTCAGAGAGAAGTATTCATTCAAGCTCAGACATCTTGCACCCACAGTCATGATTTGCACAATGAATTTCTTCTCTTTATATAGGTTTACCCTTTTTCAATACCATGAGCCAAAACCACATTACATCCGATGGTATTCCTGGACGGGGTCATTTAGACGAATCATTACCCAATACAATGGGTCAATCCCATGGTGGTTACCCCTGGTTTTGCACTTTTTGAGCGCTTTTGCCCATACGCGACTTGGCACGTACTTTACCGCGTGCATACGCGACTTATCCTAGACAAATCCGCGTATTCCTTGAAACATACTCTTTTCATCATGGATCTAGCACATATTGAATTCATTTCTTCATTACCTTCTGTACTCTCTGTAGATACATCAGATTTACATCTTTAAACATCTTAATGAAATGAAGTGTTATTTCCACTGCATCTCTGTTTTTATGGGTATATGTTTATTTTGTTGCGTTCCTGCATAAATCCAGATCAAGAGTACTATAGCCAAAAAGTACATCAAAGAACATAACTGGAGTTACTATCAACTTGTCGAAGACAACTTTTTCATCCAAACAATACTGAAGATCAATGCATAGATACTAAGACATAATGGGCCTCGAGCCACTCTTCCTTCTACTTCTGTTTTAATGTTTCATTTAAGGTTTCACCTACCTCCTCTGCCTCTCTTTAGCTATAAAACTCATGAAAAAACACATTTTAAAGGTTGTTGATCAGATATCTGTGAATTGTAAGTTTTTTTTCTTGAGATATAGTTCTGTGTATAAAGTTGTAAAATAGGCTAAGGAGATGATTTTAGACTGAATATCAAGCTATTGGAAAATGTTGTATATGACTGGAGTTGCTCTTTAATATGACAAGCACATTTCTTTGGATCCTGATTTAAAGCAGCAGTGATGTGTTCTACCTTTGTCTCTGTTTTTCCTTCTGTAATTCACTACATTTCATTTCTCTGGTAAGAATCAGAAATCTGGCTTAGGATATACCCTTGCATGGTACCCTAATGCTCCTATTCTTCTTATCTTTTATTTTTTCGACTTATTGTGCTATCTGAGAACTAATTCAAGATAATTTAACTAGTGTAGTAGCTCTTATTCATTGCTAACTGATGTATGAATTTATGAATCAGTTCTTAGATGTTCTTGTCTGGTTTTAATTGAAATAATTGGGATACTGGGAGTTTAAAATGTTGATTCTGTCTCAGTAGGGTATTTTTTCAATCAATTGAACCTTTCTAAGTTCCCTCATGTTGAATTTCAAAGCATTGAAAGTTCAAATCCTTTCTTTGATCTCAAGCTACACCTTTGTGTTTAAATATTAAGTGTTTCTTGTTGTCTGAGGAGTTAGCCTTTAGGGGTCAGAATCATAGGTGTTTAAGGCATGCCCTGTCCCTATATTTTCTTCCTAAGGGGTCACCTCAGAGGTTTCCTTGCCATTCACCTTCTTTCCTCACCATTTCATACCACACTATCATATTTAAAGATCCTCTGTTTTAGATGACTAGCCCAATTGAAAGCCTTCGATACTGAATAGAAAGTAAACCCTTGTATGATTCCATTTCCCAATGGTCTTGAGTGTTCTTTGAGCTATCTCCCCATTGCCTAAAATCCTCTTTGCCCACCTTTTTCCCATATTGAACCCTTCTTTCATGTTTCCCAACAACAAAACAAACAAAACAAACAACTAACCCGTGCATTATTACTAGCCTAATACCTTGAAACTGAACTTAAAAGACATATACCTTTGCCTTTATAGAGAGATCCCTCTCTGGACTCAGGAGGGCTAGATCTTGAGGTCCCAAAGTGGTTTTGATGTTGTCTTATCTTTTGGTAGAGCCAAACCTGCCAAAACATAGGAACCCCAACATAATGGCGACTCCGCTGGGGAGCTTTGAGTAAAACACACCTTTAAACACTTCTAAGAACTCAAAGAAGACCATAGTAGACTGAGTTTGGTGGTTAGTCACTGTGGTCGACAGTATAACTTCTTGAAACATTCCAAACCTTCCACCTGGTGACTCCATAGTTCCTTAATGATTAAAGACTCCACTGGTGATCAGTAGGCCTTCTAATTATCTTGGTTTCATAAGACTCCACTGGGAGACTAGAGCTCATAACAAAATTAGCCATATTAGAAGTAACAAACAGGATTAAGCTTCTTGGTTAAGAGATAGACATATTGGATTCAATAATAGTCTATACAAGAGCTTATCCTAACTAAAACCCACTGGAAATAGTTGACAACCAGGAGAACATTCTTAGGAAACCTCCCACTCTTAGGAAGCCAACTATTTCCAGACACATCCATGGAGCTAACTCTGCACCAGAAAACTTTACAGCTCTACCATACACTCTTTTTGACTTAGAATCACAAAGAAGTTTACCAAGAACTAAGTTATTCAGTGCTGTAGACCAGTCAGAACTTGAGCTACCTGGTTCACCATCTCATAGTTGTTAGAATATTAGGGATAGAGATACCCCACCATATACACCTCCCAATATTCATTTCATTCAAAACTTGCGCCTCTACCACCCTAAATCAGCTCAACAGAGTGTTGTTGGTCTTATTATTCATGTCATCTGCATACCTGCTGCTCAAACCAATCCTTTACCTCCTCAGAACATCATCATGGTAGCATGGTATGCTCCCTTGGTGTTACCACAGCCTCTAGTGCCTTTACCCAATTATTATCGGTAAAAGATCCCACATTTCACTGCAAAAGAGTCTACCACAACTCAACAACATGTAGATACGATGGAAGATTACTTTGACTATATGGAGATAGATGATGAGACAATCAAGATGGGAATCTTTGCCCAGAGTTTAGGAGGAGATGTGAAGAAGTGATTTAAATGCCTGACTCCTAATAGGATCCATGATCTTCCCTCTTTATATTAAAATTTTATAGACAAATGGGAAGTCAAGACCAACCCTCTCCAAATTTTAGCAGAATACAAGAATCTTAAAAGAAATGTAGGACAGAGTGTCCATGACTATTCCACAAGGTTTAACAGTGTTTACAACGGTCTTCCTCCATGCATGAAACCTCCCCAAGGAATGGCTTTAGTGAAATATCCTGAAGGATTTGATGCTGACATTGCCTACCAACTTAGGGAGAGAGATTACAACACATTGGAAGATATGCAAAAAGGAGCAGTGAGTGTAGAAGCTAACCTTATTGAAAAAAGAACTAGAATGAGGTCTGAGAAAAAGGTAACATATAAGGATGACACGTCAGCTTCCACATCCGATCCCAAGTATGAAAGTCTAGCCAAAAACATGGAAAGGCTAGAGAAAATGATGGAGAAAATGGTTGTCACAGTTAGCAATTAGAACAGAAACCAAAATCAAAACCAGAACTAGAACTTTAGCAGAAACAACCCTCCTAATAGACAGAGAGACTCTGATCAACAAGTCATACCCCCATTTCAACAGAATTTCCTTGAGGAAGATGAGGCGATAATAGAAGAGTCCGAGGGAACCACAATAAACATGGTGGAAATAGACAACTCAATCCACAATTGTTCCATATAAGACAATCAGACCTCACAATCACATTGGGATGAAGAACGGTTAGAATCTGAGGATTATAGGCTAGGATTTGAAAACGCCATCATGCATGTCAGATAAAAGTATGAACTTAGAAGCAAGAAGAGCTTAGAAATTTCCAAACCAAAAGCTTCTAAGATTACCATTAAGAAGAGGCCTGAGAAAAATCCTAAGGTGACTGCTGAAAGAAACAAATCAGCAACTGAGAGTTCTGGGAAGAACAAAGAAAAAGATAGCCAAAATACTGGTAAACAAAGTCAACAAACTAGCACCACTAGCACTGCAGCTAATGCTCCTAATAAAATAGTTGCAAACACTGTACATAGTGAGAATCAACACACTGATTCTGCCACTAAAAAAGTGGTTGGAAAAATAGATTTGAGTCTCATGAAGAGTCAATCTCCCTTCAATTTGGAGAGTGAGATTGTTAAAATTAAAAAATTTGTCCCACTCTTTGAGCTAGCCACTCAGGATGTATATAAAGGCCAAATTTTGAAAGCTTTAAATCTAGGTGAAAACATAGACACTATCAATCTATGTGATGATCAACCAACCCTTTTTTTTGGTCCAAAGATAGAAGGGAAGTTTCAGGAAGGGGTAGTACCTCCTTTTTATATCAGCCTCAATATCCATGACAAGATCCTTCACAACACAATGCATGACTCCGGGGCATCACACAACCTAATTCCTAAGGTGGTTATGGAGAATTTAGGCCTAGAGATAACCCGAGCTTATAAGCATTTGTATTCATTTGACTCTAGCAGAGTAAAGTGCCTTGGCCTAATCAAATATCTTTGCATGAACCTGACCCAGATTCCAGCCAAATGCATGGTTATGTATGTTGTGGTGGCAGATGTGCCACCTAAGTATGGCATGTTACTATCAAGGTCATGGGGAGCCAATATGCAAGGTACAATGCAGATGGATGGGTAATATGCCACAATCCCCGTCTTTAGCTAGCTTAGGAGACTGTATAGAGAGGCACAAATGAAGTTTATGGTGAGCAGCCCTCAAAAACCTGAAAATTCACCTCTGTACTCTGTACACACGGGTCTAGACTCCTTTATCCTTTGCAATGATGAATCCATCGATGAGCCAGAGCTAGAACACAGAGATAAAAGAAATAGAGTAAAGCCCACAGATTTCAACATAATGGCCACTCTAGACATAGAAGAAAACGAAGAAGAAACCTTTGGACAGTGTACTAAATCAAAGAATTAGAATAAACAAAACCAAGAGTACAGACAACTGACTAGTCATCTCTCTGAACTCCATACTCATCATGAAGAACAAAAAACTCAACACCACAGTCCAGATCCCATATTACAGCATAACAGTGAAACCAACATTAGGGAGAAAAATGATGATAAACCTGAAAACGATCGCTTATGGAGAATGAATTTCGATGGGTCTTGCACGAGAAAGAATGCAGGAGATGGAGTGTGGTTACATAACACTGATAGTGATTATGCTGAGATTCATGCCTTCAATCTAGACTTCAAATGTACAAACAATATTGTAGAGTATAAGGCTTTCATCCTATGCTTGAATCTATTGAAAAAACTAGGAGCTCGAAGGATAGTTATACACAGAGACTCTGAGTTACTCATAAAACAAGTGAACGGAGAGTATACAAATAAACACCCTAGATTGAGGGCATACCGAAATGATGCTATGGATTTACTAAAAACCTTTGTAGAGTATGAGCTGGTGTCTATTCCTAGGAGTTAGAACATTGTTGCAAATGGATTAGCCTGCATAGCTAGTTCATATCATAAATCACCTAGTGACAAACAAATCATCATTCAGATGAAATATAGGCCTGCAATGCCAGATAACGAGAAATATTGGCAGGCCTTTGAGGGTGACAAGCAAATAGAGGATTTCATGATCGGCAGGAATGGGTTTGAATTCTCTAATTCAGACTTTAAATCCGATGAAATCTGCCTAAGTGAGGAGCCCCCTGATGAAGAAAAATCAACACATAACGTAGAAATAAACATGTTAACTAAAGAACTTGGAACTCAAATCGAAGAGTATAAGAATGAAAAAACAGAGGAAATAGAGGTGCTGCAGTCAAAAGATAAGAATATACCCAGAGGATTGGCACCTTTAGAGGACCTTTTTGATTTTAACGATGTAGCGAAGAAATCCACTATAGAACACTTAGACTCTGACATCGAGGAATGTAACATAGGCACCGAGGATAAGCCTAAGATGATTAAATTGGCTAAGTCCTTGCCAGTAGACATGAAAAAGAAATATATTGACTTATTTAAAGAATTCATCGATGTGTTTGCCTGGAGCTACGAGGACTTAAAGGCCTATGACATGAAGATCATCCAGCAAAAGATCCCACTGAAATAAAACCAAAAACCCTTCAGACAAAAACTTCGCAGAATTAACCCGAAACAACTACCTCTAGTCAAAAAGGAAATCAAGAAGATGTACGAGGTAGGAATTATAGTGCCTGTGAGTTTCTCTGATTGGGTTTCCAACCTTGTAGTTGTGAGAAAGAAGACAGGTGAGATCAGACTATGCCTCGATTTTAGAAACCTTAATAGAGCTTCACTTAAATACAATTACCCCTTACCAAAGATGGAACAAATCCTACAAAGGGTAGTTGGTTCAAAAAGGATCTCCTTGTTAGACAATTTTTCAGGCTATAACCAAGTTTTGGTACTCCCAGAACACCAACTCAAGAAAGCTTTCACCACTCCATGGGGCATTTTTATGTACCTAGAAATGCCTTTTGGACTGATGAATGCTAGTGCAACCTTCCAATGAGTAATGGACATAGCCTTTTCAGAGGAAATAGGACACTTCATTTTCATCTATCTAGATGACATAAAAAACTATTCCAAGATTGATGAGGAACACCTAGAACATCTGAGAAGAGCTTTTGAAAAATGTTGAAGGTTCGGTTTGTCTTTAAATCCCAAGAATACTGTATTTGGCCTTCAAGAAGGTAAGCTCCTTGGCCATATTATATCAGAGAAGGGAATTAAGATAGATCTGAAAAGAGTTGAGGGAATACTTCAATTTAGTCACCCGAGAAACATAAAATAATTGAAGTCCTTTATTGGGAAAATCAACTTCTTAAGGAGGTTTATTCCCAACTTAGCTGAGCACCTCAGGGATATGACAAACATGTTGAAAAAGGATGTAGGAGTTAAGTGGACTGTAGAGGCCAAAAAATCTTTTGAATTAGTTAAAATTGCAGTCACCCAGGCATCTGTCCTAATCAGCCCAGATTTCTCAAAAGATTTCTTGATTTTTTCCTTTTCCTCCGAGCATATAGTGGGTGCAGTCCTACTGCAGAAAAATTCAGAGGGAATGGAATAGCCTATTGATATCTTTAGAAAATCTCTGAGAGATGCACCCTTAGAAACCAACATAATGGAAAAACAGGCCTATGCCTTGGTAAAGGCCTTGAAGTACTTTAGGGTGTATATACTCCATTCTCACATCATTGCCTATGTGCCAAACATAGTGGTGAAAGAAATTTTGTCCCAAGATCCAGACGGAAAGAGGGGCAAATGGATTGCTATAATATTAGAGTATGACCTGCAAATAAAGCCCATGTAACTGATCGAAGGTCAGGGCTTGGCTCAACTAATGGTTGAATCAAACTTACAAGCCCTTGACATAAACATCGTAGATGCCTTGGATGAACATGAAGAATTGCTCGCTCCTACTATTGAAGAATAGTTTCAAAACTCTCCTTGGTATTCTGATATCTTGTATGTACTCACAAACCTCAACGTCCCTCCTGATTTATTGAAGACTAAGGCTAGATTCCTAAAGTTAAAAGCCAAGAACTATTGCATACTAAATGAATGTTTATAATGGAAAAAGGCAAATGGTCTGCTGCTTAAATGTCTACCTAAAACTGAAGCAGAGAGGATTAAATAGGAGTTCCATGCAGGAGAGTGTGGAGGCCATTTAAACTGGAATGCCACTACTAAAAAAATACTCAGAGCTGCCTATTACTAGCCTACATTTTTCAATGACATCCACAAAATGATAATTTCCTGCCATAAGTGCCAGATTTTTTAGGGCGAAAGGAAGCTCCTCCCTTTACCATTACAACCTGTAACTGTTGAAGCTCCCTTTCAATAGTGGGGCCTATATTTCATAGGGGAAATGCACCCTGCATCTTCTGCTCAACAAAAATTGATTCTCACAGCCACAGACTATTTCACAAAATGGATAGCGGCCATACCTTCTAGGAATGCCATAGATTCTGTCATAATTAAGTTCCTAGAAGACCAAATCCTCTCTAGGTTTGGCTGCCCTAAAAAGATAATCCCTGATAATGCTACTTCTTTTGGATCCAAGAAAATGATTGATTTTTTTCACAGGTATCAGATCGCACTCATTCATTCAACTGCTTATTACCCACAAGGTAATGGGTTATCTGAATCATCAAACAAGAGCTTGGTGACCATTATCAAGAAGTTTATTGAAGAGAACAAAAAGTCATGGCATAGAAATTTGGTGCATGCTTTGTGGGCTAACAGGCTAAGAATGAAGAAATCCATTGGAATGTCACCATATCAGCTTGTTCACGGGACAAAGGTAGTGTTTCCTACCAGCCTAGGGGTACGAGTGATTAAAATAGCCAAGATATTCAGTCAGAAGAGGACAACATGGTGAGGAGGATAAATCAAACAATTCATCTCCAACAAACAAGAGAAGAATTCTATAACAGAGCCCTGAAAGTAAAAGAAAATATAAAAAGGTTTTTTGATAAGAGAAAAAAAGCTTGTGACTTCAAAATTGGAGATAAGGTTCTAAAGTGGGACCCTAGGAGAGAAGACAAAGGAAAGCATGGAAAATTTGATAGTTTGTGGCAGGTTCCTTACATCATCCAATCCATTATTGGTCCAAATGCATTTTTTCTACAAGAGCTAGATGGTACAGATCTATTTGGGGGTCCTGTCAATGGCAGGATGCTCAAGCATTACTACTGCTGATTTCCAGTTTACAGTTTTAATTTCCATTGTAAATACCATTACTATGTTTTGTTTTCAAAGAAAAAGAGAAAATGTCTCAAAAAAGAGAGAAAGAGAGGTTCAGACATGATCAAAACCTGAGCCAAAGGAAGTAAAGAAGCTGGTTCTAATATGCTCAAAATCTGAACTAGCAAAGAAGAAAGAAGAATCCGCTCTAAGAAGTCCAAAACCAGAGCTGAAATGAAGAAGAGAAAGTGAGTCTAACAAGCTCAAAACTTGAGTCACAAAGAAAACAAGGATGCTTCAAAGTTTCAAAATTTCAAGCCTTAAAAATTTCATTTTGAATTTTCTACAATTTTAGTTCATGTGCAGCCATCTTTATGCGATGAATCCACAACAAACTAGACTGTCTAATCCTGATTTGACTGTTTTTAAATTTTTGTTGTAGAATGTAGAGAAATAAATCTCCTAGAAAGTTTAATCCTAATAGATATTAATGTAGGTAGAGAAGCTATGAGGCCAACATCTTAATCTGGCCCCATGGAGAAATAATGGTACAATTAGACTAGTTTGTTTTATGCTTTCAATAAAAATGATGAAGAAGGTCTGCAAATTCAAATGCACCTTGAAGAAAAAATGTTAGGACTGTAGGATGGGTAGGTATTTTGTTCAGGGAATGTTTTTTGCTGATTAATATCCATCATGTTTGTAACAACTGAATCAGAGAAGAAATATGGTTCAAAGATCAGGCATCTGGCCTACTTCCCAAAGAATATTTCTGAAGTTCATGACATCTTCAAGAAGATGCCATCCCCATGTGGAGCCACTGCTAGCCACCTATAAAAATTTTTCAAACAAACAGGTGACTAAATGTTTTGCCGAACCTTCAAGAGACACATTTCCTCTAAAAATATCTCAACCTTGAAGCCTTTGTGTGTCCTTTGCCTTTGAAAAGATCTTCACTGTTGTTTCCATCAAGAAATCCTCACTGTCTGTGAAAAAATTATGGTCAGAAAAGCCTCCATTTGCTCCTTTTTATCCCTGCAAAATTCCCCATTTTAACCCTTTTTTCCCTTATCAAATTTTTCCCTTTAACCCCCAAAATCCCTTCCTAGGTCTTCTAAAACATCTAATTCCCCTTTGTAAACCATGTGAAATCTCTTCATTTGGTGGAAAAACCCATGTTTCCCCTACTGGAACCCTTCTCCAAGCCTTGAAAACACTCTTTTTGGCTTAAAAAACACTTATTTTTCATTATAGGCCTAAGCCCCTTTTGGCTAAGCCCCTAACCACTTCCCCTCCATGAAGCCCAGCGCTGAGACCAGGCACTAAGCCCTTGAGCACTTATCGGAATCGGAAGTTGTTATGAGCACCTTTTCCTTTGTTAAACTAAAATCTTCAAATGCGATGGTTATGTGTTGTGTAGGTCATGGACGTAATATCCACCATACATCTGTGAAGATCTAACGGTCCGACGCAAATCGCATCGCACCCATCAGCCTTTGCATTACATCTCCGATGCAGTGTCAGTCGTCGATCTGTATAGATCTAATGGCCATCGCAACATCGCAAGGTCACCAATCAGACAAGTTTCAATGTATCACTTCATGTTTCCCCTGATTGCAATCCTCCAATGCAATCTTGGCCGTTGAATCCACAAGAACCAATGGCCAGGATTTGATCTCTCCCCACTCATTTTCCCTCCATCACTCTCCCTCCGATTAGATCACAGTCGTCCATCCCATTGGATCTGATGGTCCTCCTTTCTCCATCTAATTCCTTTAGCCCTTTGGCCTCTGCCTCATCTTTAAATCTCTGCCGTCCACCCCCATGGATCCGACGGTCGGGATTCCTCCCGCCCATTAACTGGCCCCTCCACCTTCGCTTTCCCTCTTCAGATCTCAGTCGTTCATCCCGCTGATCGAACGGCCCATGTTCAAACCACCTTTCACTGGCCCCCACCTTACCAGCCATGCATATTCCCATATCGTGCTTCATCCTGCATCGTTAGAACTCACAGTCCCAGATCCAATGGCCGAGAATCGTATCACGTAGTTTTGGCGTCTTAACTTTAACAGTTTGAAATCACATGATATAGGTGGTTTTATTTTGCCACGTGTCAGGGGGTGGACCATATCACGTAACTTTGGGAAATTTTCAAAACCACTCTTTGGATGCGTGAAAATAGTTGTTTTCCTCGAAAAGCACTCCCCCCTTGTTCTGCCTTCAAAAGTCCATCAGAAAATCCTGACCGTTGATCTGTACAGATCAACGACCTTCATTCTATGATGCATTTCATTCATATTTTTCCATCGGACTTGCATAGAGTTTCATCGTAACATCTCAACCGTTGATCTCCTCCTGAGATCTAACAATCCATATTAAATCGCCCTCCGCCCATGCCGGTCCCACCATTCAAAGCCCATTTCATTCTTTTTTCATACATTTCCTTTGTATTTCACCAAAGGTCGAAACTTTATGTTTTACATTGAAAATCATTTCCTCCGCCCAACATTAAAACTTTGGTGTTATAAAATTAAAGTTGATTTTCTCTATCTGGCCTTTTTAAGCCACTCCATCATTTAAGCACAACCGTCGATCACCACCTCCAGATCTGATCATACGGCCCATAACCATTTCTCCATCATATGTTCATCATATCAGTTTTCCACCATTACGCGACATTTTTCACCATTGTCTCCACTACACTGCATTCATCCCTGCTACGCTGCCATTCTCACAGTCCTCCACAACATCCATCCTCCCCCCCGCATGGATTTCTTAAAATTGTTTGTGTCTTTGTGCAGGGTCACAGACGGTGAAAGTCGTTCTTTTCTACACAATCACTATTTGTGACAAAGTAGCACCAATGAAATTTTATCAGGGCTAGAGATTGCCAGGAAAAATCCTGAAGACAGTTTTAAACACTTATTTTATCCAAATCACGTGTATCAACTCCGTTTAAGACTCTAGCACCATGAGCCCTGCAAATTCACAGACAAAGACAATCAATGAAGCAGCAAAGAGTATCAGTAATGGATTAAAGAGTTTTAAACCCTATAATTGAAGATTTTAAGCTTTAATTAAATGTTTAATGGGAAAATGTACCAGATTGAAGACCTAATAATTAACACAGAAGGCCTGATGAGGCCTAAAGCACAATTTTTTTTTTATCGTTGATCACATCAGCAGAAGGTTTCTTTCCGAGAAAGGACAAGCTCCCATACCATTTTTATTCTACATCGAGCTCCTGAGAAGATCTACGCCCTAACAGAAATTCCTAATGCTACCAGAGCATTTTTTATGTAGTATGGCAGACCTAAAGTCATTTAACTTCCTTACTAGTCCCAGAGTACTATACAGTACTATAGCCAAAAAGTACATCAAGGAACATACCTGGAGTTACTATCAGCCTGTCGAAGAGCACTTTTTCATCCAAAGAGTACTAAAGATCAATGCATATATATTAAGACAGAATGGGCCTCGAGCCAATCTTCCTTTTATTTCTATTTTAATGTTTCATTTAAGGTTTCACCTACCTCCTTTGCCTCTCTTTAGCTATAAAACTCATGAAAAAACACATTGTAAAGGTTTTTGATCGGATATCTGTGAATTCTAAGTTGTTTCTCTTGGGATATAGTTCTGTGTATAAAGTTGTAAAATAGGCTAAGGAGATGATTTCAGACTAAATATCAAGCTGTTGAAAAATGTTGTATATGACTGGTGTTGCTCGTTAATATGACAAGCACATTTCTTTGGATATTGATTTGAAGCAGCGGTGATGTGTTCTACCTTTGTCTCTATTTTTCCTTCTGTAATTCACTACATTTCAATTCTCTCGTAAGAATCATAAATCAGTCTTAGGATATACCATTTCATGGTACCCTAGTTCTCCCGCTCTTATTATCTTTGATTTTTTCGACTGATTGTGCTATCTGAGAACTAATTCAAGATAATTCAACCAGTGTAGTAGCTGTTATTCACTGTTAATTGATGTATGAATTTATGAGTCTGTTCTTAGATGTTCTTGTCTGGTTTTAATTGAAATAATTGGGATATTGGGAGATTAGAATGTTGATTCTGTCTCACTAGGGTATTTTTTCAATCAATTTAACCTTTCTAAGTTCCCTCAAGTTGAATGTCAAAGCATTGAAATTTCAAAGCCTTTCTCTGATCTCAGGCTTCACCTTTGTGTTTAAATCTTAAGTGTTTCTTGTTTTCTGAGGAGTTAGCCTTTAGGGGTCGGAATCATAGTTGTTCAAGGAATGCCGTGTCCCTAGATTTGCTTCCTAAGGGGTCACCTCAGAGGTTTCCTTGTCATTCACCTTCTTTCCTCACCATTTCATACCAAACTATCATCTTTAAAGATCCTCCATTTTAGATGACTAGCCCAATTGAAAGCCTTGGATACTAAATAGAAAGTAAACCATTTTATGACTCCATTGGCCAATGGTCTTGAGTGTTCTTTGAACTATCTCCCCTTTGCCTAAAATCATCTTTTCCCACCTTTGTCCCATATTGAACCCTTCTTTCATGTTTCCCAACAACCAAACAAACAAAAAAAACAACTACCCCATGCCCTAGAACTAGCCTAATACCTTGAAATTGAACTTCAAAGACATATACCTTTTCCTTTATAGAGATATCCCTCTCTATACCTAGGAGGGCTAGATCCTGAGGTCCCAAAGTGGTTTTGATGTTGTCTTCACTTTTGGTAGAGCAAAACCTGCCAAAACATAGGAACCCCAACAGGAAGGACACGATGGAATAAATGTTGGGAAAAATGAGCTAATGGAATTCATACACATTGATATTATTTTTCCTACAGCAACAAATGCTCAAGATCTAGCGGCATGGAAGAAGAACATAGCAAAGGCAAGAATGATTCTTCTAGAAGGATTTTGAGATCATATTCTCTTGAACCTCCATGGAAAGGAAATTCGAGATGCTATGTGGAATGCCTTAACATATTTTTTCAGAGCAAAAACGACAAAGGAAGTTGGCGTTGAAGGAAAAGCTCAGAAAAATAAAGACGGAGAAGCATGACAGAATACAAAAATACTTTACCAAGTTAAATCAGTGTCAAGATGACCTTAAAAGTGTTATTGTTATAGTTCCCTAGGATGTTATGGTGAGCCTAACACTTCTAGGCCTTCCCAAGAGCTAGCACTACTAGGATTCGGTGAATGGGAAGGAGAAGCCACCAGAGCAGGAACGATTGCGGTG
This sequence comes from Pinus albicaulis, assembly GCA_034641835.2. Classification (NCBI taxonomy): domain Eukaryota; kingdom Viridiplantae; phylum Streptophyta; class Pinopsida; order Pinales; family Pinaceae; genus Pinus; species Pinus albicaulis. The sequence goes on from CM076582.1 coordinate 1,257,460,837, forward strand.
TGGCTTGTTATAAGAAGCGATTTGACGGAACACTAGAGATGGATGCTAATCAAAGCATGATGATGGGGAGAACTGTGCATTAGCTGGAAATGAAAATAAAGGGAAAGGTAATTCATCCCATTCTAAATCAAATTCTAGTTAGGAAGGAAAGAAGAAATAACTGTAAAATATTAAATGATTTTAGTGACGTGAGTTGGGGCACTATGCCACAATATGTCTGAAAATGGAGGACAACAAGAATCCCTTGGGAGGAATGGAAGGTGAAGCACTTTCTTCACAATTCAAGTTGGATTTCACTCTCATCACATGCAGGGTGTCATTGATGATTGTTTTTTTGTGCTACATGGATAGTAGAGCCTCATTCCATATGACTGACAACAAAAGGTTATTAGTGATTTGGAGGAGAAGGATATCGATATTCTCATTAAGATGGGAGATAATGGGAGGTATAGCATGACAAATTTCGGTAGTGTTACCTTTCATATGGAGTCTGGTTCTCATCTCACATTGAAATATGTCATGTATGTTCCTGATTTGCTGAAGAACTTGGTTTCAGTTTCTATGTTGGAAGACAATGGCTATGATGTGATATTTAGAAATCAAAGGTGTTCCTTCATCACAAAGCCATGAGACAATTTAAGAATAAATATTGTGGTGCCTTGAGCATGAAGGAAGAGAAGGTGGAAAATAGAGACATGAGTGAGTTATGGCATAGGAGGTTGGGTCATCTTCATGACATAGCTTTGAATATGATCATGCATCAAATTTCTATAGGACTTCCAAATGGTGCACTTGAGCAACGTGATACATGCAAAGGGTGTACATTGGGGATACACCAAAGCCACCTTTCATGACAAGGATAGATGGGCAAAAGTGATCCTTGGAAGAGTTCACTCATATGTGTGTGGACTGTTCTTAATAGAATCCAAGACCAAGAATAGGTATTAAGTGATATTTGTAAATGTTTTTCATGCATGTGTTGGATTTTCTTCATGTAGAAGAAAGATCAGGTGTTCTCAAAATTTTGTGACTTCAAAAAACTTGTCGAAAAATACACATGCAACAAGGTGAATGCTATCAGGAGAAACGATGGTGGAGAATGTGTGTCGAATGAATTCAAGAAATTCTATGCATTAGAAGGCACTCCACTAGAGATGATAGCACCTGCGTGGATGGGGTCCCCTACGGGAAATGTTTTGTATAATTTTGGGTTAAATTTGGTTGAACAATGCTACACATAGAATTCAAAGGGTTTGGGGGTGGGTAAAAGCTCCTGTACCATTACAATGGGTAAAAATGGAAACCATGAGTCTAAAACCATGGTTTTTTATGAAGGTAAATCCTCTCTGCAGATAGAGATGATCCCTCTACCCCTAGGGTGGGTCTAATAAAAAAAGGGCACGCTAAAGTGTTGCTTCCTAGTCAATGAGTTAACCAAAGACATGGTAGATTAACCTACCTTGAATCTAACATTGTCGATGCATTGTTGTGGAAAGAGAAGTGGTCTCTTGCTCTTGCCTTGGCAAGTCATGGTCTGTTCGCTATCATGCTCAAATACCTGCACATAGGAAAAAGAACAAGAACAACATATGACAGAATAGTTTCAATCACAGCTATTAGCCAGTCAAAGAGGGCTAAACATATCGCATCAAATAAACATCATAACACAATCGTGGAACCAAAAAGTAGTCATGTATATTAATGAGTGGAAGGAACAGTACAACCGATGCTTTGACGTCGTAATCTTCTCCAACACGGTTCAGACGAAACACACCTCAACTGTTGGTCAGGGAATTCAGACTCAAGCTCTCTTAGAAGTCATCGACTCGAGCTCTCTCAACACAATATTTCTTACTCTATTTCCTCTAGTAGCTCAACTATAGTATATTTATCTTAGTTCAGTTATTTAGTCATTCAGCTAGCTTCTACTAAAGGAGATAGTTTCTTATATAGAGGGAAGAGAGGAGGTTGGGATCCCTATAAAGGTGGGAGGGAGTCCTATTCTTTAGGAGAGTTCCAAGGGAGGTGGAAACTACTAACTAAAGGAAGAAGTCTGTGGTTGTTTCAGTTCAACCACTCCCAATGACTCATCCCTGAGGTGGTTGGAATGGAACCTCCACCTCTATTTTTAAAAAACATTCTATAAATAGATTGGCGCAGGTGTCTAATTGGCATAGAGCACCAAGTGGCACTGGCTCAGTGTTAAATTTCCTGGTCGACGCAAGGTTGTAACGGGCTACTCGCGCGAAGGCAAAATTAGGGATTTTCACAACTTTGCTTAGGGAAATTTCAACAAGAAGAATGTTGTTTTCATCAAAAGGGATGAAAGGATGGTATTTGAAAAGCATGACACTGTGTATTGGTCATAGAAATGACCCTCCAATGTGCAAGTTGGGGATTGAAGCGACAGTGACAAAATGTTGTGTGATTATCAAGTCCGAGAGAGAGGGAGGGGTGAAATGCTTTATGAGAACGCATTCGAACCAAACACCACTATCGAAAGACCTGCAATTACAAATACAATTGATATCTGTGATACATGAATCATGTGGCAGGGGCGTAGCCATCCATAATAGAATATATAAAAACTCAGATCCAAGGTATGGACACAACCATCCAGTAGGAAGGATCAATAAATAGACTCAGGTATGGTCGCAGCCATTCATTCAACAGATCCATGCAATAAGTCATAATAATTCCCAAAAATTTGTAGTCTAGATTTTATCAGACAAAATCCAGGGTCTTGCGCTGCATCTTGACCCGAACAAGTACAATTTCGAGCATACGAATGTATGAGCTAAAGTCGAACATGTAATAAAATCATCTGATTACCAGCCAATGATGAAAGTTATTAACAGACACGAGAGAAACTACCAATGATGACGATGGCCCTCAAGGTACAAAAGGTAAAATGTATGGAATGTGAAAATTGATCTGACGTCCAACATTCGTAGAATCACTCGATCGAAGGCCAATGATGTGAACCTTGCGTCGAATGTGAAAAACTTGCCATTGAGGCATGTAGGCTCGAAGGTACTAGAAGGGAGTCTTTAGATCAAATTCTTGGATAATGCGCTGAAGTCGACAGGAAGTGACCTGGTTCAAGGAGGGATATAATGTTTCCCACATCATCGACACGAGACAGAGGAACATGATGAAAGTGGATCAGCACCAACAGGAGATCAGAGGAAGGTTGACAACTGCAAAGGAAAACTTATCTTGAACATATCAACAACACAACACTGTATTTCGCAGTATTTTACATCAAAAGATCTAAGGTCATGATGACGTGGCAAAGAGCAGATGAGAGGCCAAAAGACATTACACAAACCCATGATGGAAAAAAATGAAGAAATGAGATGTCCCCAACTCGACACAAATGCAGACAAGTGCCATGTTCAAGAGCGACATGCTGCCAACATAAATAAAACTTGGTTCCATTCTCCCTCACCATTTCTGGCAAGTACCCCAATTATTTTTTAAAACAAGCTTGAAGGGGATAGCATATGCTTGCACTATAAGTCTATCCTTCGAGAAAATCCAGCCTAGTACATTTTACGAGCCCTAGGAAGGAGGAACTCGAAATAACGTCATGGTGATGAAGTCTAATGTCATTAGGTTTTAACGAGTCTGACAAAGGGAGAACTCAACATGTTTTCATATTTAGAGAGTATGAAAAGAAGGAAGAAAATAAAACTCCAGCAGTCCCTTTTCGTAGGTAGTCTCACAGATCCGAAAAGGTATAAAACTGTGTTTAAGATAACCTCTTAGTCGCAACTGGCTAAGGCATTCCTTTTTCGTAAATAATCCATCCCAGCCTAAAAAAGGGTTAAACATATACTGGGTAGATATCGTTTTGCATCCATTTAACGAGTTCAAAATGACAAAAATCTCGACAATATTTTCAATTTTAGAGAGTCAGAAAAGAGCTGGAAGGTGACTCTAGTAGTGACCTTTTCATGTTTTTACCGAGTCTGAAAAAGTATAAAATATAACTCGTTACTTCATCATTGTCACATGAAAAACCTATTTTTTCATAAGTGACACGTGTAAAACCCATTTCTATAAAATAATGTAATAAAATAATTGAAAAACATGCCTTAAAGACTAATTAGGGTTGTGAAAATGTTATAAAATGCCAAAAATGGTAAAAATAATTACTTTTCACTTTTTACCTCTTATGGAGCAATAACTACCCATTTCACTGTGCAATCTTACGACAATAATAGCAGCCAATCTAGCAGATCAATCTCAAATCCGTCAACTCTAGGAAAGAGCTGAGATCCTTCTTGTCATTTTAAGTCATTTCTTACTTCCTCCAATTGTCAATTTCAAATTTTGGGGGAGGAAATTTAAAAATTAGCGCTTCGTAGTTGGCACGGGTTTCGGGTACGGAGTTGCGCCGACCACCCGATTTTTAACACTAGGGTAGGGCAATGGTGCAAACCATTTTTAGCTAAAAATTCTCATCAAATACCCCAATTGTTTACAGATTTAAGTTTTAAAATCAGCTAATACCTCTCATGTGTGTGTGTTTGCAGGTAGAAAGAGGCACAATGGTGATTGAATGGAAATAACAGGAACATAGAGAAGAAGATGAGCTGGCCATGGAAAATGAGGGAGTCATGGAAGCCCTCAGAACCCGTGGTCTAAAAAAATTCTTCCTAACCCCATGTCCCTGAGCCCAACTAGAATTACTACAGTATCTGATTAGTATATGTGATAAAAATGAAGAGAAGTTCATCCTTCGGGATCAAGAACTTGATATTGATGTCTCTGACGTGTACTTCATCACAGGATTATCGTGGAGGGGTGTAGCACCAATCCTAACTGGAACCCGACCCTACATGGAAAACATGACCATGGTGATAGACAACGTATGTCGAGGAGCACGGAAGGGATCAAGTAGTGGGAAAGTTTATATACAAACTCTCCCAGATTTGACACTATGTGTGGTATTGCATACCATCGCTCGGGATGCAAGATCACTAGCACCGCATGAAGCAACAAAGACACAGTTGCTTCTTGTTGTAGACTGCATGGAACCGACCATCTACAACTGGGCAGAGGCCGTGACCATAAACATGAAGTGCCAACTAACCAAATGAAAGAAGACTAAACTGAAAAAAATTGGTTATGGATCTATTTTGGTATCGTTATTCTTGGAACGATTACCCATTTTCTAGTGACAGGAGGTTATAGTCCCGACACCTCCAGCAAGCGAACCATGGATGGATCGATGGGTAGCGTTGATGTCAAGGGCAGGGGGTGGTCAACAGATGTCCTAGAGAATAGAATTTTTTTATTGGCTCTGCCGACAACTGATTGTCGTGGAGGAATGGCCCTACTCTGGTATAGATTTCATTGATGATCTGGATCTCCCACTCCCAGAGGGGAAAGATTGGGATGAAAATTTGGGTGAGACTCATTTTTAAGTTTTTTGAGTATTATGCTTTTTATTTTTATTTATGCATGTTCTTACATTGAATCCATGTAATGCAAATGTTGGCCCAAAGAGACCTGTCGGTATGTCACTAGTAGCGAGGCGAATCCCTCGCAATTTTGACCCCCAAGGCGCGGGCAGCGAGGAAGACGAGATAGTGTGCAACCTAGAGGGTATCACAAGAGGAGTCCTGGATTATGCACATTTTGATGATGTTCCTTGCACCTAACAGAGACATACCATAGGGGTGCCCAACCGAATCAATCTCTTGTTGAGGCGGCTAGTATGGGCCATGACATGTTATCATGAGCACCATACTGATTAGACACCTAGTTTTTATTTTATCTGCATAGTTTAGAGACATGATGTCTCAGGATGTAATATAAACACACATATATTTTTTGAAGTTATGATGCACACAGTTGCAAACATGTGCTATATATATATACATTTATTTCCTTACATGGATCTTTTACATATAATGATGCTTTTACAAATTATGAAAATGTCTGTCTAATACAATGTTAGCCACTGTATCAGTTAATGTGTTCATTCTTCTAGGAATATGTTAATAGGTAATAAAATAAAAATGTCTTTCCAACAAATGAATACGTAAATACAATCTTAGAATGTGTGGATTTCTAAATGAATAATCATTATTGAGTTGCAGAACAATAAGCTGTGAATCTAGATTTATAAGAAATGTGGGTATGCCAAGCATGATTACCTCAGTTAATAGCTCTATGACAGTGCTATATTGAGTGACATTGTTTGTATTTCATCCCAGACAAATACCTTGCAGATCTATCAACTCACCAGCAGGATTATAAATTACCTAGGCTGCCGAAGACAAATTCCTGGTACTACGGGAAGCACCATCCACGAAACTGACATAAGGGGTAATAGACAGTTGCAAAATAAGCAAGACCTAATAAGCAGGAAAATGCTCACAGAACACACCAAACTAGAAAAAATGTACAAAAATGAAAACAACACCTATGTACACATATTACGCATGAATCACACACACATAATAGTTTTTGAGATACAACTCATTTCTAGGTTGTTCAAGAGGATGACCTTCGTAGTCAATTAGCTCATAGGCCCCATTATGCAACACACATTTAACGATGTAGGGTCCATGCCACATAGGTTGGAATTTTCCTCCCCCCAGTTTATCACAAGTTGGTCATATAGGAGGATGAGATCTCCTTCAACGAAAGAACGAGGGGAAACGGATTGATCAAAATGAGCTTTGACGTGATTTTTCTGTGCTTCAATAACGAGAGAAACAAAGCAGGAAGTTTAATCCAGAATTTATAAATAAAGGAGACGCTCTTCTTCTGGCGAATTATTTAGCATTAATTCAACAACGTACTTTAGTGAAGGTATTTCACATTCAATTGGGAGAGTAGCTTCCAGGCTATAAACCAACTGGAAGGGACTAAACACGGTTGCATTTTTTACTAAGGTTCGGTACACCCAAAGAGCCTAAAATAACATGAGATTCTAATATGATTTGTGGATCCAAATCATACTTTGAGGCATCATGACAAGAATTTTGTTCACAGCTTCAACCTGGCCATCGGCTTGAGGGTAGTATGACGTTGAGCTGTCATGACCCAGACCCAACATAGAAGTCAACTCTGCCAGCATATAATTCCGAAAAGAGGAACCATGATCGGTAATGATGGCTTGAGGGACACGAAACCTAGCAATAATGTGATTGAATATGAACTGAGTAGTTGTCTTACCGTCAACGGCAAGTGTAGGCATTGCTTCAGCCCATTTGGTGAAGTAATGCACGGCTACGATAATATAAGCATGCCCTCTAGCTAAGTGAGGGTTACATGTCATAAAATAAATGCCCCATTTCACAAAGGGACCAATGTTAATGACATGATGAAGAGGAATGGGTGGCACATGCAACTTGCGTTGATAAATTTGGGAATCATGGCATTTACGAACTGCGACAATACAGTCTTTGAAAATAGAAGGCCAAAAATAACCAGCATGAAGAATCTTTTATGCAGTAGAATAACCAGACATGTGACCACCACAGGAACCATTGTGATAATCATTTAGAGCTTTCTCGGCTTCCTCGAGATTCAAACATCACCGGAGTATGGAATCGACTCCAATATGATAGAAAGCATCTCCAACTATATGATAAGGTTATGAATGATGGTGGATGCGCCCGTGGGCATATTTCGTCAACTCAAATATAAAATATGAAGTTTGGAGATAGAAAATTATATCACCATGCCATGGATCGAGGGTGCTAATCAAGAAAAATGAATCATCTCGGATGAAGTCCTCAAAATGAGAAGGAGCGGAGTCGGAAGTGAGAGAACAAATTAAATCAGAAAAGACCAATGACTTCTTAGGTTTGGCAGTAGTAAATTCGAAATCAAACTCTTGGAGGATGAAAATCTATTTTAAGTATTTTCCCCCCAGTAATTTTCGATACAATATGTCGATCATGGGGTTGCACTCAGAAATCACCGTTACCATACGCAAAAGAATATAATGATGAAAACATTGAACAACTTGAACAATGGTCAACGCTAAATTTTTGACATGGGCATAACATGTTTTGGGTTCGAGAAGGTCACGAGACAAGTAATAGATGACATGTTCATGACCATCATCATCGTCTTGTACGAAAACCATGGCAATCATGCTGAAAGCAGCAACCAAATGAAAGTAAAAATCACGATGATAATCTGGAGGGCATAAGAGAGGAACATTGACCAATAATCCTTTCAACGCATCGAAATATTTCTGAGAAATCTCATCCCAGTAAAAAGGAACGGCCTGTTTTAACAATCATGTGAATAATTTAGCTACTTCGGCATAGTTAGGTATAAAACGACGAAAAAAATTAGCTTTCCCTTGTAAACTCTACAACTGATGTAATGAGGAAGGAGAGGGGAGATTGATAATAGCCTCAACCTTGAGAGGATCCAGGCGAATTCCATATTTGGAAATGATAAACCCTAAGAGTCTACCATAATCAACTCAGAAGACACACTTGTGCGGATTAAGCCAAATGTGATAGTGTCTACAGTGAAGAAAAATTAGATGAAGATGGTCAGGATGATCCCTATGCTTAGCTAAATGAGCCGGAAGGTCATCCAGATAAGGTTGAATGATGTGACGAACATCAGGCATAAGACATCGCGCACTGATATGTGGCCCCAACATTATTCAAACCAAAGGGAAGCTTCTTATAGGAAAATGTACTCGAAGAATAGATGAAGGTAGTCCTATTTTGATCTGCCAGGAGAACGTTGATCTGATTATAACCCGAAAAACCATCCATAAGGGAAAAAATCTCACTCCCGGCACAGTCGTCAATGATTTGATCGATGAAAGGAGTAGGATAATTATCCTTAGGACAAGCTCGATTGATATGACGATAGTCAACACAGACATGAATAGTGCCCTATTTCTTGTCTATAGGAACAATATTAGAAACCCATTATTTCAAGGGAATCAGATAAATGAAACCATCTTTGAGAAGATTTTCCACTTCAGCCGTAATGGTAGCAGCTTTCCTAGGATGCACCGGACGAAGACACTGACAAACATGTTTCGAACCGGGGTAAGTAGGAATATCATCTACTATTATGCTAGGATCAATGCCAGGAATTTCTTCATAGGACCACGCAAAGACATCACAGAATTCATGAAAAAATATAGTATAGACTTGGACTTCATCTGAAGAAAAAGTAACCCCAATATGGATGTTCTCGACAATTCATGATTTAATGGAAATGTCGATAGGCATCATCTGAGTTATGTTACTCAAGATACCTTTCGAAAAAAATTCATGGACCCGAACAGGTGTTTGAAGTGGAGGAGAAGGAACCTAAGAGGAAAAACACTCAAGACAGGTAGACATGGCTCTGAGGCTTGGTAAAAATGAGGAACAATGATGACCATCATCCAATGGAAAATCGTCGAGAGACAGAGTTTCCATGATAGCCTCATCATAAGGAAATACTTCATTCAAAGGATCTGGTGAATCAAAATCACCAAGCCTCGGGGATTGAGAATAGATGTCAAAAGTCATGCTCGAAGGAGTAGAATCAGAATTAGAATCTGATGTAGAAATGAGTTCATAATAATCAATTTCAATCGGACTCAAAGGCATCAAATCTCTCAATGAATCGATTTGTTTAGGAGAGGGGATAACCCAGGGGTCATTGGTTTGAGAAATCATGTTGACCTGAACAGTATTTGGTGGTGGAAGAGGGAAAACACCCATGAGGCCAGGATCCTTGAAAACGCCTGGTCCTACACTCTCATAAGGAGTAGGAATATTGTCCACGTACGGAACGTTGTTCTTAGAAGAGGAAGTGAAAAAGGGCAATTGATCAACAATTATAATCTTTCCTTCATGTGGAAAATTCAAAACATGAAAGAGAGTAGATGGAACGCACAACATGTCGTCAGTCCAACTGTGTCTGAGGAGGAGATTATAATTGAGTTTTTCATCAATGAATTCCACCAGGACATTTATTGTCTTCGCTTCTAACGTGATCGGTAAACTAGCGAGAACACCAAGAGTTTTAGATTATCTTCCATCAAATGCTTCAAGGGAATTGGGTGATGAGGTAAGAGCTGGAGAACCAATGGCTTTCGAACAAGTAGATGACATAACGGAGGTAGATGCACCCTTGTCCATGATAGCCTGATGGATATTCAAACCATTAATACCAACTTGAATGATGAGTGCAATTTGGTGGGGGAGTCACGAGACAGAATTCTCTAAATAGAAAGTGAGAAAACTAGTATCAACAGGATCAATCCCACGTATTGCAAATAACAAAGCTTTCCATTACAAAGGAAAACCCTGAAGTACTTCTAACGCAAACATTGCGGATGGCGCCTGAGCCAAATCTTCAACAATAATGTAATGCTGAGCAGCATGGGCATTGGGATTGTATGAAGAATTACGGAGCACACCTTTGGAAGGTGGTCATACAACAGATTTGGTGCTAGGCTGTTCAATCTCAAGAGGACCAGAAATAGGAGGGGGAGGAGGACCATCAACGATCTCTTTCCTCACTGCCTGACGTGAACCAGAATAACCTTTCGATCGAGTAACAATAGAAATGGGTGTAGAACCATTCATCATAAACACTTGCGAACCAAATGGAGTAGAGGACTGAGGGTGCTCTACCATCTGCGTCTACTGAGGGAAGGGTTCCTTAATAATGGAGAGAGCTGCTTGGGTGCCTTTGAGCAATCAAAACACTTCATACCTTCGAGGACAGTCCTTTGTGAAGTTCTCATCATCACAAATCAAACATGGATACTTCGGTTTGCATTGAAAACTATCAATAGAATAAGGTTTTGAAGAATCCTGTTTTGAGGTGTCAGCTTTGGCCTTACCTTTACCCTTATTCTTACCTTTGGAAGCGTTATCTTTAGGATTGGCCTGAACAACATTCACTTCTATGAGTGTGATAGAATTCGAATTTGACTGAGAAGCTACATTATTGGAAGAAGTAGACTTCTACTTCCCAGATTTAGATGAAGGAGACTTCTAAGAAGTTTGCGATATGGAACCAATAATACCATCAACAGATGGAGTCAGCGGTGGTTTACAAGTTCTAGGTCGGGGAGCATCAGGCAAGATATCGTACAATGCGCCAGACTGAGAATACATGAGATAAATGTACTGGGCGTAAGCGGTGGCTTGTTCCTTGGTTACAAATGCCCCCATAGCAATGTTTTAGGCAATTTGATTGACAAAGGAGGTAGTGGACCAATGATTCAGAAGTTGATCAGGTATCTCAAATTTGATCATGCAACGACGATGCCGCCACTCATGAATATGATCCGAGATATGAGTAGCTCGGTCCTATTTCAATGAAGTGAGGAGATGCATCCCAACCCTATAGTGGATCGGTAACTGAAAATGTTTAAGGAATGCCATGGAAAAAGAATTGAATTCTTGGAAAACTCCATGAGACAGCTCAATGTACCACTTTGCAATGGCACCAGTAAGAGTTTGTTGGAAAAGACGGAGACAAATAGAATCGTCAACCCAAGAATTAAAAGAACAACACAAATGGTAGGTCATCACATGCGTTTGGGGGTCTTCACCAGGTTTACCCTAAAATTTAGGACAATCACTAGGAATCTTGGTCGAAACCGGAGGTCAATATGGATTATGAAAAATAGGATCATTTGTCAACATCGACACATTGGGTAATTCCAACGTAGCAAGAAATTGTAACTGCGTATTGAAAGTCATTGGAGGTCTTTGATAAGGACATGTATGTACATTCCACCCAGTCTGAACGAGATTCTGTCCCCATATATTTTGTCACAGATCATAGGGATTAAAAATACGATAATTTGGTTGATACTGGGATTCAGGACCAAGATATTGAGTTGAAGCAGACCTCTGACGTCCTTGCTGAGTAGCATAAAGATTCTGCTACGGAATGTAGTTATGAATTTTAGGTTGCTGATACACAGGTTGATTTTGAGGGTACGAAATATGAGGTGCACGATATACTGGTTGATTTTGACGGTACAAAATTTGGGGCACATTATATACTGGTTGATAGGAAACTTGAGGGTAAAATGCACCCTACGGTTTCATAGGTTGACCTTGCAGAGCAGGTTGAGTAGGTTGTTGAGCAGGATAAACAGGTAAAACCGGCTGCGGAAACGAAGGAATTTGTTGGTGGGAAACTTGCGATGGTTGCTGATCTAGTTGAACTGGCTGTTAAACTAGTTATTGAGGTTCACCTGGTTGACTTTGTGGTAAAGGTTGACCTGATGGTTGAGACGGTCCAGGATGTCCCTGATGACCAGGTTGACTCAGAGAAGGACCATAGGATTGTCCTATTTGCATAACATTTGGGCGATACTGCACGTGTGGCTATGATTGGGGTGCAACAATTTGCCCTTGTGATGGATTAACTTGCCCCCTAGGACCAAAAGATGATCTGGGTTGATTCAGAGGTTGACCCAAGGGACTAGAGGGTTGTCCATTTTGGACCAAAGGCTGTCCTTGTAAAGTTTGGCCTTGTGGACCGTATGGTTGTCCCTGTGAACCAGAAGCAGAGCCTTGTTGAGCTAAAGGTTGTCCATGAGAGGGTTGTCCTTGTGAGCTAGAGGGTTGCACATGTAGAGTAGGTCCCAGATAAGTAACAGTCTGATAGGGATCATACAGAACCTGATAAGGATAAATAAGAGGCAAATAGACCAGATTACCATACACATCATAATGGTGCAGATAGATATATACGGGATTACCAACAACATCATAGTGATGGAATTGAGGATTAGCTGGATCTCGAGACTGTTGAGAACCGTGAGAATTCTGCTGCTGAGCTAACAAATATTTTTCAAAAGTGAGACCACCAGGAATCACAGGAGTAGTGGAAACTGAAACAGAAGCCACATATACTGTAGGTTAGACTGGAACAAATGTAACAGTGACCGACGGATCTAACGCCGAAGGTAACAGTACTAACGAATATTGGACACCAAAGTGAAACAGACAGAAAAAATGAAAGCTAATGGAGAAAACTTGCAATCAAGAAAGAGAGTTCTCAAAATGACCCAAAAAAGAAAAGTAATCGATGCTCAAAGTATTGAAGAAGAAGGACTAATTGAAAAACAAAAATACCATTCAATCAGCAAAAAAAAAGGATCAAGAAAAATCAGTCTAAAAAGCCAAAACGAGACTGATAACTATCAAAGAATCTTGTTCATGAATAGAAGGCTTGGTGTGTAAGAACACCTAGGAATCCTAAGGTCTTAACTGACACCGAAAAGACAACAGACAAACGACTAAGGGAAACAAGTCTACAGTAGTCAACACAGTCTGCAAATTCTTAAACACACTAAAAAATATCCCAGCAGTAAGAAAAAATGACCAAAATGCTCATTAGGGAGATCAAACCAAAACCTATAGGTGTTGGCATGACTGTAAGGCTATAATCCATGCTATACAAAGGTTGGTGTGAGTGCTAAAAGAGAAACTTGTGCCAATTGGCATGACTGTCTAGATAAAAAACGCACCAATCTAGATACTTATGAGAAAAAGAGGAAAAACCCTAATCTTAATGAGAAGAGGTCAACCTTGACTCTCTCGAGCTAAACAGAGAATCGAAACTCATCAAAAAAACCAGAAAAATATAGATAACTAAACCAATAATTGAAACCAACCCAATAGGATGACATGACAAACTGGCACTGTTCCCCAATGGAGTCACCAATTTTTTATGAAGGTAAATCCTCTTTGTGGATAGATATGATCCCTCTAGCCCTAGGGTGGGTCTAGTAACAAAAGGACATGCTAAATTGTTGCTTCCTAGTTAATGAATGAGCAAAATACATGGTGGATTGACCTACCTTGAATCCAATGCTGTCGATGTTGCTCCTGCCTTGAGTAGTGGTCTATCGCTCCTACCTTGGAAAGTCACGATCCGTTCGCTGTCACGCTTAGATACGTGGACATAGGAAAAAGAACAAGAACAACATATGAAAAAATAGTTTCACTCACAACTATTATCCATTCAAAGCGGGCTAAGAATATTGCATCAAATAAATGTCATAACACAATAGTGGAACCAAACAGTAGTCATGTATATTAATGAGTATAACGAAGAGTACAACTGATGTTTTGACGTTGCAATCTCCTCCAGCGAGGGTCAGACGAAACGCGTCTCAACTATCGATCAGGAAATTTGGACTCGAGCTCTCTTAGAAGTCATCGACTCAAGCTCTCTCAACACAATATTTCCTCCTCTATCTCCTCTAGTAGCTCAACTATAGTATAATTCTCTTAGTTCAGTTGTTCAACCATTCAACTAGCTTCTACTAAAGGAGATAGTTTCTTATATAGAGGGAAGAGAGGAGGTTTGGATCCCTACAAATGTTGGAGGGAGTCCTATCCTTTTGGAGAGTTCGAAGGGAGGTGGAAACTACTAACTAAAGGAAGGAGTTCGTGGTTGTTTTAGTTTTACCAGGGAAAATTTTAGGGGTGAATTTTAGCCCAATGGTGAATTTTGAGGGGCTCTAGATATTGCTAGGGAATTTTTTTTATATAAAACCCATTTTCTATAGTTTTATAAAATTATCACTTTAATTATTTTAAAAATAATTAATTATTAAGTATTAGCCCAACAAAATAAATGTGGATAAAATTGAAAACATGAAATTTGCCTCCCGATTTTCAAGTTTGGAGCAGATTTCAATGGCATTTGCCTAGATTTACTAGGTTGAGGGAGGGATTGGAGTGATTCGCCCCCATTTTTACTGATTGGGGCTTGGAAGTTGGAGCTGCAATAAAAATTTTAATGCATTTGCCAAAATTTATTGGGTCGGGGGAAGGATTGGAGTCATTCGCCCTGGTTGGGCTTGGTTGGGGTTTGAAAGGGGCTTTTGGAGGTGCAACAACACTGAAGGAAACAACTTACAAGATCTAGACCCTGGTTCTGATGACGCTACATGCATTGACCGATGACGTTGTACACATCGACAAGAAACAAGATCTAGTTTAATTTCAGGAGACGGTAGCTTCCCGGAAATGGATTTAGAGTACCAAGATGGTCCATTTCCCTGGTGCCATGGAGCTAAACCTGCGAGGAGGAGTTTGGATGGTGGTGTTGGGTTGCAACTGTAATTACATATCTTTTTTATAAATTTGCTTAGTCCGAATGCTTCTAGTGTGCTTGTGATTGCTTTAGCAAGCCTAATAGCGCTGCGTAATTATTATTTTTTAATAAAATTTCCAATCTGAATGGTTCAAAATGTGCTAGACGGTTGGTGAATGTTGGTGAACAGTGTTGGTCAGTGGTGAATGCGGGTGCTCTGTGGGTGATTTTCAAGAGGTAAGCCAAAATCTAGAAGTTTAAACTTGTTCCAGTCTTCTCTTAAGCTCACAATCACTAGAAATCCAAACTATTGACACTTTCCATCAAAGGTATCCGATAGGCTATGAATTCAGCTCTCGATTACATTGGTTTCATACTAGTTTGATTGAATACAAAAACATATGTCAGAGTTGTTACCCTTCGATCTTCTATGTTATTAGGTTAATAGGTATAAGTATTACATGTAATAAGGGTTATCAAAGATGTGTTTTCCCTATCACCATGTCTCTTAGCAAGCATTATCGTGGTTTTCGTCTTTGTCTTTTTTTTTATATTGGTTTGGCATAGGTTAGAGGAAAAGCATCTGAGTTGAGAGCCTACTAGTTGGACCAAGAAGTCGAGTTTGTATCCCTGATATGAAATTATGAAAAGTATCATAGGGCCAATTTGTTAGCCCATCCTTATCTCTGTTCCTTGAATATATTTAGGTCCGAAAATTTCGAGATAATCTATTTTAGGACCAAGTTGCAAGAGGGTTGTTGTAGGGTTCTTGTGCTTGGTTTGAATGTAGGTTAGCAGGCTGCATAAATACCTGGGTAAAGCAAGGCTTCCAGAGAGGGATGAAGGTAGATAGAGACTGTTAAGAAGGTTGTAAGTGTGCTTGGTTCGTAGATGAAGTCTTCTAGGTTGCAACGTTGTTCCTAAAAGAGATGGAGCAAGAGTTCGAAGATCATCCAAAGTGTGAAACATCATAAGTAATTATGTGTTGCATCCATGATGGAATATCTTTGCAAATCTTTGTGGTAAAATAAATTACTGTAGGTATCCTTTTGAGGACCAAAAGGGTGGAATAATAGGCTAGAAGGTGTCTTATAACCCAATGTATAGAAAGACTCGATAGAAGAAGGGCAGCCACAGTCTCTTGAAAATAACATTGTCAATAATAAGATATAATGTTCCATTTCGTAGAATAATGAACGATTGATCGAATTAAATTATTGAAATTATATATGGCATGACCCTAGATATGAATCAAGATCAAAACTTTTGAAAATAATATTCAACATAACACAGAGTTTGGTAATAAATCACAACATTAGTGAGTGAAAATTTAGCGAGTGATTGCAAAGCAGTTTTTCTCAATCAAATTAAAACAAATTTTTATGTAACCTTGGCACAAACACATAAAATTACTTGAATATTCACTTGTAAAAACCCAACAACTTCAAATATCAGCCAAACAACTATTAACAACATAAAAAATTCAAGATAATCTGCAAAGCTGGCTATAGAAATCACATAAAACTTCACACAAAGCACAGTAAGGTAAAGGGTGATGATTTCCAAAGCAAGAATGCATACCTTCCAATATCCGCATCTACTAAACGTAAATATGCAATCAATGCATCCAGCGCCATTTATTCAACTGTTGCATTTGAGTTAGATACCGCCTTCTTGAAAAATGAACCTAAGTTGTAAAAAATGCATGCACACCTTCCAATCAGATCAAGCAATATATCATACAATATACAACTCATGCCTCCACCATCCTTAGTCCAACATGAAATAGCCTATTAATACTAATAATTCAAAATATCACTAGATCATTTCAGTTGTATCTATGTCTAAAAAAAATTATTGAACTAAAAATAATAGTTGGCAATATATGCACAACACCACCAACAGTTTTATATACAAAGATCAAATTTGTGAAACATGGGGTTAATGAATAAATAACAATTAAAAATTCACTTAGATAGCTAGCTACAACAACATAACTGATATGTTCTCTTTTATACCACATTGCATCTTCAAAAAATACTGCCATCTCAATCAAATATGCAATTCTTGTTCTCAATTTTCTCTCTAAAGAATGTACGAGCTTACAATACTACTAGAAAATAAGTTTCTTTTGCCACCTCTCCTAATAATAGATTCCAAAAATCCCTTTTGAAAAGTACCCTTAGAGAGTTATCACATCTATAACATCCAACCTTTGCCGAATTTACAAACACTACTGCTCCTCTGGAAATGAGCACAAATAACTGCAATTAGGACATATTAAAAACATGATATCATATGCTACAGTAGAGAAATTTTAGTCCTCCACGTTAGTAAAATCATCACAACTAGAACTCAGATAATGTTCTCAGGTCACTGCTTCTGTCAGAGACCTATTCCAATGCAAGGTTTTTCTTGTTCAGTTTTTTAGATTTGATCTGATATGTTTTGCATAGAGTCTTCATGCAGGCAGCAAATTTCCATAGTCTCTTTTCAAAAACCATATTTTAGGTGCCTAGGATGAATGTACTATGTACGAATGTAGTGATAGGTTAGAAAAACATTCTACAAGATAGCCACAGTACTATTATTTTATGAGACTGTATGGACACTATGATGTATATTTTGATTTCTTACTTGACATGTAAAATATAATGCTTTTTCAACATGGAAAAGCATATAACCACAATGAGATGAAATATAAACATTTATGAGAAATTTCTTATTTCAATATCGTGTGAATTATAAGAAGATTTTATAGGGAAAATGAGTGAAAAAATTTACTATTTTACATTCAAAACTTTCTTTGCTTTTTCAAGTTTGTTAACTTCTCATAAATAAATTAAAGTTGTAGCACTAATGCACTATAAATGCACTTGTATATATGATAAATGTGTGTATGTATGGGAGAAATCAGCAATTAGGCTTAATATGGAATCCACTAACGTTTTGTGCTTATGGAATCCACTAGATTCATGGATCACTCAGAAATTAATATCCTTGAGACAAAGAAACACTTATTTTGGGGATAAGAGTGAATTATATTAATTAGTTCTGAAAACAAGAGGAATACTTTTTCCCATGAAATCCTTAGAATTGTGTGAAACCTACTTTTTGGGGAGCACACTTGAATGAATGGAAAACTCTGATTGAATTACGAATTAAAAGTACTTCGTTGACAGGCATAAAATTCTAGTGTATGGAAAGACTTGATAGAAGAAGGTTAGCCACATTCTCTTGAGCAATGGAGGCTGAGTTGGCAGTACTGTAATAGTGGTTACAACGTTCCCTAATCAGAGGTCTGGTTTCTGAAGCAATAACACAAAACCAAGAACAAGAAGGATAAGGGGAAGTTGAGAAACAAGGTATGTTTCTATAATAGATTGGTTTGTTTGTTAATGAATGGTTGTTAAAGAGCACTTCTGGACTATTGAAAGGCCGAATTACAGTGATGTTTGAAGAATTAAGTCACTATTAGAATGCAGCTATTATGAAGCCCTAAGGACAATGATCTCTAGAATTCAAACTTTGTTGTATGGGAAGATGTGTGAATTCATTAGGCATATTGAATGTGGAATTTATTTAGTATTTTATGAGCTATTGATGATGCCTTAACTTGTGTGATAAAGTAGTAGTGTTGACTCATCACTCATGTCACTATGTAAGGACATCTAGAATACGCTATGAACAATATAGCTCGTAACAACAAAAGTATTGTTGAAGGACAAAATTGCAAGTCCTTGTTCTAAAATATGAGAGATATAGGGCAGATCCTTTAGAACAGTTAGATTATTGGACTGTATGAAGGTAGAACTAAAAACCCTAGTTCTGTGATTTGGAGGAAAATATCAATGATTTGGGGCAACTAGTTGAAGACCCTATGAGTTGGAAATCTTGAAGGAGTAGGATAGCAGCTAGAGGTAAGGATTATTTATGACAATGAAGCTATGTTGACTGATGAATATTGATTGGAAATCTCAGCCAAGTTGTGGGACACCTTGAATAAATTTAGGTCTGAAAATCTAGAGATAATCTTGCGGAGGACCAACTTGCAATAGGGTTGTTGTAGGGTTCTTGTGCTTGGTTTGAATGCAGGTTAGCAGGCTGCATAAATACCTGGGTAGAGAAAGGCCTTCAGAGAGGGCCGAAGGTAGATAGAGACTATTAAGAAGGTTGGAAGGGTGCTTGGTTCGTATAGGAATTATACTAGGTTGGAACATTATTCCTAAAAGAGCTGGAGCATGAGTTTGAAGATCATCCAAAGTGTGAAACATCAAAAGTAATTCTGCGTTACATCCGCGGAGGAATTTCTTTGCAAATATTTGTGGGAAACTAAACTACTGTAGGTATCCTTTTTAGGACCAAAAGGGTGTAACAATAGGCTAGAAGGTGTCTTATAACCCAACGTATGGAAAGACTTGATAGAAGAAGGGAAACCACAGTCTCTTGAAAATACTATTGTCAATAATAGGATATAATGTTCCATTTCACAGAATAATGAATGATTGATCCAATTAAATTATTGAAATTATATATGCCGTGACCCTAGATAGAAATCAAGATCAAAACTTTTGAAAATAACATTCAACATAACACATAATTTGGTAAGAAATAACAACATTAGTGAGTGAAACATTAGCGAGTGATTGCAAAGAAGTTTTTCTCAATAACATTAAAACCAATTTTTATGTAACCTTGGCATAAAAACATAAAATTACTTGAATATTAACTTGTAGAAACCCAACAAATTCAACTATCAACCAATCAACTATTAACAACATAAAAAATTCAAGATAATCTGCAAAGCTGGTGATAGACATCTCATAAAACATCACACAAAGCACATTAAAGGAAAGGGTGATGATTTCAAAAGAAAGAACACATACCTTCCAATATCTGCATCTGCTATGCGTAAATATGTAATCAATGCATTCAATGAATTTTCTTTGACTGGTGCATTTGAGTCATATACTGCCTTCTAGAAAGATGAACGTAAGGTGTAAACAATGCATGCACACCTTCCAATCATATCAAGAAATATATCATACAATATACAACTCATGCCTCCACCATCCTTAGTCCAACATGCAATAGCCTATTAATACTGATAATTCAAAATCTCACTAGATCATTTCAGTTCTATCTATGTATAAAAAAATTATTGAACTAAAAATGATAGTTGTCAATATATGACCAACACCACCAATAGTCTTATATACAAAGATAAACTTTGTGAAACATGAGTTTAATAAATAAAGAACAATTAAGAATCCATTTAGATAGCCAGCTACAATGGCATGATTGATATGTTCTCTTTTAGACAACATTGCATCTTCAAAAAAATAATGCCATCTCAATGAAATATGTAATTCTTGTTCTGAAATTTCTGTCTAAGGAATGTACAGGCTTACAATCCTACTATAAAATACGTTTCTTTTCCCACCTCTCCTAATAACATATTCCACAAATCCATTTTGAAAAGGACCCTTAGAGAGCTATTACATCTAGAACATCCAACCTCTACGGAATTTACAAACACTACTGCTCCTTTGCTAATGAGTTCAGAGAGCTCCAATTGGGACATATTAAAAACATGATACCATGTGCTACAATAGAGAAATTTTAGTCCTCGATGTTAGTAGAATCATCACAGCTGGAACTCAGATCATGTTCTCAGGTCACTGCTTCCGTCATAGACCTCTTCCAATGAAAGGTTTTTCTTGTTTAGTTTTTTCGATTTGATCTGATATGTTTTGCACAGAGTCTTCATGTAGGCATCATATTTCCATAGTCTCTTTTCAAAAACCATATTTCAGGTGCCTAGGATGAATGTACTATGTACTGATGTAGTGATAGGTTAGAAAAAAATTCTACAAGATAGCCATAATACTGTTATTTTATGAGCCTATATGGAAAGTATGATGTATATTCTAATTTCGCACTTGAAATGTCAAATATAATGCTTTTTTAAAATGGAAAAGCATATAACCACAGTGAGATAAAATATAAACATTTATGAGAAATTTCTTATTTCAATATCATGTGAATTAAAAGAAGATTGTATAGGGAAAATGAGTGACAAAATTTACTATTTCACATATTTCACATTCAGAACTTTGTTTTCTTTTTCAAGTTTGTTAACTTCTTATAAATAAATTAAAATTGTAGCACTAATGCGCTATAAATGCACTCATATATATGATAAATGTGTGTATGTATGGGAGAAAACAACAATTAGGCTTAACAGGGAATCCACTAACATTTTGTGCTTATGGAATCCACTAGATTCATGGATGACTGAGAAATTAGTATCCTTGAGACAAAGAAACACTTATTTTGGGGATAAGAGTAAATTATATTAATTAGTTCTAAAAACAAAACAAATACTTTTGCCCTTGAAATCCTTATAATTGTGTGAAACCTACTTTTCGGGGAGAAGACTTGAATGAATGGAAAACCTTGATTGACTTACAAATTACAAGTACTTCATTGATAGGCATAAACTTCTGGTGTATGGAAATACTTGATAAAAGAAGGGCAGGCATAGTCTCTTGAGCAGTGGAGGCTGAGTTGGCAGGACTGTAATAGTGGTTACAACATGCCCTAATCAGAGGTTTGGTTTCTGAAGCAAGAACACAAAACCAAGAACAAGAAGGATAAGGGGAAGTTGAGAAACAAGGTATGTTTCTCTAATTGATTGGTTTGTTTGTTAATGAATGGTTGTTAAAGAGCACTTGTGGACTATTGAAAGGCCCAAGTACAGTTATTTTTGAAGAATTAAGTCACTATTAGAAGGAAACTATTATGAAGCCGTAAGGACAATGATCTCTAGAATTGAAACTTTGTTGTATGGGAATATGTGTGAATTCACTAAGCACACTGAATGTGGAAGTTATTTAGTATTGTATGAGCTATTTATGATGCCTTAACTTGTGTGACAAGGTAGTAGTCTTGACTCTTGTCACGATCTAAGGAAATTTCTAGAAGACCCTATGAACAATATAGCTTGTAACAACAAAAGTATTGTTGAAGGACAAAATTGCAAGTCCTTGTTATAAAATATCAGAGATATAGGGCAGATCCTTTAAAATAGTTAGATTATTGGAATTCCAAATTTGAAAGCCAAGCTCACTCAATTATAATCAACTACCAAGGGGGAGTATGATAATGCAAAAGACAGCTCATCCAGATCCAACAAGAGCCATATATGGATAAACATACACCAATTTAACGTTAAATATAATTGGTCTGGTAGAGAAATGAGACAGTTGGAATTGACAGGCAGCTTATTAGGGCTCAGTTGAGTAGGAAAACAATTGCAGGGTGAAAATACTTTCAAAAAGGAGAAAAATGAATGACTTGATGGCATTACTCAGTGTTTATAAAAACATATCAAAGAACCATAAGTAATTATCTCGTGTGAGGATAGGAAAGGCTACAAAGGAATAACTAATTGAGTTGTGAAATGTGACTTAAGTGGGACAAAAATTTGATTGGGAAAGGCTACAAAGGAATAGCTAATTGATTTGTGAAATATAACATTAGTGATTTTACTATTGGTTAATCATAAGATGCTTCTAATCTAAGTAGATACTAGGCATAATTTGTAATTATGTACTAGGTTTTTACATTAAATCCCTGAGAAGGAAAGGAAATTGGAAAACGTAATTCTAATTTAAACTGGACCTATTTATGTGCCTTCCAGAGTAGAGCAGAGTAATTATTAATATGGAATGAATCCCACCATATTAATTGTTTGATACATTTAAACTAATTGAAATTTAAGAGATTTGACACTACTAATGAAATTTCCAAATCAAATATGGTAATATCATGATGGAAAGATACTTATAATGTTGGGCATGAATTGTCATACACCTATTTTTTGCTAATTTTGATGTATAATTTACATAGTCAGTCTTTATGGATAAGCTTACTAAGGATGGCTAACAGGTGGAGTAGAAGCTGATGTGATGGCTACAAATGAGCTGGCAACCCATGCATTCCTCCAGGAAAGCCATTATATTTCTTTTTCTTTCTGAATTGATCTCAACCTGTAGCAAAATATCTATGTTCCCTTAATTTGATTTAGCAGGAAAAATTATGATTAAGGACTGCTATGCATAGTTTTGCCTTTAATTGGGTAAATCTGAAATAAATATTAGATGTTTACCAACACTTATGTATGGATGTCAAATATTTCCTACCTTGATTTAGCAATTATAAAAGTGCCTTCCTACTCCTATAGTGACCTCTTATTTTGGTTCAATTGTTTTGCTAGTTGTATTGTGAGAGGGAAGCATTCTTCAAAGGTAGAAATCATCTCTGGATCTATAAACAGTGGGTTCGGTTGAATTAATTATCATATATGTTTTATAAGATTAGATATTTGTGGGCTTTAAAGTGAATATAAAGATAATATTTTTCATGGTGATGAGACTTACTTTGATAACTTATAATTGAAAATTTCAACAAGGAGACAACAGTTACAGTTTGAAATCTTTCAAAATTTTCAATGGAGACACATCTCTGCTCTTTTTTAATATGTTTTCTTCCTTTCATTGCCTTGTCTCTAGTTTTCATTTCCCTATTTTCCATGTATATTATCTTTTTCTTTTCATAGTAATTCCCCCTTTTTTTTTGAAAATGTGTCTTGTTATACAAAATATTTAAATAAGTCACCTCAACAAGGATTAAAACAAATCAAATCACATGATTTCAAAGGATGATTATCAAGGCTACAAGATCCATGAAATATATTATCATCAAATCCAAAGCGAGGTTAAATAAGTTTTTATGAAATAAAAGACAAGGTGAACCATGCAGACAATGATTGGGTCACCGAAAGAATTCAAATAAACTTAAAATAAGAAAAATTTATTAGGTTGTCCCAAGATTTTCTGGGTAGGTTGGTTACAACAAGCCCCTGCCTCCTCATTAGTAGGTGAGTTGAGAGGAACCAACAAGCTCTTTTTCTGTGACAAATGTAGCAGGCTTCTCTGGAGTCAAATTAGGGCCAACTGTTGGGGTCTGCTGGGCTTTTTTAGCTTGAAGAGCTTTTCTCTTTTTGAAAAAATTCACCCATTTTTCATTGTTTGTAAAGGGTCATAGGTTGTTTGAGCCTTCCCTTTCTCATCATCAGATATTTATGATTTTATAGTTTTGTTTTGGCCAATAAGGAGTAACCCCTAATCCCATGGTTTGGGATTTGACCCTATCGCCCACCAAAATGGGTAACCCTATAAGAGAAATTTTCTCCTACATTGGACAGCTAGCCAGCAAACAACCCATGATATTCACTTCATGATGATGATATACCATGTGTGTCAGCCATTTGCATCATCTAGATAGGTGATTCAAATATTGAAATTTTTGCATATCTTTATTATGTTATATACTTCCTTCTTTGACTCTCGTAAATAGCATTCAGTAGCTTAAAATTGGGTTCACTTAATTTCTACATTCAAATTGATGCATTGTATTTTCATAATCTTTGACCCTTTGGAGTTATTAACTAGTTTTTTCCAAGCATTTAATGGTCTGCTAATGGTGGTTGTGTGCATTGGTTGTAGCACAGTTAATTGAAAAAAGACAAGGGTAAAGGTTTTTTGTGTGCTTTGCATGCAACAAAAGGTACAGTGACCAATGTTCCTTTCATGGGACTGGTTGATTGGGATACCTGTGCAGCCCAGATTAAATATCCAAGCTTGTTTCTTGAAATTGTTTGATATTGGTGTGTGTACCTCAACTTCCAATTCTCCTCCCATCATCTTCACAGTTTCTTGCTGTTGGGATTCCCTATGCAGTGGTGATTTCATGCTTGACATGGAAGTATACTGGTCATGTGATCATTTGAATTGGGCTTTTCTCCTTGGCTCTAACTGGTACATATGTAATACCAGTCAATAAATATTTCAGGAGAGACTATAATCTATCCTATTTGAAGAAAACTATCATCAATCTGTTCAAGGTTGGAACTGGGTTTTGTCTTTGCAGGTCGAGAACCCCTTTAGCCATGTTCTTGTCATTGTCTACTTAGTCACATTGGTGGTTGTTTTTACCCCTCATGTTGACATGATTGGTAAATGCATATTTCAGGGGTAACTTTTAGGATGCTCAAGGACTACAGACACACAATTATTTTTGGTTGAGAGTAGTACTTCATGTGATCATCTTCCTGGATGTTCAACATAGTGGTTCTCTTTGATAATAGTGTGGTTTCCTTGGTTGGAATGAAGATTCTAGCCTTCACAAGGTTAGATTATCAGTGGAGGTTGCTTCAGTGGTGCATAATGTTCTTCATGAACCAAAATCAAGGTGGTTAAATAATCACATCTTGGTTACTTTCACCTTATGCTGCATGGTTAGATCATAAGTATCCTCTAATGTGGTAATACACTTACCTAGTTTCATTCATGTTCATGTCATTTTGTCATAGTTTTACCTAGGAAATTTGTTTTACCTAGGTAGGGAAGACTTGGAAAAAATTGAAATAAATCTTGAAGGGCCTAGCTCTGTGGTAGCCTTTTCTTCTCTTTATATATATTTAATTCTAATTTTAGCAAATTTGTGGGCCAACTTGATACTTGGAAGCTACCAAAATACATATCATTCTGGAATAAATTCACCAAAATTCTTTCTACAACAATTAGACATATCATTAACACAAACGGGGAATTACTTTCTAGGTCTAGGTGAAGAAAAAGAGTTACACATACTTCAGTTGAATTTCCTCAGTTATATGTTGAGGTTGTTTTTGTCTGGACTAAATTTACATTCACAGATACTTACCAGATTGAAGACTAAAGTCCATAGTTTCTATTGTTGAGGTCCCCTATGAAGGAATTGGGTTTGAGCATTCTGACTTTTTAGAGTGATTTAAGAAGAAAATTTGTGATGAAAATCCAAATATATCATGTCCCTTGAATCTTGTTCAGGAATTACCTAAACATTTTTTCATTGAACCCATACCTCTCAGTGAATAACTTAAAGAAATCAGAGCAGTTTTGCTTGTTCCAAAAAATAGTTATGAGTGTCCTCTTAATTTTGTAATAGGTGTGCCTATTGAAATTTGGTTGTTGATGGTTTTAGGAGACTCGGTACAATATAAAAAAATAGATGTCAATGAATTTGAAGGAAATGGTGGAGTATAATCTAGTTCAGTTACTTTGCCATTTAATGTTGTGAAAAAAAAATCATCATGTTTCTTAGAAGTTTCTGTTATGATGGAATGGCACTTTGAATTTGGGGGAGCTCTATTAAATAGATTTCAGGTTGGTTCAAAATGAGAACTTGTTTCACTATCCCATGATGGGATCCATTTTTCCCTTCGGTATTTGGGCCTGTAAGATCTTATATCCATTGAAAAAGTTTGCAACTCTGCATGTTGTAGTGAAAGATGATCCTCGTCTATGGAAAAATATACATGTGGAGTATCCTCTAAGTGAAAGGCTCACTAATTATTGCCTCTTAAAACTTTCTGAAAGGTCTCAAGGTTAGTTACAAAAATTGACTTTAGTGGAGTGCCTGAAAATTACAGATGATGGATTGAAGCAAGTATTCGACATCAGTCCAAAGCTTACAAAGGTTGGTATCTGTCTTTGTGGTGAAAATGGTATTAATTTTAAATGGCACTGATGTTATAACAATCATGGTATTCATTTTAAATGGCACTGATGTTATAACAATCATGGTATTCATTTTAAATGGCACATTTTAAAAATACACTTTTATTTTAAATTGTATTGCAAAAATTAGGAGGATACAATGAAACACCCTGCACCAAGAGTATGAGGTTTTCACCGTGTCGATTTTCATGGACAAAACAACAAAATCCTCTGCAAAATTTTCAATCTTGGGAAGCTACTAAAAATTCTCCGGCCCTTTTGGAAGAATTAACACCTGCTCTAAGAGTATGAGGTTTTCTCTGTGTAGATTTCCATGGACAAAACAACAAACTCTTCTGCAAACTTTTCAATCTTGGGAAGCTACTGAAAAATCTCCAGCCTCTTTTGAAGAATTAAGACCTGCACCAAGAGTATGAGGTTTTCCATGTGTATATTTCCAAAGAAAAAACAACAAAATCCTCTGCAAAATTTTCAATCTTTGGAAGCTACTAAAAAATCTTCGGCCGCTTTGGAAGAATTAAAAAGGAGAATAGAAGTAGAAGCAAGTGATGAAAAGGCTTAATATTTTCATCCATTACGGATTGTAGAGTTCTAGGCATTGGGGGAATCAAAACATCAACAATTCCCTCTAGCTTCTAATCAAATTCCAACTTACTTTGTAAAATTGTGGTTCCGTCATGAATCAAAATACTATCATAACAAAATAGAAATCACTTACTTTTATTTGTACCACTGGATCAAATCAATGTAATGGCTTTGTGCACTAAATAAAGCTTTCTTGTGCTTAAGCCCAATAGCTATGAGCAAGGTCTGGAATTGGGAATACGTTCATCATTAGTATGATTTATGCTTTAAATCGTAAGAATGGCTCCGAATACATCTACCATGGTAAGGGGAGGAAAGCAAGGGCTTTAGGCACTAAGAAAATATTTAAAATCTTAATGGAAATGGGGATATCATAGATTCAGGTTGGGATTCATGGCTGTAAATTCTTCTGGAATATTCATTGTCTTTTGTAATGGGATTGAATCTCACCTCTCCTCCTGCAACAACAAACAGAAAAAAGACGGTGGTAGAGCGCACAATTCTTAAGATAGGTAGTCGTGGGAACCTGGTCCTAGAAGACTCGGACAGAACCGTGGTTTGGAGTATCGATACTGATAATTCTAAAGGAATTTTAATAGTGAAGAATGCCAATTTTTAGATTTATAATTTCGTGAATTCTTCGCTTGTGTACGAGGGTTCAGATATCGTGCTGAAAATTAGGGATTATCCCACGCACACACTCCTTCCTAGGCAATTGCTGAAAAGAGGGCATACACTTGTCTCGAATTCATCTACAATGAATACATCTTGTGCATGATTAGTGTTGGTTTTTCTCTACACAATCTCAATCCAGGAGCCTTATGGCGGTTGCAAAGGCTAGAATTACAAGGTGTTCTTAGGACCTGCTTTTATAATTCATTGTTAGTAAGTCTTGAGGCCGTCTATACAGGCCAAAATTTGTAGGTTTTGTCTAATGAAAATGTAGGAAAATCATCTTCTTTTTATTCCTGCGCTAATGGGATTCGATCACCGCCAATGGGTCCTTTATATAATGACAAAAATGGTCAGTCTTTTTGTCTACCATGTCTCTATGGTTCTTGGAACAAACAATGTTTAAGATTGTTGTATGGACCCCGAACTGGAGTACCCTATCTCTCTGGTTCCTAGACAAAACTGATAAGAAATTTCTATTTCTCAAAGCCTACTGGTCTTATGGGTATCTGTGACAAAGGCCAATGCATCTGCCTTCAATTCGAGCAAGTCCAAAACCATGGGGTAGGAATGTTATAATAGCCAAGTTATTCATTTTAAATGGCACATTTTAAAAAATACACTTGTATTTTGAATTGTATTGCAAAAATTAGGAGGATACAATGCAAACTTTGTATTTTACAAAATGTGCCATTTAAAATGAATACAAAGGAGTGACTTTCCCTATCTGATAATCACTCCTCATAAGCTAAGAGCACTTGCAAAACGCTAGGTATAGATTCGTAATAGCCTAGTGCTTAATTTTCCTATTATTTCAAAAAATTACTAATCTATGCAGGATCTAAATCAATTTTTTGTTGATGAAGGTTGATTACATACTGGGAGATAATACTATGAGGATGTCATACATGGTTGGATATGGTTCCCTCTATCCAAAAATTATTCATCACAAAGGCTCTTCTCTACCCTCCAAGGCCAATCATCCTCAACCCATTCCCTGCAAAGAAGGCTTCCAATCTCTGTACAACAGTGCACCCAATCCCAACATCTTGGTGGGAGTTGTGGTGGGAGGCCTAGACAACATGGATAGGTTTACTAATGTGAGAAACAATTATGATCAATCCGAACCTTCCACCTACATTAATGCACCCTTAGTGGGTTCCCTTGATTATTTGGCCCATTTTACTAATTCTTAAATATCATATCTTCTTCTTCTAAATAAGAGAAGGAACTAATAATTCTTGGAGAAGGAATTAATAAGGGTTATAAGCAGCCCAGTATCCCTTGCTATTGTTTACATGATTTTTGCAGGATCTCCAAAATAAAATAAATGGAATTTGTAGGATCTCCAAAATAAAATCATTGGAATGGAATTAAATTTTTATCCCTTGCTATCATTCACATGATTTCTGCAGGATCACCAAAATAAAATAAATGAAATGGAATTAAATATTTTCAATCAAGACATTGGTCGTTAGTAATTTTTTCACATTCATTATATGATGCAGCCAGTAATCTTACTCGTTGGCAATTTTTGCAAGTTCATTATAATGTAGATTGTGACATAATCATGAGTAACGTGATATTCCATGAACAGTGCATTAAGTAGTTGTAGCAGATTTGGACATATTCATGAGGAATATGTGACATTGCACTAATAGTTAATTAAATGGTTGAAGGAGATTGATGCTTTCGGAACATTTTTACGCACTTCATGTTTAAGATGATTATAGTATATTTGTGACATATTCCTCAAAAACGTCGCATTTAAGTAGAAATTCATTAAATGGTTGATAAATTTGACTGGAGGGTGCGACATCTTTCTCATATGGTGAAACATGTGATTGAGTTTTAGTGGAATAATTATTATTTTCCTTCAAATCTAATGTTAAAATTTTGAAAAAGGTAGTTTATCTTTTAACACATTAGTAGGTACATGTCACTTGTATTAGAAAAAAGCCATTTTCTTTCTCCACTTTACTCATAAATTATGCAAATTAATATACTTTGTTCATGTTTCATAAGTTTCATTTTTATTTATTCCTTCTCTTGATTTAATTTACTTAGAAAAATTTGGTTTCTTTCCTTCTTGGTTTAAACTAGCTCCTCCATATACCATTGTTGAATAAGGTATGCAGAGAAGAGGGTGGAGATAATATTGATTTTGATCACATACAATCAAGCTTTCCTACATAGCTACCCCCCCAAGCGATGGTACAAATTCCTGTCCCTTATCGTTTTTTATACTCCTGACCATATCACTCTACATAATACATAAATTTAATATAAGAAAGGTAATAGTTTAGGTGAAATATTGGTGCATGATTGTACTATTTTTGGCATATTTGATTGCATTATTTTTGTGCTACAATCAACGATTGTGTATCATGGATGGTAATGTGTTTGACCTGAATGCTTGTGATTACAATTTGATATCTTCGCATTTTTAAGTAAAAACGGATCAAACATTTTGTTTGTTTTTATGAATTTATGTTTATTTTTGATCCAGTGGAGATCATTAGTGACTTGGGTTCCTTTTAATCAGGCTTCACCATGTGGCCTTACCTAGTGATATACAAATCCTCTCTTATTGTTTTCTTCCCTTATAACCATGTCACATTATTCATACCATAGCGAAAAGTGTTGATGTAATACTGATGGGTGCTTGTATTGTTTTTGTCATTTTTGAGTGCTTCATTTGGTGCTACAAAATTTTTTGGATGTGTGTTACTTATTTTGGCATGAGTCATGAGTGTTTGAGATATTTTGTTTGGATTGAATACTTTTGATTATATTTCAATGCTTCTAGATATGGATTATTTTCAAGTATTGAATTTACTTCAACATCAATTTAGAAACTAATAGAATCCTATTGTTTGTTTATTCATTTGTGTTTAACTATCTCTTGCAATATCTAGTAGATATTGATATCAATATCTGTTTATCTGTTATAGGTCAATGAGATTGATTCTAGTGTAGCTCTGAACATGTTTGGGTAGACTTTGGAGATGACAACTTTACCATTAGTAGTTGGAAACATAAAGTACAGGTTAGCAGAGATGGAAAAATGAATCTATCAACTGAATTACTTTTTTCTTCAGTTGACCAACAAAGTGAACGTGCTGCATGGGAGAGTGCTTGTATTGATTTGGTAGCAATTATTGCTGAGTGGCTACAAAACAACCCCAATTCTATGCCAATAAAATCACAGTTTGACACATTGATATGTGAAGGATATCTGGAGTGGAGGAAGTTGTGGGAACTAGAGGAATATAGAGAGAGGTTCTTTGATGGGAACTTTGATTTGGAAACAATATTGCAGTCAAACACGTTTTATAACTAGCATTGAACCTCCACAATTTTTTTTAAATTGTGGAAATTGTTTTAATATTAGATTGGGATGCAGGGGATGTGAATTGGTTTTTCTTGGAAAGATTATTTATTTTAACATTATTTATTACACACACAAGTGTCAAGGCTCTTGTCTAATGTTCCAATGATATTTCAGTATTGTTTGTAAATATTTTGTTTTTCCTATGAAAGTTGGCATCCCTAAAAGTTAGACAAGAAAGTGGGTTGCAATTGTTGGATGGTTCTAAGACTCGACAATATCATAATAATACGAAATAGAATTAGATGTTAGTAGAATAGTATTATAAAATGTGATATTTACATATTAATACTACTGTGTTGTTAAATAATAGACTTTATTAAACAATAATGTGGAAGTTAAATAAAATCTTTGTCAATGACAAACTGTTGAAATAATTATTTAGTCTCATATTCTACTTCAGTTTTTTTGATCCTTCAAGTGGCAAGGCACCTTGTATTAAGAAAATTTTCCTCTGTGACATATCATGCTTATAAGTTAATCATAAATTTTTAGATTGGTTTTACTTACTTTTGATGATGGGTAGTTGCAATAACTGGAAATGTTTAGTTGGGTTCACTTTTTATCATATTTATATAGGATTTACTTCTAATAATAGTGTTTTATTCCCTATGTAGACATTTTTCATTAGCATGGGAATGCTTAATGGAGAAGGCTTGGTGTCGTTATTGTGAATGTGCACTGTAACTCTTTGTAAAAATATAAAATTTTTTAATTGTAATTTTTAGTTCATTGATCTATTTCCAGGGGTAGAGTGGTACCTACAGTTCTTGAGGTGCATGAGGATGAATATGGAAATGATGATGATAGTGGTCATCAAATCCCAACATCAAAGAAGCGAAATAAGCGTCCTCTCTGAATTTTGCTGCCTTTTTGGGTACTTTTTTGTGGAAACAATCTATGTTTCTATCTATGCACTATAATTCATACGGTAAGATAATATTAAATTAAAGCAATCTAGTATATAAACTATATATACTATTACAATATAAAGATCATGGATAAATATTCAAAATTTCAAACTGATGAATTTCTTTTAGGAAAAAGGTTTTATAGATGCTTTTATTTGATGCATACTTGTGTGTTAATTCAGCATTCAGATTTCTTTGCAAAATTATTGTTTCTAAAATCTGTGTATTTCTATCTATCTATTCAGGTAAAATTTAGATATATTAAAGTTATAACTTCTTATAGATTTTAAGTTGCACTAATATATTATAAAACACTGGTAAAAGACAATATCTTATGTCAAACTCAATGCCATTTACTGTGTACAATGGGATTTCCACATCCGTGCTTTACCCAGATCTCGTTTGTTTTATATGCATTCTATATCATCGGTCAAGGCACGAATGCTTATAATATATTGAGCCCTAGTTTCTAACTATCCTCTCTTCAATTTCTTTGTAAGGATTGAATACAATCTAATTGCATAAATTACAACTGGGGTAGAGTAATAACTCGGTATTAAAAGACACCATAACCATTAATTGCTTCAAAGTATTATAAATGCATTTTAATATTACTTGATTTTCCATGCTTATGTGGAACATTGCTGAGAGAAGGAACTTTAACAAAAATGGATTTGCATGAAGGATTTATAATTTTTTCAAACGTGAAAGTTTTGATGCATTACTAAGTTTCTTAATTATTTTATAGCTCATTACACGTCAAACTGGCTTTACTCCTTGAATAGCATTGCATTCAACATTGTGCACAAGTATGATTTACATGTAGCAATCAAAAGTATGATTTTATCTATATTTGATAATGCAAGTTGACTACATCATACAATACATAGGAGTGCTATGGCTATGAAGTTCAATATGAAATAATCTATTGATTGCTACTATTAATATTATATAAGGGGTGCTTTTCCAATGGCCATTTAGTAGCTATGTGAAGAAGGATTTGTGGAATTTGTATTTACTATAATGTTATGCATAGCTGAGTTGCAGACAACTAAGTAGAATTTGGTAGGAATTTTGGAGTGTGTGTAATTCATAATGTGTAACACCCCTAGTTTCTATGCTTTTTAAGTTGGAAATTTGAACAAAAATCCAAAGGGGAGTGGACCCACATTAGGTTCCTATGATTTACTAATAGGAATGGACTGGTTAGAAAAGAAAAAGACCATGCTAAATTGTTGGGACAAAACTCTGCACTGCGTAGATGCTAAAGGAAAACCATTCATACTAAAGGGGAAACCGAAACCTATTTCTGTAAGGCAGATCTGAGCTCTGCAGTTAAAAATAACTACTAGGAAGGGGTATAAATTATATGTTGTACATGTTGTAGAATTAGAACAATAACCAGAGGCAAACTTGTTAGATACCTTACT
This sequence comes from Pinus albicaulis, assembly GCA_034641835.2. Lineage (NCBI taxonomy): Eukaryota > Viridiplantae > Streptophyta > Pinopsida > Pinales > Pinaceae > Pinus > Pinus albicaulis. Next base: position 1,257,494,528 of record CM076582.1, read on the forward strand.
AGTGATAAGAGAATTTAAGGAAGTTTTCCCGGATGAGATTCCTCATCTTCCTCCCAAGAGAGAGATCAATTTTTCAATCGATTTGGTGCTAGGGGAAACACCAGTTTCTAGAGCCCCTTACCGGATGAGCCCCTCTGAACTCATGGAGTTAAAAATGCAATTACAAGAACTGTTGGACAAAGGTTACATCAGACTGAGTGTATCTCCTTTAGGAGCACCGGTGATTTTCGTGAAAAAAAAGGATGGAACCTTCAGAATGTGTACTGACTCTCGTCAATTGAATAAGTTGACAATAAAAAATAGGTATCCATTGCCTGGAATAGATGACCTTTTTGATCAAGTGAGAGGAGCTTCAGTATTCTCTAAGATTGACTTAAGGACTAGTTATCACCAACTCAGAATTAAGGAGGAAGATATCAGTAAAATAGCCTTTCGAACCAGGTATGGTCACTACGAATTTGTAGTCCTACCTTTTGGTTTGACCAATGCCCCTGCCACTTTTATGTGTTTAGTAAATATCATCCTGAATAAATACTTAGACAAATTCGTACTAGTATTTATAGACAACATTCTAATGTATTCAAAAAGTGAGGCAGAACATAGAGAACACCTTAGAATTGTGTTGTAGACTCTTAAGGAGAATCAATTGTATGCCAAGTTTAGCAAATGTGAATTTTATAAGGATACAATTCAATATTTGGGGCACATAATTTTAGAACAAGGATTGGCTATTGATCTTGAAAAAATAAAGTCCATTAGAGAGTGGCCGATGCTGATTGATGTCTCAGCGATAAGATCATTTATGGGGATTGCTGGATATTACCGATGGTCTATAGAAATATTTTCTCCAATAGAATACCCCATAACTTCACTACAGAGAAAAGACAAAAAATTTGAGTGGACTGAAAAATGCCAAAATAGCTTTGAACAACTGAAATTAAAACTTAATACAACACCTATACTGAAGATTGCAGATCCTGATAAAGATTTTGTAGTGTGTACTGATGCGTGTGGAGAGGGATTGGGAGGAGTTTTGTTGCAAGAGAATTTTGTTATTATGTATGAATCTAGAAAACCCAAGAAACATGAACAAAATTACAGTGTATATGATCTCGAGTTAGCTGCTCTAATTCATGCCTTGAAGATGTGGCGACACTATCTTCTCGGAAAGAAATTTATATTAATGACAGATCATATCAGCCTCAAGTATATCTTCACTCAAACAGATTTGAATGCTCGAAAAGCTCAATGGCTGTTTTTTCTGAGTGAATTTGATATGGAAATAAACATATCAAAGGAAAAGAAAACAAAATTGTTGATGCTATAAGCATAAATGCTTGCCAAAACATAAGTAACATTAGGAGTAGTGCCAATTTTCACTTAGAAGGATTAGTAAAATGGGTAGCAGATCAAGATCACAACTATGAGAAACTGCAAATTCAAATGATGAAAAAGGAAATGGCTGGATACACCCAAAATCAGAAAGGGATGATCTGTTATAGAAATAGATTGTATATCCCCAATGTGGATTCTTCGAAAAAGGAAATTCTTGATTAATATCATAAACAACCTTATTCAAGACACCCTGGCTATCAGAAACTACTTACAGCCTTGAGAAAGAAATTATTTTGGCCAGGAATGAAAAAAGACGTGTCCAACTACTTAGCCAGATGCATGGAATGTCAACTAGTCAAAGTTGAACATCAACATCCAACTGGCCTTCTAAATCCCTTACCAATTGCAAAATGGTAATGGGACACTGTTTCTATAGATTTTATAACCGGTTTACCCAGAACAAAGTACCAGCATGACTCAGTAATGGTAGTGGTAGATACTTTAACAAAGGCTGCACATTTCATACCTTTGAAATCTACTTTTGGGACAGCTCAAGTAGCAAATGTGTTCATGAAGGAAATTGTAAGGCTACACGAGGCTCCAAAAATGATTATTTCTGATAGAGACACTAAGTTCATAGAAGCATTCTGGAAGAGTCTATTTGGAGGCATGGGCACTAAATTGAATTTTCGTACTGCCTATCACCCTTATATGGATGGTCAAACTGAGAGAACAAATCAAATTCTAGAGGATATTCTCAGAATGTATGTGATGGATAGACCAACTAAGTGGGATGACTATTTACATTTAGTTTAATTTGCTGATAATAACAGCTACCAATCTTCCATCAAAATGAGTCCATTTGAGGCACTCTATGGAAGAAAGTGCCACACTCCTTTAAGCTGGAGCCAACCTGAAGATAAGTTAATACTTGGGCCAGATGATCTACAAGAAATGGAAAGGATTGTCAAACAAATGTTGAAAAAAATCAAGACATCTCAAGATCAATAGAAAATCTATGTCGACAAGAAGAGGGTTCACTGACAGTACAAAGTGGGTGACCATGTATATCTACGGATAATACGAAAAAAAAGCACTCTGCATACCGGAATTTGTGCAAAATTGTCTCCTAGATACTGTGGGATTTTTGAAGTCTTAGAAAGGGTGGGACCAGTGGCTTACAAACTAGCCTTACCCCTCCATGTTAAAGTTCATGATGTGTTTCATGTTTCTTTATTAAAAAAATATGTACATGATGCTTCTCATATTTTTGATTGGAATGTGATATAGGTGGAACCAGAAGGGGAGTTCCTTCCACAGCCACTTCAAATATTGGAGCAGGAAGAAATTGAATTGAGAAATAAAACAATAGCCAGAGTAAAAGTGCAGTGGAAACACTTTACTGCGGAAGAGGCTACATGGGAAAGAGAAGCTGAGATGATGGAAAAATATCCATCTTTATTTTCATAATGAACTATAGTAGATAGTCTGTTAACATCAAGGATGGTGTTTGTTTTCAGAGAGGGAATGTGTAACACCCCTAGTTTCTATGCTTTTTAAGTTGGACATTTGAAGAAAAATCCAAAAGGGAGTGGACCCCAATGGATAATTATTGTGTGGATTTTATTTAAATATGTATTAATGAAAATAAATGGAATATTTGTGTGTGCACTATGACCAGATGATATTGGAGATCATAAGCCTAATCCATGAGGATATGGATAAGGTTAAGACTTTCCCAAAACCTTTCAAAAAACCTTGAAAGGAAAAATGCTAAATTAGATTAAAGAGGAAAAATCTAAATTCCCCAATGAAGAGGAAAGAAATTGGGAAGAGGTGAAAAATCTGGAAAAGTAGAGAAAACAGCTTTAAAGTACCTCATTAAGGGAAGCCTAGGCAAAAATAGGAAGAAAGCATCCTAAAAATTCTAGACGCAGAATTTGGAAACATGCTTAGCGAAAGCATAGCTTAAATAAGCTTCTCTAGAATAGACTGGGGTTGGTCTGTTCTTGGGGAAAAATCTTAGCTTGGGGGTGAATTTTCGAGATAGAAGAATTCTATGGTTGGGAGGATTGGTCATAGACAAAATTTGGTATGAACTCTAAAATTTTTAACTCTAATTGTGCTGTGACCAATTATTGAGAAACTGAAGATGAGTGTATAAATAAATAAATGGTGAATAATTATTTGAATAACCAAATAGTTAGTTAGCTATAGTTATTTTGGTTACATATTTCAATTCCTTGCATTTAATAGATTTGTATATAGAATAATTCAAAGCTGTATAGTTGCATGGTTCTTAATAAAAAATAACCATCTGCCAGAATGTCTAAGACATATACTTAGATCTGGAGATTTGTTTATTTTCGAATAATTTTTAAAATGTGTATACTTATACAAAAATATAAAAATGATAGCTAGTAGAAGAAATTATGGAGCGAGAACTATATTCTAAATTTCTAGAGTAATAGGTAACACAATATAAACTTAGATTATATCAGAAATGTACATTAAATTTCTTAATCCGAGAAGGATAAAGGTGAAATTAGGAAATTTATAAAGCTGATCTATAGAACTGTTCTGACATTTCACAATTATTAGGCAAATTTCTGATAATGAAGTTCTAGAAACTACTTCTAAAATTGCTATTATGTGTCAAAGTAATAATATTTCAAACTTGGAAATAATAGAATTTCAATAAAATTCATATTCTGAAAAATACTACAGAAATTCATTAAAATAAAAGGATTTATCTGTACATATATCTTGAAAAGAAAAACCAAACAAATTTTGGTTTGAAATTCTGAATAGAGAATTATCTAAACTAACAGTGAAATTTCTTCAAGAAAAATTCAATTAAACTTCTGTATAGTTAGCAAAGTCTCTGTAAAATGAAATTAAAAAAAATTTAACAAACAAATGAAATATGAAAATATAACTTTATTCTGCAATAATATCAGAGTATATATAAAACTTTCTGAATATGGTATAGTCATGATTTAAAACTAAATAATATATATATATATATATATATATATATATATATATATATATATGTTGAAATTTTCGAGATTTATTCTACATATGAATAAGTCAAAGAGACTATTATATCAATATACAAGAGGAACTATTTCCCTTTTTAAATCAACAGAAGGGTTAAGAAAGGTAAACATAAATCCTAATCAACGAGTTGAAAATGTATTCAATAGAGATATAAAATCTTACTTCGAAATATAAAAATTAGAACAACTTTGTAGAAAAATGAGTCTAAATGAGTCTAGTAAAAATGAAGTAAAACAAATCTAAAGACGAGTAATAACCAGAGGAACGATTATCCTCCTCATTATGCAGGAATAGCTTTGCGTAAATTAATACTGTTATATTAAATATATAATTATAATTATGGCACAACTATAAACATATAACATTTATAAGATAGTAGAGAATGTGTAGACTCGAAATATTTTAATAAATTACAACTCAACGAAAATCAAAGGTTGACCCAAAGTTTTGGGTATAAAATGATAAGTTAATTGTGGACAACACAGTCCACATAAGTGAATGATTACAAAACTTCCATTCGGATAATTGTCTCATCATCATAATATAAAAATTTAAAACCCTCAAATATGAAATTTGAGGTCTGCTAAAACATACAGGAGGCTGAAATGTTCATATACTCCTCAGAGAGTATGAAGTTGAAACCTGGAGAATGGCATTCTTCATGGTTAGAATGAGAAATTAAAAGCATGTAGCATGAATATCGTTCCATAATGATAAACGGCTTTACGCAAACCTAAAATCAAACCCCAAAAGGAAGTCAGAAGAACCCTAAATTAAATGCGCAAATGAAAATTAGTAAAATGAAAAGAAATTATATATATATCTATGCTAAACCCATGGATAAAAATTATATTACCTGTGAAATGTAAGGATGGAATTATAACTTCTTTCTTCTACCTGTAACAATGAAAAGAACTATGGGTAAGTCATAACATTCGTATAAGAATGTATGAAGACCCTATCCATTATAAAAACACAGAGTATACAAATTAGGACGAAAATTACTTAGATGAGAAACGTGAAGCCAAAGGCTCCTATGAACAGAAGCTTTGATAAGTGAGCCTGGTGATACAGAGAGGGTGCTACAAAATAAACCAAATCGCAAGAGAGAGGTCCATGAAATCGATTCGAAATATATATCAATAAAATCGATAAACTGAGTTAAGAGAAATCGAATGCAACCAAAAATCTAGTTCGCAACTGATGAAATAAATCTGTATTACATGGGTTAATACCATGACCATCGATGTAAGCGATGGACGCATTGAGTATAATGCGAGAAATCTTCTAGAGGAAGAGAATCCGTCTTGTGAAAAACCAGAAGGGAAAATGAAATGGAAACCGTAGAAAAGCCCCTTTAATATCGAATGTATGTGCAAAACCATAATGGATAATCGCCCTACATGTGGCGAAATCTATGGTAATCGTGTCACATTACAATAGAGAAATGGAAGTAGTAGAAGTCGCGAGTTTATCGCTGATGAAATTAAAAGACCAAGTACGAAGCATTAATGAAAACCCTAAATAGTACCATCAAAATCCCGATGAATCTAATCGTAAACAGAGCGGGATGGTAACCAAGAAATATATATATATATATATATATATATATATATATATATATATATGTGTGTGTGTGTGTGTGTGTGTGTGTGTGTGTGTGTGTGTGTGTGTGTATATATATTCGTAGGGTAAAGTAAGGTTGATCCCTATAATATGTATATATGATAATATAAAATTTATATGTGATTATATCAACCATGTAAAGTGAAATAGTTGTATGGAAAACATTTAACTATTGATCATGAAAATGAAAATTTTAAAAGGAGTTAAAATGAAACATGGTGGAGAATAGTAATGGAATTTATTAATAAGTAAATCGAAATTTGAGTCTCTTCTAAATAAGGAGGACTTATGAAAAAAATAAAAAATAAAATTTGAGAGATATTACATAATGATCTTGTCTTCTCTTCACTGATGACTTTTCAATGAGTGAGTTTTTACCTAAGCCATTGCATTATCTATGTGTCAAGGCTCAAAACTCTACCTATATGTCAACTACTTATGATCATTCCTAGGAACATGAATACTAATTTTTGTGGGTTTAAAATTCATCACAAGTTTGCTCTATTGTGGTTGAATTTGTGGAGGTTATCTCAAAATTTATTGAAGGTACCATGGATCTAAATTTCATATGAACTTTCAACGCTATAACAAACTTTGGTGCAAATTGTTCATCGATTCTCACTTGGTTAGGGTTATAGAAGTTGATGAAAATTTTGTGTGCATGCCTGAGAGTTGGGTGCAAATGCACAATGTTGTGTAGCATTAATGTGATAAATATGGGATAGTGCAAAGCATAATTTTGAAGATTAGTCTGAGTTGACTCGTACGTAATCAACTCAGTCAAGTTGATTGTTGGTTGAACGGTTAATTCTTGGTTCAATGGACAGAAGATCTTGCAGACGCAAATACCAAAGGGAAAAATGGAGCCCATCATGGGGTTCTCTTTTTAATTCTCCACCACTGCTACCTTCCATGCTTCCTCAAATTTCTATCCAACCTCAATATCAGTGCTAGTAGTAGCATGAGCAACAACACTACGCTTGGCAGAACTAGAACGCGTTTTCCAAACTGCACGAGAACTACTTCTCTCACGAGTCACCATGTGCCAGGCTTGTTCTCGGTGGTTTTCTTCCTTCAACTCCTCGTTCAACTACCATATATTCATTGGAACCAACACCCTAAACTCCACTAGAAAACTATTCACCATTTCATACTACTAATCCGCCATTGTACTAGTGATTCGCCATGATTTTACAAGATAATATAATCTCGTGAGAGATTCTCCTAAAAAATTATATATACATATTATATTATTAATAAAATCGCCTTCCATTTTTCCTATGTATCATGGGGATTCGCCCACTTATTATACATATAAATTTAGGGAGATTCTTAAAATTTTCCCTGTGTTCAAATTGCAAACCAATTAAAACAAAATTTCATTTCACTTTTAATAGGTAAAGTTTTTAGCTTCATTTAAAATATTCCCAACAATATTTCAACATCAACCATGGAGATCAAAATGGCTAACTATGAGTGTGTCATTATGAAATTAACAAACTTTACAAAATTTTATTCATAATGACATTGTTTAGAACTCCGTTTTCATCGCCATGAAATGATTCAGTTGTTGCAAATTTAGAATGAAAAAGTTTCGAAATCTTCATTTAGAATGGAATTGTAGAGAAGTCCATTTTGTTTTTTTCCCATCCATAAAGTGATTTAGTTGTTACAAATTTGAACATCGAGGTCATTTTCATGGAAACTAAGGCAAAAAACTAGATCGAGGATCAGCAGGTGATAATACCAACTGTATCGACTATTCTCTGTCAAAAATGTGACTATTGCGTTGGTCGTCTGCATTAGGAACATTTAGATTTATGGCATATTTTTGGTGACAAATTGATGTACACCAAATCATTTGTATTTAGGTTATACTGGTATAATATGATGTAGATGTATATGAACATAATATGGAGCGTTATATGATGTTTAGTAGAAAACAAAAACGAAACAAAACTGAGTTATCAGTCTTATTTTCGAAAATCAATTTTTTTTGTTTTTTGTTTTTGAATAAGAAGAAAATTAAGATTATCATTGATGTTAAATGATATTTTTCTTTTCATTGTTTATTTATATTCACATTTAATTTACTTTTCAAAATATTTTGCTATACTATCAATTTTTTTGACTTTTTAATGTGTAAATTTTTTTTTTTTTTAATATGGAAACAAAATGTTAAAAAAATCTAATTAATTGGAAATTCAGTAGTTTTAGTGAATATTAATCATCATTATCATCATCATAAATCTATAATAATGATGATAATAATATAATACAATTTCTAGAAAAAATGAATAATAATATACATTGTTGAAACACTCATGGTGACATCATCTCCACTAATCATGTCTACAGTGAAACTCCATTTATACAGCTAAAAGTAAGTTATGATAACAACTTTTTAAACAGATAATCTGGAAATTAATCATGTGTACAGTGAAACTATATATGTCATAATAACTTTTTAAATGGATAATCTGCAATTTTTTTCTTTTTAATATATGAATAAAATTTAAAAATAAAAATAAAAAATAAAAAACATTAATCATGATCATCATTATCATAATATTATAATAATAATAAAAATAATGTGATACCACACTGTAAAAAAGTGAATAATAATGTGCGCTATTGAAACACGGAGGGTGAGATCATCTCCACTAATCCTGTGTACAGCGAAACTGTGTATATACACACACAAATTATTATGATAACAACCTCAGCTGAATATCAACCCACCCAATTACTGATTCTGTCCCCGTTAACACAAAGGAGCAGATGATAATGATAAAGCATGACAAACCATATCTTAAGGAGGTCTATGAAGCCATAGTACCATTTTATGAGATTTATTTTCTATTTTATATTTTTACAATTAAAATAAAATTATATACTTTTCAGGTCCAACTTCTCTAACTTCAGTTATATTCAGGACAAGCTCTCTCCCTTATCCCACGGGTTTTCCCCTTCCAGTTCCGCCCCTGTCTCTTGTATTTCCTCTAGGGTTATTAATATGTCTTCAATAGAATTAGACACCGATTCTGTTAACGTTCTTCAAAAGGGTTTTTATTCTGCTACTGTTCATCGTCCCATTACTGTAGAAAAATTTTCAGGTTCTATCGAACCAAAACCGCCTATTCACATAGCTGAAGGATTCAGGCAAAGATTGTATCCGAATTCTAAATTCCGCTCTACTCCGCTCACTGAATCTCTGTAAAAAGAATTTGGAGCTCTCCAAACCAGCAACCCTAACATCGTTATTCTCAAAGCCCTAAAGTGCGACAAAGGCAGTGCCTCGGCTGTCACGAAAACCGTCGATTATAAAACCAATCTGGTTTCCCTTATGTCAATTCCCTCTCAGACAATCCCCTTAACTAAATTACCGTATAGGTAACCAAATTCATTTAATTCTCCGTTATAATAGACCCTGTAGTAATTATTTTTGCTAGTGCCCATTATTAAAAAGCCTTAACATACCTATCAGTCATCATCCTCCTAAAATTTATGGAAGACAAAATTCCAGAAGAAATGCACAATAGCTACCATTGTTACCCTTTTATATATATCTTTTTCGAGTGCTTATTGTAAAAACTTCACAACAATTTATCAGTCATACGTCATGGTTTATAAAAGATTCCTTTGGCATTCTTTATTTTCGGAATTTCTGTTATAGTTTTTCCTTTTCACTTCATGTTGCATGAATTTTTAAATGGTTAGTCTTTGTTTCCGAGGTTTGTTATAGTTTTTCATTTTCACTAGATGGTTTCAAAAGTCCACTAATATTTTATAATAGTGTGGAAAATAGAAATTTTTTTAATATTTTTTTATCTTTTTATTTATTAAAGTTGAAGATAATTTTTTTTAACTAGCACAATCACAATCATATTAATAAATGTGATTGATATAAGATTATTTTATGAAGATATAAATCACATTTAGATATTTATATTAATATTAATATACATTTATATGAACATCCATATACAATATTGTACATTTATTTATATCAAATGTGTATTATTGTGCATATTAGTACATAAATTAATTTAAATATACAAAAACATATATTTATGTATTTAAATGTATGTTTCTATGCATTAATATACTTTAGTCTATATTAACATATTTTAATGTAAATTACTACAACATACATTCATGTATGTTAATTAATGTACATTGATGTATAGCATTGTATATTAACAAGCATTAATGTAAACTAATAAATGTACAGTATAGACTATCACAACCACATTAAAAATATTGATGTTGTTGATATAACCAAAATCTTCATTTCTATCTACCAATGATTAATATATAACTATATAAATAACAATTATTTTTTTTTTTTTTTAATAAAAATATTAATATTATCATTATAACTAATAATAATGGTTTCGTTATAATTAATAATTTTAATAATTATAATTATAATTAATTATTATTGTTATTATAATTAATAAATATTTAATATTTAATATTAAATAATGTAATATAAATTTGAACCCTTAGATTAATAAGCTCTAGGGACTAATATTAATTGAAGAGATTAATGCTAAAAATAATTGGGTTTATATTCTCTTTGTTTTTTCTCTGTTAATTTCTTTAGTTTATATTCCCTTTGGTTTCTAATACTAATAGCTTCGGTTTATTAATATAAGCATTCATATTCCTAGGATTTAGTACAAAACCCCCCAATGGATTAAAAGCTTAAGAAAATAATATCAATCAAAAGGATAATAAACCGAATAGGCTAATACTAAAAACCCAAGAAACTGTAAACCCAAGTGGATAATATTTAACCTTGTGGATAATATACCCACTAGACTAATACTAAAAACCCAAGAAACTATAAATGGAAGTGGATAATAATTAAGTGTGTAAACCCAAGTGGATAATATTTAACCTTGTGGATAATATACCCACTAGACTAATACTAAAAACCCAAGAAACTATAAATGGAAGTGGATAATAATTAAGTGTGTGGACTAATATTATAAACTGAAAGATAAATAGTATAAACCCTAAAATAAACATGGTTAATTGATCAAATAATTATTTTTTAATTAATTAAATTAATATTATATTTTATTAACAATATTATTATTATTAATTAATTAATTAACCCAAAGGAGTAATATTAGTATTTAATTAATTAATTAATAGACCCAAAGGAATAATATTAAACTCAAGAGAATAATATTATAAACCTATGTATATAAAACCTAAGATAAATACTATAAACCCTAAAATAAACATTGTTTTATCATAGTTGATTTTCATATTGAGGCAATCTTTGTCACAATGCGATGTTGGACCATTGTTGACCATGGTTGATTTTTGTATTGAGACAGTCTTTATCACAAAGTCACATTGGATTATGGTTGAGCATGATTATAAACCCAAGTTATATAAACCCTAATATAAATATTGTAAACCTTAAAATAAATATAGTATACCATGGGTAACCATGGTTTATTTTCATATTGAGACAATATTTGTTGCAATGCGATGTTGGACAATGGTTGACCATGATTGGGCATGATTGATTTTGATATCAACGCAATCTTTGTTACAATGCGACAATCAACCATGGTTGATTTTCGTATTGAGAAAATATTTGTCACAATGTGATGGTAGGCCATAGTTGACTACGATTTTCCATGATTATAAACCCAAGTAATTTATATTAAACCAAAGGTTTAATATATTAAACCATATGAATAGTATTACACCTTAGGAATATGAAACATTAGATTAAAAAACCCAACAAATTGATAGTATAAACCAAAATAAATAATAAAGCTTGGGAATTATAAACTCAAGAGAATAATATTAAATCCAAGGGATTAATATTATAAACCCAGTTATATTTCTGATCTAGTTTTTCTTTTTTACTTCGTGTTACATGAATTCTCAAATACTTGATCTAGTTAAAAAATTTCACATTTTTCTTCATTAGAGTTGAAGATAAATTATTTTAACAAATAAAAAGAATAATATATATTCACCCATATCTATTTACGAACTATAATTTTTACGAAACATTTTAAATTTCTAATTTTGAATAGCTACATGTTAGACCTAAATGTTAGTTGATATGACACTTTCTTATTCCACTACCATTAGTTTTCAAGCTCATTTGAAGCCCAATTAGTATTTAAATGTTCCAACACAACTCTCTTCATTTTATTTTATTTTTTTGGATATTTTAATCATAGTTTTTTTTTTCATCATTTTTTTTTTCAAATAACAAACAACAAATATTTCTATAATAATTCCTACCACCACTCAATATAAAAAAAAATTTTCCTCACAACTATTCTTTATAAAGAGATTTGAATCATTATTCCTCCACACATAACTATAAAATTATCTAAAACTCTATTTAAACCTCGCAACAGCCAAACAATTCTTAAAATAAAATCCCACACATTATTATGAAATGGTTTCTCTAGACTTACTCTTGCAATTAATCATATGTTAATCAAATTAGTCTATAATATTTTCAACTTTTTTTAAATCTATATTAATTAAACTAATTAAACTCATTGTGTTGATAATTTTAATAAAAATGTTTTAAAATATACCATACTCAAAAGACTCTCAATACCCCAACACTTAATTTATTTTGACTCATCTAAAATGTTAACCTCTAATGAATTTAACTTTAAACATATTTATCAATAAATTTTCTCATATTATTACTAATTAATTCCATCTATCTTATAACCACTTAAAGTTTATCTAATTAATATATAACTTATCCAAACATTTATATTTATTTAAGAAAAAACACATTTAAATTACAATTATAATTTTTTTTACCTACGTACATTAAAATAAAACTTACAAACTAACGTACCTTGAAACAATATTGGTTTATAACCAATATTTCTTAGCAACATGAAATGGGATATTGTCGTAATATGGTTGTTTTCAAAGTTTACAATAAATCCTCCCACTTAAAGCTTACACACAATACTAATAAATGCGGCATGTGCTCGGAAGATATACTTGTCATCGCGAACATACTGATATTGATAGACATGCTCTACATGGAACACTAAGTATTAGAACCAATTTTTATCGAAGTGATTCCAAAAATTATTTAAAAAATAAACAATTTAAATTAAACTTTAAAAAAAAACCTCGTTTTCCCCCAAGAGATATATGCATTAATTCTTGTCCAACCCAACGAGAATCCCTAACCGTAACCAAATTTATTTTAAAATTTACATAGTCCAGATCTTGCAATAAAAACCGAAAGGAATATCACTAAGGAATATTGAGGACACACTCGGATTGCTAAGGCAAACAAGGGAGTCATAATTAGTATATAACATATTTAATAAATAAAGATGCGATACAAGATATATGAAAAAATATAATAGAGAAATTAAGATAATTTTTTTTTTAAATATTTATTAAGTTAATTAAATAAAAAATTATTTATATTAACAAAATTTTACATAAAATTATACGTAATTAAACCGATTAGGAGATATACAAATCAACACTCCATATATATATTTGAAAAAGTTAGATATATAATTTGTTTATCAATTTACATAGATTAAACTCAGCAAATAGTTTGATATATAATGTATTTATCAATCTATATGGATTAAACTCAATCTCAGTCTAGATGGATTAAACTCATCCAAATTTGAATATCAAAATTTTAAAAATATTAATTTTATTTTTTTACGAAAATTAAATAAAAGAGATTTTAATTGAAATAATTTTTTTTATTTTAAAAACAATAATTAAAATAAACTATTTTAAAATGATAATTAAAATTTTATAAATATAATAAATATAAATAGTGTACAGAAACAAAATTAAAGAAACATTAAAATTGTACTATCAACTTAATAAACTTTTTTACTAAAATATTTTTTCAATATTTGCAAGAGTTTGTCATCCTCACACAGTGCATGCTAGATTTTAGAGTGAATAAAGATCTAAGTTTATTCTTACCCTCTATATATATATAGATATAGATATATATATGCACTATTTTATTGAACATTTTAAAAGTTTGTTTAGATCCATTTTTATTAGAAATGTATCAAAAGCTAAGAGGCATCAAATCTCTCAAGATGAAAATTTGGTTTTGATGCAAATATTTAAAAAATATAAACTTTCAAAGACTTAATGGTTTTAATACTCCATACATTTGAACTTAAGGTACAAACTATTATAATATCATTTCAAAGTTAAACCATTAATATTCATTTTATCTTATTTTTTTATTGTTGCACTTTATTTTAAATCTGATTTATTCCATTTATTTGTAATGAATAAAATGTCTAAATAATTTTATATTTTTATTTTCTATCTAGTTATCCATAAATACTATAATTACACAATAAATTTTGAAGATGTGCCATTTTAATAAAAATAAGAATAGAAAATCAACCTTTGTCTATATATATACTCATAAGTGTTGGAATATTTGAACTATTTAAACAATAGTTTATGTGAGATAAAAAAAATTTCTATTTTTCTTATTATTTTTTAATATGAGCAAATATTACAATATCTCACCTATATTTCCTTGTAATGTTTCTTTTAGTATGAATATTGAAATATTTATTTATGATAGATATTGAAATATTTTTTTAGTAATCACTCTAACTATTTTGTGTTGCTATTTTTTTATTTTAATTTAGATATTTCACTACTTTATATATGTTGACATTGAAACATCTATGCTATTAATATATTTATAAATATCATGTATTCAAAAACTAATTTTGGCTATACATATGCGCACACACATGCACATACATGAAATGTTAATATAAGATTTAATTTTTTATTTTTTTATTTTTGTAAGCTTGGTAGGACTCTTCTATTTCATTTTAAAAAGAATATAGGAATACATACACATCCAAAAATTTCTACATTGCCTTAATCCACCCATTGGGAAATTGGATCTCTTGGTCATCTAAGTGCATGATAAGCCATCCAAAATTCAAATGTTTTCAGATTGTCTAAAAGTGAAATATAGGCCGAAGTATCCTTTGTATTCCTAATAGATAGATATGTAAAATAGAAATTAAATTTTTGATAATCCGTCAAAAACATTAGTCCAAATTTTCACAACAAAACAACCATGCTATTCTGACCATTACTTGTTCGAAGATTCAACTAGTGTCATATCTTTGGCACTAGAACCCGATAACTCTGTCTATGGAAGAGAATTTCTATGCTTCTCAATCTAGGTGAGACAACCATTTTGAAGTTGGATGTGATGTTATATCAGTTGAAATTCTCCGTGGTTTTCCTACAACTTAGAATTTGGTTTAAATGGCCTAGCTGGGTTAGACCCAATAACTTTTTCCACTATGTTCTTCATAAGCTAATTTAAGTAGAACAACTAGACGAATTGGGTGTATTTTCTCCTAGAACGACCTGGATCTTGCACCAAGGAAAACCACTCTCCCAAATCAGGATCAGTGTTTTTGACTTGTTCCTTTATTTTTTCTTCCCAAGCTAATATCAATTGATAGACAGGAGGAGGAGTGCTATTGTAATAATAATGAGCGACCTCATGATATTTTCCCACTATACCTGGATGACCTCTTCCCCTAGCAGATGGAGGTGGGGCTTATCTTTCCCCATGCCTACGACCTCTGTAACAACTATGAACATTTCCACCTTGGCTAGATGTCCTTCTCAAAGAGGTAGGACGGGCCATAATAGTTAAATTCAGGCAACAGAGGTAACCATTGAACCTGAATCACATCAAAAAAAGAGACATTGATACTCATATTCTTAGACTTCAAATGTATCTCAACTATAATCTCGACTAAGAATACATGTGACCAATTAAAGATAGAGAGGCATGAGAGCAGAGCCTAGCCGAAAATAGAAGATAGTTGTACAAATACAAGAGCATAATATAAAATAAAGATGAACAATAAATTAACATACCCATTAACCACCCCGTATTTAGCTTGGGTAAACTCAAAAGGTTTTGATTATTTTTCATCAAATCCCAAGACCCTTTTGGAGACCCATATATCTGCCATGCAGGGTTACCTTCTTCCCAATTTAGTGAGTCTTCTTGGATCCACTAGTAAATTTTTAGTCATAATTGTAATCCCATACCCCTATTACATTAGAAATGGACTTGAGCTTAATTTCTACATAAAAATATATTAAAGATATAAGAATTTTGTAAATCACAGAGATACTGGAAGAGTGGAAAGGTGTAGCTTTTCCTTCCATGACACTTGCTTCATAAACCCAAATTTCTTTAGGACTTTCCAAAGTCCACAATTTAGAAATAAGCATGAAATTGGACGAACAGAGAAATATAACTAGGTTCGAGAAGATGACATTAGAAGTCACAAGAAAAAAAATATTTGCATCAGTTTCTCGCCTTCTGGAAGCCACAGATTCTCTTAAGTCTCTCACCTGTTACTATTCTTGAGACCATTAAAAAAATCCTATTCCCATTCGACGAGCATATAAGAAAATGGAAGTGAAACCACCATAGAAATATATATCTTCTGCCCCTACATATGCCACGATATCCTCCCTCGTTCTATGCCACCTTACACATGCATATAATTTAATGCAAGTCATCAACCGAAAACCTCTCCTTAAGGGTTGTCATTATTCTATGCTTGGATCAGATCCCATCAAGGTCGTTGAAATGTTTCTCACCCTAATCAAATATCTCCAATTGAAATTTTGGATTTGAAGGGTGTTGTCACAAGCATCTTTTAACAAGATATATTTCAATTGATCCCATCCTTTGCCATGTTCAAGTGTTTTCCATGGTTGATTCAACGTCATGTTGACGTTTTGGCATCCCCCATTTTACAGGAAATCCGCAACCATGTTCCTTCTCTTCATACATGGGATGGCATTATATAATCAAACATGTTGATGGGGGAAGGAATATTCTTTAGAAGATGGCCTAGTCTCTATCTGGGACTAATATTTTTAGTGTTGGATCCCTTTTTGAGTTTTTTGAGGGCTTCAATAACAAGATGAGAATAGCCTTCCATGACCAGTTTCCTGTATCCTTCCCTTGCTGCAATGATTAAGCCATTTTGCAGCGTTGTTAGTTCTTCTTCATTGTTACTAGCATAGCCACAATCTGCAACATATAGGATCTTAATATAATACTAATAGTATCATAAAATGCATGCATTCCCTACATTCCAAATCTTCCTTTTGAGACACCATCAAAGTTGAGTTTCAAAAAATCCATAAGAGGGCCGAAGTGTAACACCCTCCTCTGACATCTACACAACTAACTCGCCATCCAGGGTAATCATGTGATGAAGCGTTACTATGATATGATTCAACTAACTATGTGTGAGTTAAGGAAGTTAAACCCATGGAACACAACAACATAGACCCTCCACACGTGCAACATTACCCCAAGGAGCCATCCAAACCTTCCAACTAACTAGCCCCTTGCAAAAAATAACTTTTTGTTGCACTAATCCTCCATTCACTCCCTTGAAAATCACTCCAAGCATCTGAGAGCCCTAGTTTCTCCCATGAGCCCGAATGAGTTGGAATGCATCTCTTTTATGCCATTGTTATGCAAGTAACAATGGAATTTAAGGCTAAATTTCAAGTCTAGGACCAAATTCACTACCAAAAACTCCATGAAACTTCCAGGAATGAAATATAACAGTGGTATAATGATACAAATGTAATTAATTGACCAAGGTATTGACTCAAATCCTAATATCCTTGACATTAATTTCTTCAAACATGTCACAAATCTGTAATGTATAGGTGTAAACAACAGATCTGAGCATAGGGGTCACATACTTATCTGAGAATTGTTAAGAGACATTGATTCCTTGTAACATTAACAAAATTATCATCTATTAGGTCATAGATTAATTGTTCATTCAATATTTGAACAAAACATGATTAGAGCCGTAAATTATGACTATCATAAATTTTGGTCATAACAAAAATATAACCAATAGAAATATCAATGTTTAACAACCATATAAAATAGTATACTTACCCATAAAATACCAAGGATAGAGAGCTCTTACTTCCGTAAGAAAAATGCAACCAATTTTGGGAGTTCCACGTACCACGCAACCATACACATGATTGAACCAAATCTCTCTTTCAGCTAGTCACCCCTGTTCCATATTCCAAGCATGAATGTGGGATCTCATAAAACACATCAATCAAAACCAAACCAGGATTCACAGAGGAAAAAATACCTCACCTTTCAACCAACGATTCAACCACATGGTCAAACATCATTAATCATCACCATATTTGTCTCTATGCAACCTATTGAGGGCTCGACAATATTTATTCCAACCAGGGCTTCCAGGACAAGTAACTCATCCCATAGCTAACACCAGGCTTCCAAATAATTTTTCTAGCCATGGCTTCTAGGACAAGTAACTCATCCACCAGGGGCTTCCAAAGCATTTTTCCAACCAAGGCTTCCAAGACTAGTAGCTCAATCCAAGCTATTACAAGGGCTCCATAATTTTGGTCTAACAAAGTATTCAAGGAACTAATAACTCAACCCAAAACCAAAGGCATATGAAAACCAAACATAAAACAAAAGTACAACCCACATCACCATGGCTATCCAGGAAATGGAAAGGCTAGGAAAAACCTCTATTAATCCAGGCAATCCTACGTGCTAATGGCATTCATAAAAAATAACCACATGCATATGCCATGCATGAAAAAAATATTGAGGAAATAATACATGCAACTCGGTACCTACAAAACAAACCTGTTGTATATGCTGATCCCAATGTCCTCTTGCACTTTCATGTTCTTCATTTTCCTTTTTTCTATAAAATTCCTAGTATGCCACACTCATACAAGAGTGCTCCAAGAAAGATCCAAAACTCAACTGATTAAAAGCAGAGAAAAATATTTGTAACTGATCCTCATAATTCTTTTTATTAATGAGGACTCTACTTTATTCATTTTCCATTATTTTCCTTTAATGTCTTCCTCACATGAAACCTATGAATTTTCACCTTTCATTTCTCATAATTTCATTATTTTCATAAATAAAATTCTAATTAATGCCGCATGCCTTTCCAAAGCCTTTTCCTTTTCCTTTTCCAATTTTCTTAACCACAATAAAGGGAAATGAACACCCTCTAGGTTGTTTTTCCCACCATTAAGCTTGGAATACATGTACCATAACATTGGTATTATATCTTTTACATGAATTTTTAACCTGAGTTGTCAGACAATCCTCCCCCTTGGGGGAACACCATCCTCGGTGTTCAATGACACCTACAGCCAACAAGACTACTGAAAGAAAAAAAAATACTTCCCATCGAGCTTTATAAGTTATCTCATTGCAGTATTTATAATGACATACTTCTAAAAACATGTCAACCTACCACTTACTATAGAGTTATAACACAACACATTATGGTATTTACAATAATAACAACATATACACTCATACACATTTTCTCAACCAAAAAATAAAAGGATATGATTCTTGCATCCACAAATATGGAGTCTAGAAGCTTACAGATCCACCCTTAAAGTAATACTAGAATCCACCTCTTTCCTCGGATGTCCAAAACCCACTACCAAATTCAAAGTTGTATACGATTTCCAACGCTACAATCCTGCGCCACTTTCCCTCTATGTGAATAGTTACTAGCTCATTGTTCCAGGGAGCACTCCCAATGTGCATATGGTTCCATCTAGCAATGCTAATGAACAAAAAAATTCCATCCCCAACATTCCCTTCTTTGCTACATATTCCCTCAAGAAATCTCATCACCCCCTTCCGTGTAGTCACCCGCCTTCCAAGTTTCACTGGCACCCCCATCCCAAGCAGTCCATTCGTTGGAAAGGTTTCTTCACATCGGAAGGTACAAGAACACCAAGGAATATCCCTACCTAGAAACCATCATACCGATCATAACGTGCTCATGGAAATAAATGGACACGATTGGGTATCATTTTCCCAAAATGGCATTGCTCCTGAGGTGTTTTACCAACATATTGTTGCATTTTTCGAATCCTTTTGTTGTTTCTACTAATTCTTTTAGTCAATTCAATTCACCCAACCAATAATTTACTTGCTACTACTACCAAGCACATAATCCCTATTAGATTCAAAATGGATTGAAATAAACTCAAATCATACCTCATTGGTAGCTCGTTAACAAGTTACACTTGCAATCCTGTAAACTTCCTGTCACAACAAGTCAAACTAGTTGTTTCATCAATCATCATGTATAAAGATATCACATCCAATTAGCTCAAAATGTAGCCATCATAAATCAAAATAATATATCACATATAATGATCATAACCCATAGTCATAGATCACATGTAACCATCATAAACCAGAGTCATAGATCACATGTAGTCATCATGACTCAGAATTAGAAATCACATGCATAATAAAAATGACATAAAATTATGATACTTATCCTTTAGTTTATCTTTAACTTCTACCATTATCCTTTTTCCTTTCCATACATAGATTGGATTGGTTTCCACACCCAAAAAACACCTAGTGCCTTCTCTTCAACCACATACAAATAGGCATAGTGTACATCCCACACATACACCCACACACGGCATAAAACACCATACAATACATGCCTACACATGGCATACAACACATACACCCAAACCCAACGTACAACACAAGACATACACCTTCATATGATGTACGACACAACAAAATACATATGCATACAATAAGTGTAAACCAAAAAAAAATGCATACTCCTATACCCGGTGTACAACACAAAAAAATACATAGACTTACATTTGATGTACAACAAAAAAAAATACACACAGAAAGTACAACACAAAAAATACTCATATCACGAAACTGCAACGACATAATTCACATACGTTGTACCACATGTACAACATGCACACAATATGACATATACAACAATACCACATGTACAGCATGTACAAAATACCACTTGTACACAGCACCACCTGCACAACATGTACACTGTATCACACCTACATGAAACCACCTACACAACGTGTGCACAGCAACATGTGTACACCACACCACCTACACAATGTGTAGAGAACACCACATGTAGACACCATCACATGTACAACATGTACACAAAACCACAAGCATGAGAGACACAACACCACCTACACATATCAACACATGTACAACATGTACAGAACACCACCTACACATATCAACACATGTACAGCATGTACACAACACCACATGAACTTAGCACAACCTGTACAATCATGGAGACAATGCCATATGTACATACAACCACATGTACAACATGCAAAAAACACCATATATACATAACACTGCATATACAACCTGTACATAGCACTATATGTACACAACCCACATATCCAACATGTGAATAACACCAGATTCAAACAACAACAGATATATAGCATGTGCATGATACAATATGTATAGAGCACTGCATATCCAGCATTCACATAGCACCATATATGCCCAACATTGAATACGAAATATACACACAACAACATATATATGCAACACCGTATGCACACGACATCACAGGTGAAACATGTAAAACATATATAAAATATTAGTAGCTAGATACAACACACTAAATATACCAAAAAACCTTGCTACTAGTGCCTCTCCACTATTCATGCATTGATAGGGGTAAAAACCCACATCCCTGGTTTTTGGCAAAGATTTCGTTAAAGCTGTGTGTACAAATGCATTAAAATTTCGTTTCCCAACCAATCCCAAAATGTGGGCAACTCAACCTGGTTAGTTTCTTTTTAACTGGAAAATTTAATATATATGTGTATGAAAATGAACCCCAAGTTCTGCTATCCAACACAATCTCATCTGACAATTTAATTAAGGCGGAAGCCCTTCTCTTACTACCTTCCTTCACTGAGGGAGTCTACTTTACTTCTCTTGTTCAGATTCATTTATCAAATTCCTATAATTTGATTAATGAACACAACGACAGTTTTTATATAACTCACATAAGAGGAAACCCTTATATATCTCAACAACAAGTCCCTTTGTATTTAAATAAAGCGCCAAACTATATATATATATATATATATGTCCTTTGAATAATACACGGAGACTATATCTCGCCTTTCTTTCAAAGGTTATAAAACCATCTCATGCATGCAATATGCCACCTTGCTAAACCCAACTCAATAAAGGTTTGACCATTATATTAAGCCAAAGGATTCTATATTAAAGGTTTTTCCATCCCATGAAATATTAATACTACAACCCGAACATTGTAATCCGCCCCCGCAAGCACTTCAACTATAACAAACTTATAATAACTTCAGACCCCACTAACCTTAGGGATAACATTCATTTTATAATCGGGACTCCATATAATTCCTGGTCACATATATACAAATAAACCTTGGTCAATGTAACGGTATGCACGTACCTCTGTTAACCCCGCAACCTTAGTTAGGACAACAATAGTCAATGTATATGTGCGTGGGCCCATCGCTAATGGGTATTCCACATCCTACGGTCGACGACTTATTGGCTCACTTGGGATGATCCGACAACCCTTGTGAAGTTTCGCAAAACTTTTGGAGCCGAGCGTTAACGCTCAAGAATTACGCGAAACATGTTGTTTTGTGAATCTTCCCTTAGCTGACATGTCGAACACACATTGGATAGGGTTTTTTTTTCTCGCGATTTCACCTCTGGGCAAAGGTGGTGTGAAATAGGCGGATTTTTTCACAAAACTTCCCAACTAATACCTCTGGTTTCACGCTCACCTCTTGGTTCCATTACCTCCTCGCTCTAGGTTCCATCTTCTTCTCTGTGTTTATACTTCAAAGATCTGCTCATCCGCACAGGGCCTAACATAGGCTCGAATGGTTCAACATCAAAGGTTAGCTCATTGCATCCTTAGTGGAGGGGTTAATACTTCGGTTCGCTGTATTACGGTCATAAGAAAGGGATGGGTGTCAATTTATACAAATCAAATCCAATGATCCTCACAATTCACACAAATATTGGGATGGCATCAACCATTTCTTAGGTGCCTACATAGGGTCCCTACTAACTCTTGTCACAGAATTATTTACGCATTCCATATATGTTCTTATCCTAAATACACAAACAGGCCTTAAAGCAATCACAGAGTCTCCCTCATACTCAGTTCACAGAGACTCGAGGCACTCTTACACAGAACTTAAACCAACAAAATGCAAGAGAAGTAATGAAACAATTCTTCTATGAAATATACTTGAAATTACTTACAGCATCTGATCCGGCCAGATCTCCAATCAAATGACCTTCTCACTTCCTACTTTATAGAACCCTATGCAGTTAAATGCAAGTCTTTTTTCCACCCCCTATTATGCCTGTCAGGCTTATTTTTATACAAGAGCCCTGAATCGGCTCAACTCCTCTAACGCTCAAAAAATCTTCAAATCTCTAACTCTTAGACTAACCTTCTGACAAACAGAGACAGACTGTCTCTTCCTATGCCCATTAGTCATCTGGGAAGTTACATTTTCCTCTCAAATTAACTAAAAATAACTGTATGATGAATAATTACATGGGGGAAATAAAACACGAGACCCCCCTTTATATTTATTTATGTACAAAGGTTGTTTTGAGCCTAGTGCCCCTGCATCAGACTCCCCAAGTTAAAATAGTTCATGATCTCCTAATCTTGTGCTTTCATCTTTATCTGCCTGGATCCCATACCTTGTTCTGCAACTGGTCATCTGTTGTAGTGTTCTCCTTTTGTATTCCTCCTGGCTTCCATACTTTGTGCTCCATCTTCGCACTTGCTATGCCCTCACAGTCTGTGACTGTCTTC
This sequence comes from Pinus albicaulis, assembly GCA_034641835.2. NCBI lineage: Eukaryota > Viridiplantae > Streptophyta > Pinopsida > Pinales > Pinaceae > Pinus > Pinus albicaulis. The sequence goes on from CM076582.1 coordinate 1,257,518,362, forward strand.
TTCTTGATGTTGCTGTTTCTTTGCTTCCTTGCTGCTGCCCTTTTCTGAGGAATCTTCTACATCACTTTTCCTATCAGTGCTATTTCTCTATCTAATCTTTCCTCTGACTGCTGGACTCTTACTTCTGTTTTCTTTATTCTTATTTCTTCAGTTCTTACTGCTACCTTAACTGCCACCCAATCGTCCATACCATCTTACTCTCTACAACAGTAAAATTCTTCTTGATTTTCACCCATGACAACTTCTTTACTCTCTGTCTTCAACAAATATTTAGACTGGTATTTAAATTTCCAGTCATCACCCTCAGCTCTTTTATCCTTCCGGAATAAACATCCTTTAGCCCTTCTTTCAGCATCTGCAATTAGGAAATAAACATCAAAATTATAAAACCTTTGTCCTTCTTTTCTGAATGTCTTCAGTGAACATTCCAACCACTTGTTTTGTGTTTGTATCTCATTTTTAGCATGCTTTAATTTCAATTCAGCATGTTTTTCTTCTTCTTGGGCAATCTTCAACAATTTCCTTCCTTCTTCTTGAATCACTTCAAGCTCTTTAAGTGCTGCATTTCCATCTTCTATTAGAGTAAAACACTGATTTTATACTGCTTTAGTAGCCCCAAGATTCTCTCATACAGCCTTCTCTTGGCTATCCAGACAAGCCAATTCTTTTCTGCTACTAATAGAAATAAATTGTTGCACATGAGACATGATTGGCTCATCTTCTTCTGGCTGCTCATCTTCATCTTGCAACAGCTCTTTTTCTTTTTCATCTGCAAAAATAATAAGTTCACTTACAAGAGGCATGATAGCCTCACCCTTATCCATCTGCAACAATCCATCACCCCTCAAAACAATCCAAAAGATGGATTGTTTTCTGCCATGCTTGTCAACACAACCAATTTGTCAACTTTCAAATCACAAGACCTAGTGGTCTTAATTGATGAATCAATCACCAACTTCTCTTTTTGTAGCTCTAAGTCTTTCCCAAGACTCAAAAAATATTTCCTGGCTTTATTCCTCTATATCTTCTCATGCTACAACTTCCAATTCTGAATTTGAGGTTCTTTCTCTTGTACAGGATTCTGCTGATCCAGGATATTCTCCAGCATCTCAACTTCCCCATTCCATGGGTTAAAATCTCCCATAGAATTCTTCTCCTCTTTGAATGGGCTACTCAATGCTGCCAACCTAACATCAATAGGATATACATTCATCAATAGATTGACAAAAAAAAATTCATAAGGCCTCAGAGTCTTTCTCTCTTCTGTCAGCACCTCATTATGTTGTCCCAACTTTCTCTTCTTCTCAATCAGCACATCAGATTGCTGATTCCAATTCTCCAAAATTTTCTTGAGACTGTCAATTAGTCTCTCTTCTGTACCATCCTCTGCAAGGATGTCTTTCTGCTCTAGTTCATAAAAATGAACACTCTCATCTTCAATCATCTCTATCCTTACCATCTGAACACTTCCTTTCTGTGTTTCTTTCCTCTGCTCTAGAATACTAAATTTATGCCACAATCTTGGCATCTCCTCTGAGAAAACATCTTCAACATCTTCTTTTGTCACTATCTCTTCAGCCTTCATCAAAATGGAATTCTGATTTCCCATCTCTACAAAAGCTTCAACTATTTTTCCATCACTTCTTACTTGGCCATTAAAAAAATCAGTTTGTCATTATCAGCATTAATGACAAATTCATCTTCACCAACCTCATTGAAACAATCTCTTCTATAAAATAAGGAATTAATGAATTCCTTTCGTTTCACTAACACAATCTGATCTTCATCTGAAAGATACTCATCATATCTTGCTTGGCAACAGTTAGCTTCATTTGTCACAATTCCATCATATGAACTACCTTCAGCAACACCTGCATTCATACACAACTTGTCAGATGCAAAAACATAAGACCTCATGGTCTCATTTGATGATTTGATCATCAAATCTTCTTGTTGTTCCAAGTCTTCCATATGCTTCAGAGATTCCTCAATAGTATTCTCTTCTTCAAATTTTTCAAGCTGTTCAACCTCCCGCTTCTGGCCAATATCATAGACTAAATCTCCTTTGCTTCCAATATGTTGGAAAGTATAATCCTCCTCTAACTATGCATGGACATCTTCAAAATATATAGTTGCTCCATTTTCCTTCTAAGTGACAACATCAGCAGTTTTCTCATCTCCACATGGATTTCCTGCAAACATACCGAATATGTCAGATGTAAGGCTCTTGGACCCCTTGGTCCCACTTGAAGCTTCAGTCTCAAAGTTCTTCTCCAAATACTCAATCATTCTGAGCATTTCTTCCTCTTGTTGAGAATTTATCATCTGCTCCTTCCTCCTTTGTGGCCTCTGCCACTTTACCTTTTTCTTCATGAGCCAACCACACCTCTAGTTTTCCTCTATCATCCTCTCTAGTTCATCAAGCTGTTTAGTGATCTCAGCCATCTCCTTCCAATATTCTTTATCAGTGAGTCTCTTCCTTATGCCATTTGATTTGGCATCTTCGCTCATTCTTCTGTTGTGGCCTCTCTAAGAACCTTTGCAATCTCTGTTATGGCTGTCAGTAACCATCCTCTCCTCTAGGAGTTCTTCACTCACAAGATGCACTAAGCCTCTGCACCAGCAAGCTCTCTTGCTACAACTCACCTCACCAATCCCTTCCTCTGGATCCAGCTTTTGGCAGGTACTAGTCCACTATCAGTTGGAACCATCTTAGCATTCTCTTGTTTTCGTTCTAGGCTGCACTCTACAACTTCTCTCAGTAACACATCTATTCTTCTGTCATGCAACATCTGTTGGGAATCTTTCAGGTTCTGTCACACTCTTTATACACTCATAATCCCTTGCTGGACTTCTTCTTATCACTGCTCTCAAAGCTGTGATCTGCTTCTTTGCTGAGATTTCTTTCCTCAATTTCTTGCACTCTGCATTCTGCAAAAAATATCCTTCAAACTAGAGTCAAATAAGGCTCATCATGTTACATCCCAAGATCCCTGAATGATCTTGCTTCTTTTCACTTGCACTGCAACTCTATCTGTTGCAATCTTCAAGACTCTTTTTTTCTTCACCTCCAGATTTTGCACATCTGGGCTATCAACCTTCACTGCATACTCAATAAAATCTGCAATTCTTTGTTAAATATATTTAAAACCCCAACTTTCTCACTGTTCAGTACATGTGCATTTCAAAATAAACTTTTCAAAGAGCTGGTTCAATTCAGGCTCTGATACCACTATGATGGGGTTAAAAACCCACAGTCCCGGTTTTTGGCAAAGATTTCGTCAAATTTGTGTGTACAAATGCATTAAAATTTCGTTTCCCAAACAATCCCAAAATCTGGGCAACAACCCCAGTGTTCAATCAACCATTTCTTAGGTACCTAGACAGGATCCCTACTAACTCTTGTCACAGAATTATTTATCCATTACATATATGTTCTTATCATTGAATACACAGACATGCCTTAAAGAAATCATAGAGTCTCCCTCATACTCAGTTCATGGAGACTTGAGGCACTCTTACATAGAACTTAAACCAACAAAATTCACGAGAAGTACTGAAACAATTCTTCTATGACATATACTTGAAACTACTTACAACATCTGATTCGACCAGATCTCCAATCAAATGGCCTTCTCGCTTCCTACTCTATACAACCCTATGTAGTTACATGCAGGTCTTTTTGCCACCCCCTATTATGCCGGCCCGGCTTATTTTTATACGAGAGCCCTGAATCGGCTCAACTCCTCTAACACTCGAAAAATCTTCAAATATCTAACTCTTAGACTAACCTTCTGACAGATAGAGACGGACTGTATCTTCCTATGCCCATTAGTCATCCGGGCAGTTACATTTTACTCTCAAATTAACTAAAAATAACTCTACGATGAATAATTACATGGAGGAATAAAACATGAGACCCCCCTTTATGTTTATTTATGTACAAAGGTTGTTTTGAGCCTAATGCCCCTGCATCATGCATTCTTCAACATGTTGAATATCACACTACTTTCATTCTATTGATGTACCCCTCAACATTACCTTCCACAACATAGACAGATACATAGTATATAATATCAATTCATACCAAGATGATATTGACCTTGTAGATTTGTTAGGGTTATTCTTCCCACTTGATTCCTCATAAGCCAAGAACATATTCATGTCATTCACCTACATGATAAATCATTCCTCCACAAGAATTATCACTGACGACCTTGTCAGACAACGACATACATAAATATAAACATGAACATAAAACAATCACGATCCCTGACAACCTTGTCATACAAACTCACACACACACACACACACACACTCACATAGATATAGATATTTACATGTGAACACTAGCACAAAAAATTTCTAACGGCCTTCTCAATCAATGATATACATACGTACATACATACATACATACATACATGCATATATAAACATAAAAATATTCACAGTCACAATATAATTACCAGATATCATAAGCTCAAGGTTAAGACAACTCCCTTTATTCATGCGCAACATGCACAACATTGAGAAAAATCATTCCCAACATAGTCAAGGCATATAATTCCTCAAATCCATTTGCTTCACTTTTCATGTTACCTTTCCTATGATTGTCCTATCATTGTCCATTTACACCAATGAACCCAACTAGTACAACTAGATGTCATACTCTTATCTACAATTTCCCTTCACTCATGCATTGGGCTTCATCTAAGTCTCACATTAATTTTTGGGTTTCACTTAGCTCTCCCAAGCTCCATTAAATTCCTCCTTACCCAAACAATTTTGAGACCCTCAAAACATAAAGGGAAGAAAACGAAAAAAACAAGAAGAAAACCATGAAAGCCAGTGAAATACGACATCACAAAGAAATTGGTATGGCCATACACTAGACGTAAAGAAAACTGCAAATCAAGAAAAAAAAAATAACAAAAGACCAAAATCACAAAACTAGTAACAAACACCAGGAATCAAACCCCATGGCTTACCAATACTTCCAAAGTACATCTCAACCTGAGCCTTCTCCAAGATTTCATGGAAGTCTCTTTTCCATGGAATCCCATACATCATATCATCATAAGCATATAATTATCAGTGTATAAATAGATATACAGTATACTATTCATAATACCTTCTTTTTTCAAGCATGCTACCTTGTAACCGAATACATCTAGGCCATCTGTCAAGGGACTCCAATTCCTCGACAGATCCAACTATAACTAGAAACTAACTTATATACCCTTCAAATACATGTTCATGACTATAGCACATATCCACATAATTTTAGACAAAAGAAAGTTTAAGAAGACTTCTAGTATGTAAAGCACTCATTCTTTTGGAATTATGGTTTCCAATTATAGGCAACTGGATTATTTCCCAATTCCTTTATTTTACCTTTTTACATTGTTGTAATTGATTCTTACTATGTATTGTCACATCACCCAACTATTAGTTATGTTAACATATCAATTATTACCTTGTCGTACTAATACCAAGAATGTTTCCCTGAAACTATTCACACATGTCAATCACATGTTCCAAATATCAAAACATCATATCTATTAACTAAAATCAGCCTCTAGTAAGACTAACAACCATGTCATAATCAACTAATAGTCAAAATCATAATAGTATAATTATCACCTACTTACACTCAAGTATGTATCAACTATCTCATCACATATGTGTTAGTACAATGATCTTAAAACAATATCAATTCTTCACGCAATCTTATAGGCACATATTCATATCATGCAAGTAATAAAATATCAAACAACAGATAAATGACATAGTAGACAAAAAACACTCAAACACCAAATAAACAACATAATCAAACATTCAAACACCAAGTATATGAGATAATCAAACCCATACCTTAATATATCTTAGGGGAGGCTATTTTTTCTGCACAATAAATCAGATTAGCATGATATAACTTCACAACATATCAACTCAAACATAAATAAGGTGATGGTATCCATAAAAATAACTAGCTAACATGATCATATGATATACATATAGACATTTCTTATTCGTGCATAACAATCACATATGGATAATCAGTCTACATCAGTACAAAATAATATCACAAATATATCATCTCATACATGAATGTCATAACCATAACAATCTAGAGAGACCAACCCATATCAACAGGATACATATAACATCAAGATCTTAATGCAATAACCCTAATCAACAAGTTAAATATCAAATAAAAATCAACAAGTTACATACTTATAAACAACATATAACATAATAATCAAGTTAACAGAAAGAAACAACAACAATGCATATAACAAGAAGTTACTATCGTTAATGACTATCTCATACATGTGCATATGACTACACTGATCAACTAGCATTTATCATACATGTAACCAAAATAACTATAGAATGCCAAGCATATAAGTGGGCTTAATGCTTCTAAAAACCATTTAAATAACATAGATGCATGTCAAACATAAAATACATGTATGAATATATGCTCTTACCCTAAATTCTAGTGTTACAAACTCACGCTAACAGTCTAGATCTCTTTCTCTATCTTAGCCAACATATTAGCATAATATCTTATCAAAACTAACCTAACATGCACTCATGATAACCATATCCAATCAAAAACACTATCAACTTTAACATGGCGACACCAGTGCAACTATGACGAACAACATGCTTATGAGAAAAGAACATAGAAAACAAGCATAAGGAACACACAAGTAATAAAAATTAATTCACTGCCAACATACACTGTCCATCCAATCCAAGTGTTGAACCATGCTATAATACCAAGCTGTAATACCCTACTCCCACATCTACACAAGTAACCACCCAACAGAGGTAAAAATGTGATGGAGATTTAATATGATATGACTCAACTCCCTATGTGTCAATTAAGGAAGTGGAAATGACTGAACAAAACAACAAAGATCATCTACACTTGCAACAGAAGCCCCACGAGCCATCCAAACCATCCAGGTGACTAGCCCTGGAGAGAAAATAACTTTTTGTTGCATTAATCCTTTAGTCTCTCCCTTGCCAAGCCATCCAAGTGAATGAGATCCTCATTTTCTACCATGAGCCTGCATGAGTGTGACTGCAGTGTTTTCCTACCAGTGTTATGCCAACAACTATGGAACTTGAGGCTAAATTTTAGGTCTAGGACCAAGGTCACTCCCAATAACTCCTTAACACTTCCAAGAATGAAAAATAACATCGCAATAATGATAAAAAACCCAATTAATTGAATAAGGACTTCATTGTAACCCTGTTAGCCATGACAAGAATTTCGTCAAACATGTCACAAATATGTAATCTATAGGTTTAAATAATAGATCTAAGCATAGGGGTACCATACATATATGAGAATCATTAAGAAGCATTGATTCCTTATCACATTAGCTACATTATCATTTATTAAGTCATAGATTAATGTTTCATTCATTATTTAACCAAAAGATGATGAGAGACATACATTATCACTGTCATAAATCTCAGTCATAACCAACAACAATACCAATGAAATAATAGCCATATAAACCAAATATAAACCACTATATTTACCCCTAAAATACCAAGTAGAGAGGGCTCATATTTCCATAAGAAAAATACAACCAATTCAAGGACTTCCACATACCATCCAATAATTGACATGGTTGAACAAAAATTTTCTTTCATCTAGTCAACCTCGTGCCATATTTAAAACATGAATGTGGTATCTCGTAAAACACATAAATCAAAACTAAGCCAGGGCACCAATGAGCCAAACTATCTCAAACGTCAACCAGTGATTGCACCTCACAGTCGGACATCGCTAACCATCACAAGATTGATCCCTACCTAAGCTATCTAGGGCTCAATAGTTTTTTTTCCCACGATGGTTCTAGGACTAGTAACCCAACCCACAATTTTTTCTAGGCTTCTAGAGTGTTTATCCAAACATGCTTTCCAGGACTAGTAACTCAACCCACAACTATAACCAGGCTTCCAAAGTGTTTATATAATGAGGGATTCGAGGAATAGTAACTCAACCCACCAATAGCTTCCATATCATTTGTGTAAGCAAGAATTCCAAGACTAGTAACCCAACCCAAGATGTTACAGGGATCCTAGAACATTTGTCGAACCAAGGCTTATAGGAACTAATAAATCAACCAACAGCCAAAGGCACAAGAAAACAAACGAAAAAATGAAATTGAAACCCACATCACCATGGATATCCACGAAATGGAAAGGCTACACAAAATCACTGTAAATATAGGAAATTCTCAATGCCAATGACAAATCATAAACAAAAATCCACATGCATGTGTTATGCATGCCAAAACTACTAAGGAAATCATACATGAAACATTGTACCTACAAGAAAAACCCTTTCTTGTTGTTGACCTCAATGTCCTCTTGCACTTTCCTACTCTTCTCTTTCCTTATTTCTCTAAAATTCCAATATTCCACGCTCCTCCAAGGGTGCTCCAAGAAAACTCTAAGTGTCTAAGGGTATGAGAGAGAGAGAAAAAAATGAGAGCTCCAAAACTCAACTGATCAAAAGCGAGAAAAATATTTCTAACTGATCCTCACAAGCCTTCTTATTAATGAGGCCTATATTTTCTTCATTTTCCATTATTTTTCCTTCAATTTCATCATCATATTCAACCTGTGACTTTTCACCTTCCTTCTCTTGTAATTACCATTATTTTGATAAATAAAATTCCAATTAATGCCTCATGCCTTTCCAAAGTCTTTTCCATTGCATTTTCAAATTTATTTAGTCATAATAAACCCAAATGAACAACCACTATGATTTTTTTCCCACCACTCAACTTGGAATATGTGTCTCATGACCTTGGTCTTATATTCTTTTACATGTATTTTTAACTAGGGTTGTTACACGAAGTATTGAGATGGAGATAATCTCGGAAGGGACATAGGTTTCCACGAATAATAAGATATAATTTGAAGGGATAGGTTCAACTGATTGAGAGTTTGGGCCTCTTTGGAAGACAACTGCCAATCGTCTAGATGGAATTTCTCAGCTAGAATTATTTCTATGATATTATGAATGATTCCTTCCCATATTCCTTCGACATTCGAATGTTGATCCTTAAATTTTTTATTTTTTTTTCTCTTTCCATGTTTCCCAAAGGAGGAAGGATAAATCCAACCTATAATTTCTTTTGATAACTAAACTTAGAAAGATCCCTTTTCGCTATAATTCTATGGTTATTATAATTTTATGTTGATCCTTGTCTAGGTGAGCAAAGAGCCAAGCTCCATTACTTCATAACTACTCCATTAACTTATATGTATTTAACAAGTGTTTTGTTGTTTCTTCCTGCCCTTGGCACATGATGTAGAAGGGTGGTTGACATACTCCTCACTTTTGAAGGTGATCCAAGGTTAATATTATTTTGTTACACACTAGCCAGATAAAAGGAGACACCTTTGGCCATAAAGGTTTTGTCCATATTCTCCTCCATATAGGGATATATTTCTTAAGGGTGTCTTATGCTGCTAGTTTGTATGACTCCTTAGCACTGAACATTCCTTTTTTCAAATATCCCTATCTTAAAATGTCTTGTCCTTCTTGGATAATTATTTCCCTAGATTGCAATTCTTTGTTTATCGATTTCCATTGATCTATTAATGGAGGCTCTATCCATTCGTTTTGTTCTTTCCTTTGCCTCCAATTCATATCAAGCTCTATTGGATTCTAGTATTGATCCACAGTGGAGAAATTTTGGTTATTAGTGTAAAGAAATATTTCGCTCAAGTCATGTCTACTTAACAACTTCAATTGTTTCTAACAAGAATCTTGCCAGAAGAGAGAACTTTTTCCATCCCTAATTTCTTAGAATGAATGATGTATAATTTATCTCTATTGATTGTAAATAAATTTCAAGTTGAAGATCCCTTGGGAGTGGATATTTCTCTCAATTTGGCCACTAAATATTCTGACATACTATATTTTCTTATTCATATTTTTTTCCGGAGAGCAACACCTTCCTTCACCCATCTTCACCGTAATTTAGATCCCAACACCTTGCTTAACATCTTCAGATATCAAATGTTGAGACTGTAACTAATTTGGGTTTGGTCACATTAGTCCAAGATACCAGAGCCCATTTTTTGCGATGTTGGGCTCCTTTCTTGAGAAATGTTTTAAAGAGAGTGGTTATGGCCTCACAGGAAGCTTTAGGAATGGTTAAATATTAGATTTGATACTTGGGAATTGACTATAGAATGGATTTCAAAAGGACCACTCTACTTGCAATGTTTAAGGACATGAATGAAAAATAATTAAGTTTTGTTTGAATATTTTGAAGGATTTCCTTCCCACGGGTCGTTTTTAGAGAGTTAAGAACTATAGGAATACCCAAGTGTTTAAATGGGAGAAGCCCAAATCCAAAGCTGAGGGTTCTGCCTAGGAATATTTAGATGGAATTCAGAGTATTGAAAATAAAAATATTAGATTTTTAATTTTTTATTAGGCTGCAATAAAATTGCATAAAATCTTCCAAAATATTATTTAAATTTCTAAATTCCCTCAAAGAAACACTTGAAAAAAGAATTATGTCATCCACAAATTGTTAATGGGTGATAAGGAAGTCAATACCTTAGAGATAAAGTCCTCTTATTTAAGAAGTTTGAGAATCCCAACAGATGTATCTTCCCAATTCTTCCAATACCCAAATAATAGGAAAAGAGACATGGGTCACCATGATGAAGAATTCTTGAAGGATTAAAATATTTGGAAGAGGAGCCATTAAGAAAAATTTAGAAAACAAGAGTAGATATGAGGGAGAACACCCATTGAATCTATCTAGAATCAAGACCATATGCTTTAATCACACTCAATAGGTAGGGCAAGCTAAGGATATCATAGCCCTGAGAAAGCTAAAGTTTTATAATCATTCTAGGAGCCTTAAGTTATTTCAGGGAATGGAAGACCTCTTATGAGGTTATAATTCCATCCAAAAAAAATCTGACCTTCCACAAAATCGGTTTTTTCTGGAGAAATTAGAATTCGTAAGAGGGGTTTAAGTATTTTATCCATAATAGTAGAAATTATTTTATATACAACGTTAGAGAGAGGAATGTTTCTGAACCTAGAAGGAGACTATGAGTGAGAAATTTTAGGAATTAAAGCAATAAAAGTAGAGCTCAATCCTGAACTTACCTTTTGGGAATTCCTAGACTCTTCGACCACATTCAATACATCATGTCCAATGAAATTCCAAGCAGCTTGGAAAATTTTTGCAGTGAAGCCATCCAACCCTGTAGCTTTAATATTAGTCATTCCTTTCACAAATTCTATGACTTACTCCATGGTTATTTCCCTCATCAAAGGAATATTATGTTCTCAATTAACTAATTATGGGATATTCTTGGTTATTCTCTGAATGAATTCCGTGCTATCTAGAACTTGATTAGAAACAAGGGATTCGAAGTTATTCGTTAAAAAATTATCCATTTCCTCATGTTGGGTGAGACAATTTCCTGTTGGATCCTGTGAGGAGAAGATCTTGTTTTGTTGATGATGTTGTATCATATATCTATGGAAAAAACTACTAATCTTTTCTCCTTCTCGAAGCCGTTGGACTCAGGATTTCTATTTCCATAAGATTTCCTCATGCTTCCTTCACTCCTCTAGTTCATTAAGATACATCCCTTTTCATTTTCCAGAACCTTATAACTCCCTTCCAGGATCATGATTTCCTGCATTATTTTAATTTTATCTTTCACTCGACGTTTCTCAACCAAAATGTTCCCAAAATCAGAATTGTTCCATTTTTTTATTTTTTTGTTTGAGATATTTTAGCATAAATTGAAAAGTATGCATGAAATTTATACCTTGAACAAAGCTTTCCTTCCACCAGGTTTCGATATTACCTACGAAATATTTTTTTCTCAGCCAAAAAGATTCAAATTGAAAAGGTCTGTTTTGGGGGGGAATCTTGAGATCTATTTCTAGTCTTATTTGCCAATAATCGGAAGCTAAGAAAGGAAGAATGAAGGCATCGAAGAAAATACCTCGATTTACCAATTTCTAAGAAAGGAGAAATGTTTCCATAAGAGAAGCTACCTAATGAAATCCTACCTGACAATTATTCCAAGTGTAAACTCCATTAACTATTGGGATGCCCACTAAACGAAGGTTGTGGATCATTTCTCGAAACGCTTCCATTTCAAGATCGAGTCTACAGATATATCTATTTTTTTCTTCCATTGGTGTCCTAAGATTGAAATTTCCTCCAAGAATCCATATATCCTCTTAATGTATCCTTCAAATATTCCTTAAATTTTAGAGGAAAGGTTCTTTTTATCCTGGAATGTGGGGGCCAAAAACCTCTGAAATTAGGGCCGAAACACAGGTACCAATATGTCGAAACGTTCACAAGAGAATTATAGGGAGATTAAACCATTGTTAAAATATTATCTCCATAGGATTCTATAAAATTTACAGCCCTCCCACACTTCCTCGAGCATCCAAGGCCATAACCTCGTAATGCAGCTTGAAACTCTTTATTGAAAATGGCACCAAGAAAGGCTTGTAATTTAATTTTCCCATTAATTATTTCAGAAGAAAATTGTAATTCCACATCACTTGAAAGCTTGTATGAGTTAAATAAGTTAGGATAACTTATTTGGTTCATTCAATTCGAGTCGAGGGTCAAATAAGAGACATTTAGAGTGTCTGCTAATTTTTAGGAGCCTTGGTTGAGTTTATTTTGAGTTGTAATCAATTAACTCAGATTATGTAAGTTTAAGTCAATTTAACTAGTTCTAACTAATTGACAAACCGGAGAGAGGTCAAAGTGTGAAAATTAGGTTTAATTCATATGAAATGATCAATCACATAACTGAAAATTCACTCATAAATAACTCATGCATGTTAGTTTTGAGAAAGACGCAGTTGAGATTGGAGTTAAAGAGAAGTGCACCATAAATTGTATAGTCATCAAATTCTACACATGGTGCATGGAGTCAAAGGAAGAGCCTTGATGTATCACGCTATCATTATTAGGGAATTTTCTTGTTAATATGGCTTAATTACCTGAGGAAACTGCGCAAAGAAATAGGTATTCTAGATGCCAAGAAATTGGTTAAGTATTGAACCAAGATTTCTTAGGAATAAGTGAGGCAGATAAAGATAATGCAGAGGTTTCTTAGCTTGGAGAAAAGAATTGTAATATTCTCATATTATTTGGCTTATGAAATATACAGATAGTGGGGTTTTTAGTTGAGGCTTTTCCCAGATAAATCTTTGTGTTGTGTGATTGAAATTGTCTCTATTTTTTATTCATGTGATTATGTGATTGAAATTAGTTTCTGCAATTGATAAAGTAGATTCATGTATAATGTTTTAGCCTATTAAAATTATCAGCTAAATCTACGTGGATTTTCCACATGGTATCAGAGCATGAATCACTATATAAAAGAATAATACAAGTTTGTTTTGAGGAGGTGAATCAATTTTAAGATCTAATATTCAAGACCAACAACAAGACCAAGATTTATTTCTCTAGATTGACAGTTGAATATTCCCTTGAGGGTAGTTCGAATTACATAGCTTGGAAGGAAACGATGGAATAAATGTTGGGAAAAATGGGCTAAAGGAATTCATACATAGTGATATTATTTTTCCTACAGCAAAAAATGCTCAAGATCTAGCGACATGGAAGAAGAACATAGTGAAGGCAAGAAGGATTCTTCTAGAAGGATTCTTCTAGAAGGATTTTGAGATCATATTTTCTTTAACATCCATGGAAAGGAAACTCAAGATGCTACGCAGAAGGCCTTAAAACAATTTTTTTAGAACAACAACAACTAGAGGAAGTTGGCGCTGAAGGACAAGCTCAAAAAAATCAAGATGGAGAAGGGTGATAGAATACAAAAATACTTGACCAAGTTAAATCAGTGTCAAGATGACCTTTCAAGTGTTAGTGTTAAAATTCCCTAGGATGGTATGGTGAGCATAAAACTTCTAGGCCTTCCTAAGAGCTAGAAAAACTACTAGGATTCTGTGAATTGGAAGGATAACCTACCGGAGTGGGAACGATTCTGGTCTGGCTTGTTATAAGAAGAGATTCGACAGAACACTAGAGATGGATCCTAATCAAATCATGATGATGAGACGAACTGTGCATTGGATGGAAATGAAAATAAAGGGAAAGGTAATTCATCCCATTCCAAATAAAATTCTAGTTAGGAAGGAAAGAAGAAATAATTTTCAAAGATTAAATGTTTTTAGTGTCGCAAGTTGGGGCATTGTGCCATAAAATGTCTGAAAATGAAAGACATAAAGAAGCCCTCGGGAGGAGTGGCAGGTGAAGCACTTGCTTCACAATTCAAGTTGGATTTCACTCTCATCGCATGCATGGTGTCATCGGTGATTGTTTTTGTGTGCTACATGTATAGTAAAGCCTCATTCAATATCACTGAAAACAAAAGGTTATTAGCGATTTGGAGGAGAAGGAATTCAATATGCACATTGAGATGGGAGATGATGGGAGGTATAGCATGACCGATATCGGTAGTGTTAACTTTCATACAAAGTATGGTTCTTGTCTCACATTGAAATATGTCATGTACGTTCTTGATTTGATGAAGAACTTGATTTTTGTTTCTATGATGGAAGACAATGGCTACAATGTAACATTTAGCAATGGAAAGGTGTTCCTTCATCACAAAGACATGAGAAAATTTAAGAATAAATGTTGCAGTGCCTTGAGCACAAAGGTAGGGAGGGTGGAAAACCGAGACATAAGTGAGCTATGGCATAGGAGGTTGGGTCATCTTCACCACAGAGCTTTGAATATCATGCATCAAATTTCTATAGGACTTCCAAATGGTGCACTTGAGCAACGTGATACGTGCAAAGGGTGTACATTGGGGAAGTACACCAAAGCCACCTTTCATGATAAGGATAGTTGGGAAAAAGTGATCCTTGGAAGAGTTCACTCATATGTGTGTGAAACGTTCTCAATAGACTCCAAGACCAAGCATAGGTATTAAGTGATTTTGTAGATGTTTTTTCATGCATGTATTGGATTTTCTTCATGTAGAACAAAGATTAGGTGTTCTCAAAATTTTGTGAGTTCAAAAAACTTGTCGAGAAAAACACATGCAACAAGGTGAATGCTCTAAGGAGAAACAATGGTGGAGAATGTGTCTCAAATGGATCAAGAAATTCTATGCATTATAAGTCATTCCACGAGAGTTGACAGCACCTGTTGAGATGGGGTCCCCTACGGGAAAGTTTTTGTATAATTTTGAGTTAAATTTTGTTGAAACATGCTACGCATAGAATTCAAAGGGCTTTGGGGTGCTTCAAATCTCCTGTATCATTACAATGGGTAAAAATGGGAACCATGAGTCTTAAACCATGGTTTGAGACCATGGTATTTTTGCATCAAAGTCTTATAAATATGTAAGAGTTGAGTAGAGTAAATATATAGATGTTTTGCTAATAATTAATGTTTCTATATAAGTTTTGGGCAAGTCTCTTATCGGCATGCCTAGAAAGTATCCTGCTAGTTGTATGCATTGGAGACCTAGTCCTAGGCTGTGTGAAAGGACTCTGCTTCTGTGTGCACATATGAAAGGAAATGTATTGGGCTAAATAACGATAAATAAAGTGGAAGTTTTGGTGAACTCTATTGCAATTTATGTGTTATGCATGATTATGTTGATTATATATTAATGTGTTTTTGTGCATGCACATTTATCTAAGTTAATCATCTGTGAAATGAACTCTGTGTTTGTGTAAGCATTACATGTGCATTAAGGATTTTGCTGTAAATTTCTATGTGATTGCAGGGGTATTTATTTTGTACTAATAAGCTAGATCTAACTGAAGTATAATAATATGTTAATGCATATCTATTAAGGGTTTCATTTTCACTTAGATCTAGTCTGTATAAAGTCTAGTAAGGCACTTAGACAAGCCTTAGATCTAATAAGTAAGGTAACTCACACATCAAATGCTCCCTCAGGGTGTAGAAACCTGGTTCCAACACCCCTCCATACTTCTTTGGGTGAGACTTTGGTTTGAGCAAGTATATCATTATCAAAAGGGACAATAGTTGGAGGGTTTTTTTGGTTATGCAGAGCACTCTAACCTTGGGTTAGGACCCAAAATCACAATACCCAATAAAGTAGTGCCCACTATGAAACTGCAAAATTTGGTAGTTGTGCTCAAAGCCTCACAATCATAAATCACAACAGTTTGAGTAGAACTTGAGTAGAAGATATCCGATTTGTAGATGAAGCTACAATCTCACACACCTCCATAAGTTCGTGCACAACGTGACAAGGTAGTTCAAGAGTTAAATGCTAGCATCACTATTGTTGTGGATGTTTGCATCCAATTGACAGAGGAGGCCATGGCCTTTGGACCTTTTTCCAAGATAACCCTATCGTACAACAACTAAATATTGATCTGCAAGCCAAGAAACTACAATTTATTGAGATCTAGGTTGATGTGCTAACCATGGTGTCTGCCTAGTGGTTGGCCCAATTACAGGAAAAGATCAACACATTACACTAATGGGAGTAGATGCCCGCTAACCGAATGTAACCTTAGGCCAAGGAGGCCTTGCAACTATCCTAAACCATAGATGGTGCCCTTAGAAGACTACAATAAACCTAAAGAAGTATCAGCTAGGTGGCCGAGGGGCCTACTATAGCGAGATTGGCTGAGGAAGCGCAGAATGTTGCAGCATAGAGCACATAATTAATTTAGTCACTAAATACTTCCATTCAAGTGCTAAAGGAAAAGATTCAAAAATGAAGACCAAAGTCACTCGGGATGATTCACTAGATTGTGTTCCGAGCCTATTGGGATAGTGTCCCCTAAGGGTAAGTTTTTGTATAATTTTTGGTTAAATTTTGTTGAAGCATGTTATGTGCAGAAGATAAGGGGCTTTTGGGCGGGTTAAAGCTCCTTTATCATTTTTATGGGTAAAAAGGAAAACCATGGTTTGAGACCATGGTATGTGCGTGTCAAAGTCTTATAAATATGTAAGAGTTGAGTCAAGTACAGATATAAATTTTTTGTTGATAATGAATGTTTTGATCTAAGTTCTGGGCAAGTTTGTGATTGGTCTAGGTAGAAAGGCTCTTGTTGGCTTTGTGTGTGGTAACATAGTCTTGAGCTATGGGCAAGGACTCTGCTGTTGTGTGCGCAGATAAAAGGAAATGTATTAGGTTAAAGACTAATTAATAAAGACCATTTTCGGCAAACTATGTTCCAATTTATGTGTTATGCCTGATTATGTTGATTATCTGTTAATATGTTTCTCTGAATGCATATTTATCTAACTTAATCATCTGTGAAACGATCTCTGTGTTTGTGTAAGGGTTCCATCTACGTTAATTATTTTAATGAAACTTTCTATGTGATTGAGCGAGTATTGTTCTACTCTGATAAGCTAGATCTAATTGTATTATAATAATATGTTACTGCAAATCTGTTAAGGGTTTCATCTATGCTTAGATTTGGTCTGTGTAAAGTCTCGCACAGGAAGAGAAGCCTTAAATCTGATAATTAAGGTTATGAACACATAAAATGCTCCTTTAGGGTGTGGAAATCTAGTTCCAACACCCCGTCATATTGCTTAATGTGAGACTTTAGTTTGTGCAAGTAGATCATTATCGAAAGGGCCAGTAGTTGGGGGTTTTCTTAATTGTGCAAGAACACTCTAAACCTGGGTAAAGACCCCTTAAGCCAGCGACACCTCATAACCCACAACGAAATGGGGTTTTAGAAAGGAAGAACAAAAGGATTATAGGAGTTGCATGGGCGATGTTACATGATTATGGCCTACCATTTCACTTGCGGAAAGAAACATGCAACACAACTGTGTATGTCCTTAACAAATGTCCTCATCGAATCCTCAACATGAGTATGCTCGGAGAAGCCTTTTCCCTTAAGAAGCTAGATGTGGCTTACTTTAAATATTTGGTTCATTAGTTTACTGTCATGTTAGCAAAGTTACATGGAAAAATCTAGAACTAACAGCTAAGTTGGGCATACTTTTGGGGTCAATTGATACACCTCACAACTATCGAGTGTACCTTCCATCTCAAAGGATGATGGTGGTTCGTAGAGATGTGAAATGCAATGAAGGGAAGGGCATGTGAATTTCCCTTGAGAAGGAGCTTCAGATGCATGCAATTGAAGAGATATTAGCTACAAAAGAAGAACCTCAACATGTGGAATAGCCAAAATCAGAGGAAAAGAGAGTGGAAGCACCCAATCAAGAAGATACATCCATATATGGAAGCAAGAGAACCAATGATGCTGAAATATTGATGCATGACTCTAGAGATAATGTTGGAGCACCCACATCATAGCGCTGGAAGAGACGGTCCCCAGATAGATACACTCGCTACATGGCTCCTATGAGTGAGAGTGTAGAGATTGAGCCATCCTCATTTGAGGAAGAAGTGGAACAATCAGTATGGGTTGATTCCATGGTTGAGGAGTATTGCTCCATTATGAGAAAAAGTGCATGGGAATTCATCCCAATATTGGAGTATTGGTCAGTTGTAGGATCCAAGTGGATCTACAAGGTGAAGCAAGCAGCATATGGGAGTGTGGAAAAGCACAAGGCCAAATTTTTGGTTAAGAAATCCTCTTAAGTAGAGGGAGTAGATTAAGAGGGGACCTTTGCTTTAGTAACAAGGTACTCTTCAATGAGATATATTCTTTCAATTTTAGCGTAGATGTGAGAGAAGATACATCATATGGATGTAACGACGACATTCCTAAATGGCGTGACTGAGGAAGAGGTGTACATAGAGCAACCAGAATGATTTCAGACCTTCCAGCAAGAGTCGCATGTGTGCAAATTTAGGAGAGTATTGTATGGATTGAAAAAATCACCCCTTGCTTGGTAGAATGGGATCGACAACTACTTCACTATGTTGGGATTCACCAAAAGTGAAGTAAATTTGAACCTTTATTATATTTTGGTAGAAGATAAATTATTGATTAGTATTATATGTTTATGATTTAACTATGAGAGGTGATAAGAACTTGATCAATTATTGCAAAGAAAATCTTGCAAGATAATTTGAGATGAAGGACATGTGGATTTTGCATTACTTCCCTAGTTTGGAAATTTGGAAAAGAGATGAGGAGAAATTTGTCTCTTAAGGAAAGTAATCCAATGAGATATTGAAGAAGTTTCACATGGAGAGAAAAAAACCCATGGAGACTCCTCTAGTAGGGAATTGGAGGAAGGAAGATGCTACTTCAAGTGAAGTGGTTGAAGCTACCACTTACAGGAAGATTGTGGGTTCACTCGTGTACAAGGTGAACACATGATTGGACATATTTTATATGGTCGACCAGCTTAGTCAAGCTATGGTTAAGCCAACCAAGCTATATTTGAAATCAACCAAGCATGTGTTGAGATACCTCATATTGACCACTCAGTTTGGTATTTGGTACAAACAGACAGAGGGAGTGAAGCTTCAAGGCTTCATAGATGTAGATTGGGCAGAGAGTCCATCCTATAGGAAGAGTGCATCAGGGGACATATTCATTATTGGGTTAGCAATAATTTCCCGATATAGCAGGAATCAAAGATTAGTTGCACTTAGTTCAGCAAAAGCAGAGTACATGGTTGCTAGTCAAACAACTTGTTAGGCTATATGGATGAGGAAGATCCTTGTTGGGTTTTTTGGTCAATAGATGGATCTGATGGTGATTTATTATGATAACCAGATTTGCATAAAAACCTTGGTTAATCCACTTTTTCATGACAAATCCGAGCACATTGACATCCAATATCATCATCTCAGAGTTTGTCTCTAGAGGTGGATTATGTTATTAGATTACATTCCTATAGAGGATTAGGATGCATAAATCTTGACAGAGGCACTGTCAAGAGGAAAATTTTAGTTCCATAGAGGAAATATCAGGGTGTCAGACAAGCCCTTTCTTGTTGAGAGGGAGTGTTGAAAATGGGACCAATAAGGACTCTTAATTCAATTTTCCCTTTAATTAAATTAGAATAAATTTGTGATTCCACATCACATGAAAAATTGTATGAGTTCGCTAAGTTAGGATAACTTAGTTGGGTCAGTTAATTCATGTTGAGGGTATAACCATAAGCATGTAGAGTGTCTCCTATTTTTTAGGAGCCCTTGTTGAGTTTATTTTCAGTTGTAATTAATTAACTCAGTTTATTTGGTTAAAGTCAGTTTAACTAGTTATAATTGATGGAGGAATTCGAGAGAGGTCAAAGTATGAAAATTATATTTAATTCACATGTAGTGATCAATGACATAACAGATAATTGACTCATAAATAACTCATGTATTTCAGTTCGGAGAAAGACCTAGTTGAGATTGGATTTATAGGGAAGTGTACTATCCATTGTATAATCATCAAATTTTATAGATGGTACATGGAGTCAAATGAAGAGCCTTGATGTATATAACAATAATTATTGGGGAATTTCCTTGTTAATAGGGCCTAATTGCCTAAGAAAATTTCACAAGGAAATATGGGTTCCTTAGGCCAATAAATTGTTCAAGTATTGAACCAAGCTTGCCCACGAATCAGTGATACAATTAGAGATAGTGCATAGGTTTCCTAGCTTGGAGAAAAGAATTGTAATATTCTCATATTCTTTGAATTATGCAATATACAAATAGCACGGTGTTTATCTGAGGATTTCCCCAAATAAATATTTGTGTTATGCGATTGAAATCCTTTATATTTCTTGTTCATGTGATAATGCAATTGAAATTGGTTTCCACAATTGGTAGAGTAGATTCAAGTATAATGTTTGACCATATTACAATTATCAGTTGAATCTATGTGGATTTTATACACCCTTGATAATATTATTCATTTGATCTTTTTCTACCTTTGTTTTGTGAAGTAGCATAATGCTTGTTTTTTATCATTTGATACTTTCCTTGAAATATTTTTATGTGCCTCGACTATTGAGGCCTCTCACATTCTAGGAGATGATTATCATTAGGAAGATTTACGTATTTGGTGGAAGACCACATAGAGAGGTACCATCCTTCCTGAATTCACTAATAAATCTCCCACCATTTGGATTGATTCTTGTTCTCTTTACCTTGAGTCATCTGGTAGGGTTCTAGAGGGGCCTGCGATCCGTGATTCTCTTGATTATTGTTCCATTCTTGGGTTTTATTTTCCTAGTATTTCTGAAATGTCTCTCTATAGAGTCGCTTTTGATCTTATGGTCTGAAGTGTTCATACAAATGTTTCCGTTCATTTAGTAGTCACTTGAGGACTATTTCTTCTGTTCTTAAGTCATCTCTTGCCCCATTGGTTTACATGATCTCTTGGTCCTTACCCCTATTATCATCCTCCCTATGTCCCAACTCTCCTTGAGATTTTCGTTTTGGTACAATATTTCCTTTATGTATTTTTTTACCTCCTTCTTTAGTTTCCAATTGTTTTGGTTCTTTTGATTGTTCTATCTCCGTTATCAATACCTCATATCTATTACTGTTTCCATGATTCTTCTTTTTTGTTTTTTGATTACCAACATGATTTTTTTTTTTTTGCTCCTTTTTTTTTTGGAGATCACTTGGAACCCTTCATTCTCGTCGTCGGTCTTAGTGTTTTCATGGGGTGATTCCTAAAATGTTGGACCCATATGGTTTTGAGGAAATTCGCGGAACATATGTCTATACTCATGCCATTTTTGGCATCTGAAAGGTATATGCTCATAATATAATGGTTGTTTCCAAATGTCATTTTGATATTTTAGCTCAATATAATCCGAAAGATGTATAGCACCCTCTTCTCGTGGAGCCAACCAGTTTGAAAAATATTCCTGTAGAATTTCCGATCCCTTCAAGGATCTCTGGATCCTAAAAATCAACTCGGAGTGAAAACAAACGAACCATAGTGGAGTTTCCATAAAAAATAAATTGGTCCAGGTTGTAACATTCCTCCGATAAGTGCATAAATAAACTCACATTGTAGAAGAAATATGTTTTTTTTGTTCAAAAACCTTCTCCTTATCTTCAAGATTGGAGAAAACCATAGCAAAACAACCATTGGCTCCCAATTGCAGATCTATATGTTCTTTTGGCTTCCATTTTAGTTAGATCCGTTTAATAAGATCCTTCTCTCATGGCAAAATTCCTATAAATTTTCAAATTAATGCATGTCCTTTCATATATTTGCGGTATTCCAATATAAATTTTATTTAAAATAAATATTGGAATATTTTTATTTATAATCGATAGTGAAGTACTCCTCATAATTATTTTTCTTAAATGATATAGGCCGATTCTATATTAAATAGAAAAAACTAGAGATCTCCTCTTCATCACTTGTAAAAAATAGCATTTTATATATTAAGGTTTCAATATAAAAATAAACATTAGCACAAGAGGCTTTGAAATAATGTTGAATGGGTGCTTTGTTAAAGATTTGTTAAATAGATAATCCACTAATTCAAATCCCCATAGGTGAATATTTTTCTCTTTCGCTAGAATCTATTATATAATTTTGGGTGAGAGAAATTTTCTATTATTTTGTATATATTACACCATTTAAATTTTAGATTTAAAAAATTTCCTATCAGATTCCAAACAAAATTTACTAAAACTTATATAAAAAATAAAAATGTCAACTAATTAAAGTGATTCTCATAAATTAAATTAATGAATTAATGTCTAGTCTTGTTCACACAATTGGTTGAGGATAAGCCTCATCTTCAAGGGGACCCAAGATCCATATGGGGTGGTTGTGCTCTATGTGAGGGGGGAGAGACATGCTAAAAATCGAGTAAGCTAAAGGGCTTGTGTGGCCAAAGTCAGATACGATCCCCAAGTGACTTTAACAGCTTAGATACCCCTAGATTATGAGGCCTCGGGCGTCAAGGGAAACCAAACAATTAAACAAACAAAAACAAAACTAATTAATTAATTAAATTATTTTGATCTTATATATATATTTACTGGTTTTAACATATAAATGACGATTTTAATGAGTGCCAACCTACTCTATATAAATGCACATTTACAATTTAAAGTAAACCTGTATGATTTTAATAATTAATTTATATATTCGATCCATATAAACATTTATAACTTTGTTTATTAGTTTCCATAATCTGTGTTTGACAAACCTGTATCAACGAAATCATTAATATATTAAGTATTTCCATACATCTAACCTAGTAGGGTACATTAATATCTATTTATAACCTCTTAAATTAGTCTCCATACTTTATATTTCTCGAAGGAAATCACTCACGGCTCCAGTAAACATACTCCATGGCCTGTCACCAACAGTCTACATAATTACTAATAATAATGAGTCTGTTCAATAATATTGAGTTGGTAAACCCAATTTCTGGCATTAACGATGCATCTAAATTCACCTCCCTACATGAATGCGGCCCAGTGAATTATTGCTCAATTCAAGTTGATAGACGTACTATTACCATGCTCATTTAATGTCCCACCTCCTCGATATATCGATATATCAGATCTTTGACCGCCATGATCACCCAATTGAAAAGTTACAATCATGATATCCATAATTAGTCCTTAAATTCACTAGTGGTTGTGTTTCATAGTGTAGGCTGACTTAAATACAATAGTTGTGCTTCATAGTGTAGGCTGACTAAGTGTATGGAATTTTAGGTAAATGGTCCCATTCAACTGTCGGTGTATACCCCTCATATTCCCACACATATATTCGAACCTGGATCCTTTGAATTATCGTCCTGCAGGATTATTGCTTGGAAATAAGGTTTTATTGGGAAAATATTTTTACATGGTGGGCCCACCCAAAGATGGGCCGTGAGGTTTCCTCCGTGGATATGCCTATTGCCAACGGTCATGGTGTCGCTTCCACGTGGATTTAGGTAAGAGATTTTACGTGAAAGTGGTGGATTTGCATTAGTCACTTTCCTCTCGAAGTTTGTGCATGCTGTGAACTACTTAGCGTATTCCTCAAGTTCTGCCCATGCCTTCCCGAAGTCCAAATCCTTACCAATCGTATTTCAGTGCATTGACGGGCCCATTGGTGGATATACGATACTATTTACATCCAAAAGGTTCAGATCCTCTCATCTTCCTCGATCTCGAAAATTATGAATTCCAGTTTCGAATTGTGTCCGCCGGATTCTTTGTGTATTTGGAAAATGTAAATTAAATATTCCAATGAGAGCGTTCTATAGCGTTAGGGTAATGTTATTCTATAATCTAAAATATAGAAATAATGAGTATATATTCGTTTTAATTTAGGATTTACTAAATGTTTAGGGATCTAATTTTTTTATAATGGAGATTTTTTTTGGGTGTAAAAATTGAAAAAAAGGTTATTGATTCTTTTCAAATTTGGTAGATCCTGAATTATAATGAATTTATGTTGATTTTTAACAATATAATTTATATTCATATATATTGTACACTTTTTTATATAGAAATATTTATATTTTTAATTTTAAAAATTAAACCATTGTAATCTATATGCTTAATATATATGTGGAATTTGTATATGATTTATAATTCTTTTATTTGTATATGATTTATAATTCTTTTATTTAATTTCTTGATGTTATATATATAGCATTCATCATATGGATAGACAAATATATAAGTTAAAAAAAGTATATTGTAAATATGGGTTTTTTTTATGCATACTAATTAAATTTAGATATGAAACATTGTTTCTAATTAATTAAATAGATCTTAATTTATATATATAGATCAACAATAAATTAAATGGATTCAACACTCTCAAAAAAAAATTTTAGATAGTTTAAATTTGAGATTGTTAAAAATCTCAAATTAATTTCGAACAAAAATAGCTAAAAAAAAAGAAAAAAACAATCATTTTGTCGACCCCATACATATATATATATATATATATATATATATATATATATATATATATAATTACAATAATTCATATAATTTTTTATCCTCTAAAAAAAAGTTTTTTTTTGGGATTTAAGAATATTTAAAATTAGCTATTGCTAGGAAACTAGATGCAAAAACTTTATAAAACAAGAAAAAAAAACAACACAAGTTTGTGAAGGCACTACTACTGGTAGACTGTCACTTCCACTTTGATGCACCTTTAACTCTTATGGAGGGTCGATGTTGTTCTCTTGTTGAAATAATTACCTATCAAAATTTGAATTTCTTTAAGGTGGTCAATGGAAATTCTTGGGCAACATCCAGTTAAATTCTATTTTGTCTAATAGATTCGATTCGAGGGGAACAATTGCTTGAATATAGTTTATCCACAGTTTGAGAAATTTTATCTCGTTTAACCCACATGGTCATGGTATATTTTTCTATCCATAATTATTATTAATTTTAGTTTCTCTATCTCTAAGAAGAAAATCTAAATTTGCTTGTTTGTTAGTTTCAATATTTTGGTGTTTAAGGAAGTGGTTGAAGAATTGAGAAGGAAAGAGGTCTATATTTATAAATATTTTCTGGAGCAGGATTTTGAGGTGATTTTATTTGGACTAAGTGTCTTAATTGTTAGGAGTGAGATTCCCAAGATTTTCAAATTTTGAATATGCAAATCTTTAGCCAAGGTTAGATATAGCAGAAAGTTGCACATTTTAGCTTGTTTATTGGTCCTTTGAGCTGGTCCTGAAGAGTAAATTGTAACTAATTTTCCATGAGTATTGTTTATAACAGCTCCCTCATACCACCCTTATTATATAGATTTATTTTAATGCAATTTTTTATTATAATTTCATTAACTATATATATATATATATATATATATATATATATATATATATATATATATATATATATATATATATATATATGTATGTATATATGTTTTTATAGATTACGTTCTTATTCTTCTTCTTCTTACTATTATTACTATATGAACACTACAATGTTCCTCCTAAAGTCATGTCACATTCAATGTGCAACACCTCCCCCATATTGAGTTAACATTTAAATATTTAAAAATGCAATTATCAACACTACAACATCTCCTTGTGTTAATTTAACATTTAAACTTATTCTACCAATTTAAAATTCCCACAACATCTTCCCCATACTAGATTGTGGAGGTCTCCCTCCTCAAAAAACTAGTACTTATATGAACAAATTGAAAATAAGTAATAAAATAATGAATTCCAACTATAAATAAAATGTTTCAATTTCCACCTTAATTATATAACTTTATATAGAGAAATTAAATAATTGAAAGAAAATTAAATTTATTTTACTTTTTGGTATGAGGGAGATATATATAATCCCTTCATAGTTTAAAATGGAATTTACAAATAACATGTAAAAATAGTATTCTCTATATGATATGTAATTTATTCTATGTTCCAATTAAATATAATATTTCAAACAAAAATATATTAATAAAGTAAAAATAATATCATTGATAAATAAAATATTTCAATACACTAAATAAGTAATATAATTTTATATATATTGAAAATTAAATAATTCAAGTTAATACCAATCAAAGATACTATAATTTATTCTATTTTTAATATTCATTTAATACATAATCATTTAAATTTCGATTTTTAATAAGGTGTTAATATATAATAATTTTAAAAATATTAACAATCAATATTTTTTGATCGGGTTTATAAATCAAATATTTAAATATGCATGTTCGATAATTTTTTTATTATCTTTCTTCTATAAATATATAAAAAGAAATGGTTCTTATTTCATTGATATACATAGCACTTTATACATGTTCAATAATTTTATTATTATATATATATAAATACACTTCATATTTCATTGATATACATAACACTTTAAAAAGGGTTGATAACAAAAATTATCAATATAGAGAATGTATATAATAAAAAATATATTTAAATGTTAGTGATGGGTGAATATAGTTAACAATTTTTATTAGTTTTTTTTATCGAAATTAGAGAAATTCATCTTAACTACAAAATATTGTAATCCTAGAGGAATCAAATTTCCTAGGTAATGCCTTTCTTATGCACTGAAAAAGAGGTTTGTATCTTGAAATACTTTGTACTCAGAATGTTTGCATTTAAAGGTAACATCTCATGGTAGTCTCATATAAAGATTTATGGAGTTGGAATTTTTTTACATAATTTACCCACAAGTAACTATCCAAATTACCATTCCAAATTTCTCATTAACCATTAGATAAAATATTCATGATTACATAGAGTATCTTTAGTAAAGGAATAGTAAGTTACATAACCAGTAACAAACACTATTATAGAATATGAACATAAACTTTATGATCTAACCTTGCATCATTTTCATGGCTCTTTTAACAAAAATAGTTAATCACATACTTGATATTATAAATGTCACATCATGCAACGAATCAATATCACCAAATTGACACAATAATCCATGACATCATTCAACACCGACATACCCTAAAAACCTCGTAAGGTGAAAATCAACTAACATTTAATTTTTATTGTTAAAAGCTCCTAGGTGTATTTACCAGTCACTCGTGTTGAAAAATGTAACCAGGGTTAGTCGTCATAAATTGTACTTGATTAACTACTTATTGTAATTTTCAAAATAATAAAGAAAATAATTTTTATATTATTATTAAATGACTTATTAAAGCATGGGCTTCATGCTTCAATAATATTATTTTAGGTCAAAGTCGCCATTGTGGATTTCTAAGTTTTATTATGAGTCTATATGACTATTGGAGATTTAAATTGACCAATAATAGGTTTTAAATCATGGAAATAGGTCAAGTATTGAGTCAAATATGATTTATGAAGCCTCCACATAAATTTTCCCTTCAAGTGATCATGTCAACCTCAACCCCAGGAATTCAAGCTCATCCCAAGCCTATATATATAGGGGAATCAGACTCACTTGGAAACAATTCCATGTAACACAGAAATTTGATATCTTTACTACAAAAAGGGAACTTTACGAAGTGGAGGAGGATGAATTTATGGATTCAGTTTCAGGCAAGCTTAAGGATCTCAAGAAAAAAAAAATTTTGGTGCTACTCTCTCTTTCTTTCATGCTATATTTTTGGAGATCAAAGTTCTCCAACATTTACTACATCAGTTACTGCATCAAGTGCTACCAAGGTGCTGTTGTCAAGTGAAGAAGAAGTCAAACTTGATTTTTTTGGATGTTGTTGCTTTAAGAAGTTGTGTTTGGTAAACAATGGCATGGTGAATACACACAGGGAGAAAGATAAGAATGATATATCTTATTATTCACAAAGATAAAACATATATACAATACATGTGGTTACCCTTAGTTTCACATTCCAAGTGGTCTCTTGGACTCCTTTAGTCAATTCACCTTCCGCACCTACCCATTGAGGATGAGGTGTCCAATATCCCCCCCTTTAATTCGAAGGGGTATGTGTGAGTCCAAAAAGAGAGTTGTAGTACAAAATGGAAAAGTATGCATGGCAACACTTAGGCTGTGTTAGTCAACAGTAATTTTTGTTGATTTCAAAAGATGACTAAGTAATTATCCTAGATTTCTAAAAACAATATTTTTGGAATATTGTGAGTTTTAGAGATATTATTGCCTTCATTATCCTAAGTCAAAATGTTTCAGTAAAATTCTCCCTCTTTTCCTTCTAAAAGTTTCACCTCACTACTCCAAAAAAGACTTCATTTTCTGGGCCTATTAACCTCATTTTCACTGCCTTACCCACATTCTCATTCCCTCCCTTATTCCCTCTAAATAACCCATTTTTCCCTTTCCTAAATCCTCATGAAGCACTTCCTATTCATCATTTCCCTTTACATGTATTAAACAATGTAAAAGTCCACTTTTACATTGTTTAAAACCTAAACTTAAGCCTTTTCGGGTGTTTTATTTTATATATAGAAAATCTACTTTTTATATTAGAAACCTGCCCTTATCTAAAGATAGGCCTTAACCCCCTTTTCTTCTAAGCCCCAGCCCCCTCACATTCATAAGACCTTGACCCCGGCTTATTCAAAGCCCTTCCCCTATGAAAATAAATCCTCCGCCCTTTTTATTTCATAAACCCCGTATACCTTATAAAAAGGACTCTTAAGCCTTTGAATTATTATAAAAGGACCCTGCCATCCAACTGAACAATGCCACCTGTCCTCCACTACTTCTGGCTTGATCAATTTTTCATCACCTCCCGGATGCGCGTCAACCATTGATCTTCAATCCCGATTTCGAATGACGAGCATCGCATATCGCAAATAAAGTTGCGATGAGGTTATTGTTTCATAACCTACCTCAAATAGGTGGTTTTTCCCCTCCATGTGTCTCCTCCTGAGGCATATCGCGCATCTCCCATGAAAAACCACTTGCCACCCATTCCTTATGTGATAAACCGCTCTCGGTTTTCAAAAATCGCTTATCTTCCATACCATTTTTCAAACCTTCCCCGCCCCCATTCAAATTTCTCCCGGTTCCACCTCTGGAACCTTGCCTCCTACACCATCTCCTCCCTTGAAAACACCCTCTGACAGTCCAAAACCCCGAAAAGCACAGTGAAACCCTCCCCACAGGTTTTCACTAACTGTTTATGTTTCTATGTAGGTTTTAATGGCAGAAGTATATGAAGCATGTTTTCTAGGGCCAAATTAAATGAAATAAGCCTCTGGATGATGATCCATAAGCTTAAATCAGGACAACAGTGACCATAGAACTTATGCCAGTGTTTTCCATCGATGAAACATGATCATCGATGGCCCAAAACCCTCCTTCCATGAAGAAGAGCCTTTCTTGCACGTAGAAGACATAAACAGTCAAAATAAATAGTGAAGAGAAAGTGTTTAAAAGATTAAAGGGCTAATCCTAATCAAAAGCCAAAACAAAATGATTATCCAGTCAAAGCATAATTCAAAGAAAGAAAGGCAGAAATTTGACATATTAAAGGATAAAGGCACAGGATCAGAGATATCACCAACAGATTAAAAGAAATATCATAAAAACAAATAGTTAGAGCATAAAGGTAGAGTTTAAATGCCTAAATACAAAGTTTAAAGATAAAACAGAAGACATATTATCCCATAAAAGTATTCGAATGACTCAGCCTATGGCAGTTAATCTTCTCAAAATATATTTTTGCCACCTAGTGCTTTGTTTTCATCAATAAAGAATTAGGCAGTTATTGAACCTAGTCAAAGAAATTTTATATATGCCAAAGCAGTTATTGTAAAAGTTATGAATAGGCTATAAAGTGAAAAATTCCACCTATATTCCCTTAGGAGTTAAGATAGAAGTTTTTATTCAGAGAAATATCTGTAGATATTCCTGCCTTGGGCCTTGCATGGTATTCAAGGTAAGGAATTCATTAACTCTATAATAAATGACACTGAAAACCTAGCTTAGCTTCACCTCCTTATCTGTAGATAAAAACTGCATTTGAACTCATTATATTGTTGGCATTTGATGACTCTTTGAAGTAATACATAGTCTGTTGGATGTTGAAAATAAATTGATGTCTTGGAACTTGTGGATGCCTTGATTTGTTTGTTAATGGAGGAGGCTAGATTGCAGGATCCCTAAGCTTGGTTGTTGGTGAAGTGCTTCTAATCTGTTATTGTTATTTCCTGTTTCATTTTGTTTCCATATTTATATGTTGTAGTAGAGAAAAATTTTAGTCTAAGAAATGTTTCTAAAAAGAACCTTAGTTCTGTTTGTTTCTTCATTGCCTTAATGTTTTCTTCCGCTAGGAAATTTTAGCGAATTCTTAATTGCTCTCTAGACCCCCTAAGCTTGTTTATTTCATGAATATTTTAATACATTTGTTATCAAGAATGATATATGGCTATCCCTGCTTATTTTATGTCAATAAAACACTGTTTCTGAAGTCTCTCTCTAAAGTACCATTAGTTAAAGTCTGCCAAAGAGGTTTTGTTTCGATCATACCCTTTGTAATTCCTTAAATAATTGTTTTAGAGATATTCATAGATATAACCAAATAGTTTTAGGCGTTCACTCTTCTCTGATTACAGTTATATGTGTGTCTTAAATGTTTTATGTCCTTGAAAATGAAATCACTAAAGTTAAATGAGTTTCTTGCCTTCTATATCTCATTAAAAATGTTTGTCTTCAATAATTTTCTTCTTTAGTTGAATGAAGGAATTTATGGTTTTCCCTCTCTATTGATTGCCTCTTTGTGCTTATGATATTTAAGTCCCTTTTTAAAAAGTACATATGATAAATAATTCTTAATTTCTATTTATCCTAATTTTATTCTCACAATTGATGTCCATCTCATTACCCCTAAAAACCTTGAAGGTCCACTGAAAAAGTTAGATTTGTCCTATGATGCTCCCTGATCCATTGATGAACTTTTCATGACTTTTATTAGACTCCATTTCCTAATGACTTAGAGATTTCCTCATTCTATATATTTTTCTTGATCATCATACCCAACCAAAACAATCAAACAAACCCCACACTTAATAACTAGCCTAAAAACAACCATCTAAAGTAAACAAGTTCATATCCTTTGCAAAATTAAGAGATAGAGCCCTCTCTGAGTCCAGGAAGGCTAGGTCCTAGGACTCCAAAGACTAGTCTAATGTTTCCCTGTCCATTTGGTCTACCAGTTTGCTAAATCACGAGACTATAACAAGCTGAATGATCTCTCTTAAATGTTGGCATAAAGAGGTGGTTTATGGATGACACTAGAACACTTAGTGCAGTTCTTGGAACTCCTCCAAATCTAGCAATAAGCTGAGGTATTTTTCTGTAGGAACTACTCCTCATATTTTGAAGAGGGAGACCTTCAACCTAGAAGAAGGGAGGCATACAACCTGCGATGGTTTAAGGATGACCACCAACTCTAGAATTCTTGATGCATTTCCTGGAACTCTACCAAAACGGGCAAGAAGTTGAAGTCTTATGCTAGAGGAAGTGTCTCAAATTATTTAAAGAGGAAGAATATCAGCCTCACATAGATGGTTTAAGGCTGACCAGAAACCAAAGGCATGCTCATGGATATCTGTATCACTAGCTACAACTCTGAATATGGAATGACAAGGTGTGGCTCAGGCTCGCTTGAATTGTTGTCTCTAGCTACAACTCTGAATCTAGAATGAGATATTGTGGCTTAGGCTTGCTTGAGCTTCCATGTCTTTGGCTGCAACTATGGCTCAGGCTTGCTTGATGTGGCTTCAAAGCTTGTAGATGACCATCATTTCCCCCTGTGTCATGTACAAGGTGAGATGATGGTGAAAATTCAACTACAATATTGTTGAATATTCTAGAACAAGTTCTAACATATGACTTAAAAATATTCTTGGCTATGGATGCCCATTGCAAAGAATAAATCCATCCAAGATGAATCTTTGTTGTTGTAGGAGGTTTGTTTCCAAAGCATATGTGTGAAGAATTTGTGTGCCAACCACAGTGCTTGCATGGGTCAGGATGAAATAATGATCTCTCATATGGTAAATCGATCATATTGTTGTCATTTTACAATCTGTTGTTGTTGTTGTGGAAGAGGAGAATAATATAAAACAATTATAGGTCAACTATCGTGAAGAAATCCATCACTCTGAAATTTGATGGGATGGGAGGAGTCCAGAATATGAAAGGAAAACTCCTTGTCATATCCAAGACTTATTTTGTGCTTGTTGTAGACAAGCTTTTCCCAAGGTCTGATAATGGGCTTGGGAAGCACAAGTTGAATTTTGACAGTTGCATGCAAATCTACTCTTGTACTAGGCTTAATTACCTGAATAGTTTCTACTGATGAGAGGTTGTCTTCATGTTCTGAAGAGAAACAAGTCCCGAATAACAAATCTTTTACTGAAGCTCATCTCGCTGAAGCTCTGAATCAAGTTGCAAAAATTGAATCTTGTCTTGTGCATATTGTAAGCAAGTTTGAATATTAAAAAGAGCATTCTTGCTCATTTTTACCATATCATTAATAGTTGAGTGAATGAAATTATTCAAAAACTCTAATGCATCATTGATTTTAGCCATTTTTCTCAAAAAATCAAAGTTACACTCCAAACACTGACTGCAACTATGAACTAGGAAGCAATACCGACTCACAATGTTATTAGAATTCTGTGTTCATATTCTTACTATGAAAGCCACTTGGAAGCATGGGTAGCATGCACAACAAAATAAAATTTTTGTCTTTGATGAATCGTCTAGATGAGATTCATTGTAATCTCCAACACTGGAGTCCACTCCACCCAATTCAACACTAAATCAGCCTTTGATCACCTGCACTCGTGATACCTAGAAAAAAAAAGGGTTGCTAACAGAAATATTATCTTTATCCTCCACAGGAATCTCGCCCAAGGAAATGAAAAAAACCCTACCTGAGAGAGGGGATTGTATTCAACTAACTAAGGGACTTTAAACTCAGTCTTTCTCAAGCCTGGAATGGAAATAAAAAATGATTCTCAAACTAATAACAAAGTCACCTCTGAATTCATTTTGTGATCTCGTCCTCTTCATAAAAACC
This sequence comes from Pinus albicaulis, assembly GCA_034641835.2. Lineage (NCBI taxonomy): Eukaryota > Viridiplantae > Streptophyta > Pinopsida > Pinales > Pinaceae > Pinus > Pinus albicaulis. Next base: position 1,257,551,789 of record CM076582.1, read on the forward strand.
ACTATAGGGTTGCTATCAAACTCGGCCTTTGTGGATGCGCTACTATAGACATTGAAATTTGTCTTCTAGTGACAAGTTTAAGGGAGGACATTCCCTTTTATCATGAAGAAATCCATCATGTTGACAACAATTAAAAGAGTCTCAAGCTCTGTCCGACGATAAATGTTGACAGTCAACCATTCAATTCCTGGTGAAATACGTTGTCCAACAATGCACAAAGAGACATAGAATCAAGGAACACATATATTAAAAAATGGCATGGTGAAAACACACAAGGAGAAAGATAAGCATGACATATATTATTATTCACAAATATAATCATATATATCATATAAGTGCTGACCCTTGGTTTCACATTCCAAGTGGTCTCTTGGACTCCTTTAGTCCATTTTCCTTCCACACCTACCCATTGAGGATTATGTGTCCAACCTTATTGGGTTAAGTTCAAAGCTCTAGGAGTAATATCAAAGCCTTTATCACACTATTGAAGTCTGAACAACTTAGGTCAATGTTGGAGGTCAAAGAATTTTCTTCATAGTGCTTCTACTACTGTTGTTGCTACCAGATTCAAGAAATATCACAGGGAAGGCTCATTTTTTGTGGAGGAAGTCTGGGTCTAGGTCTAGATTCTCAATAATAACTATTTAAGGAATAATTACTAGCTTGGTTTTCCACTAGAGTGGGGCTTTTGCCTAGCTGTTGGTCTACATCTCATGTCCTTGATCTATGTGCATTTTATTTGATATTTTCTTGATGAACCGAGAAGAAAGAACATAAGAAGAAAATAATAAGAACTAAATAACACCACAAGTAAATAATCAAGAATAAAACAATATTTATACCTTTATTATTCTCTAGCATGGTATCAGAGCTTTAGTGAAAGAAGAATGAAAAGGAAGTCTCAAGGATTTGATGAAGGAGACATAAGAACTTCGCTAAACGAGAGAAGTCTTCACTACCTTCTAGAAATATGTTTAGCACTATCAAGGGAGAGAACAAACTTGAAGGAGCATGTAACTATAGATATTGGAAAAAGAGGATTTACCTCCTCCTAGAAAAGTACAAGGTATTAAACTTGGTGAAAGGAAAAGTGAAGAATCCCACAGCAGAATCAAGTGATGTTGATAAGATAAAATATAGAAAATTGGAATTGGTGGCATTGAATTTTATAGTTGAAAGAATAAAGGACAATATTGTCCCCTTCACTGCAAACATTGATCATGCCGAGGATATGTATGATGCCTTATCAAGACTATTTAATGCCAAGAATATTGGAAAGATGGAAAAATGAAAAAATTAACTAAGGACTACAACGATGACCAAGGAGGATACTATATCTATCATCTCTATGAAGATAGAAATAATAAGAGAATACCTTATTTCCATCGATGAAATAGTGTGAGATAAATAAATTGTGATCACAACAATACTAGGGCTACCAACTATTTGCCGTAATTTGATGGATGTCTCAATAGCTGGAAAGAAACTCCATCCTTTGAGGAATTATGGACAACATGTAGTCAAGAGGAATTTAGAAACTTAGTGGTAGAAAATAATGTGGAAGTGTCAAATTCTTATCTTTCTCATCACATGGAAACTTCAAGAATAAAGGGCGAAGGAAGAAGGTTGACATGTCAAAGATTGAATGTTATCATTGTCACAAAATGGAGCATTATAGAAGTGAGTGTCTAGAAAAGCCAACAAGTAAGAAAATAGATAGAGAAAATTCTTCAGAAGAAGCATCCTCTCCCAAGAAATCAAAGATCGAAGATAATGAATTAAGGGACTTACATTACTAATCCTTTTACTCCTATTTTTAGATATTTCATTTGAATGCTTTCTATTTATATATAGGTGTAATATCCTTTTGGAAAGAAAATTTTATTGTTTTATAAGTTTTTAGGTTTCCCTCAAAGATTTGGAGGGAGCCCATGACAACTCCTCAAGGTAAGTCTCCCATTCTCTCTAAATTTTTTTTATGTACTTATTTAAATTTTTGATTATATTAAATACTAATCATTTTTCCACCTCTATTTCCTTATCTAGAAATTAACCTGCTCAAGAGTTATGGTAGTAGTAATCAAGGATTAAGAAAAAAGGTCTCATTAAGCATTGGAATCAAAATTTTTATAAAATAATAAAAGGTATGTCTTTAATTACAAAGTATTATTATTCTCTTTTGTTTATTCATTCTACATTACTAAATATTGTTCTGTATAGCTCTCATGACTCTTAAAATATTCTTTCTTGGGGTGATTCATCATCTGATGAATATACCCACCTTATACATCTCAAAAATTTTGCATATAAAGAACCCTAAAATTTCTCTAGAAATCCTAACCTAAGGGTATGATGACAATATGTGAAACCATAAACCTACTTAGGGCCATTAATGAAGAAATGGCTACACTAATTGATATATTGATATTGTCATGTTTGGGATTTTTATATGATCATGGAGGCTCTAACATATTTGGGATGAAATGATGATGTTGGAAATATAAAACATTTTAAGTGTTGATAGAGAAATGGTTTTCCTTGACAATGAACTGAAACCCTAAGTTTTGGTTAGGTGTACAATCAAAATCCTTGTTATGTAATGTCCCAGGAATGAAACCCTAGGTCTATAGTTCTTTTGATTGAATCCCTAACTTACTCTAGGTCAATGTATGTATGATATATTAAATATTTATAATCATATGATGTGGTTATGCATGATAATAATATCCTAGATATATGAGTTGAAAAAATTTCAATGGTCATAAGTCCTAGGGTTTGGAGACAAGCCTTAGTCAAAGTTTTATATTTTAGGATGATGATTGAAATTTATAGGGCTTACATTGAGCCCTAGTATAAATCATTATGATATGTTTTGATTGAAAAATAGGGTTTAAATCAAACTCTATTAAAAGCTATTCATGTTGAATTTTACTTGATAAAATGAAATCTCTGGTTTATATAAAACTCTAGTCGATAGTATATCATATGGTTTCCAAAGTTACCTAATCTTCTGTCATATTGTTTTGTTGATATGATTTAGGGTTTGTATCAAACTTGAGCTAGATGTTCTCTTGTTGATTATGAAAACTATAATTTCTTTCGCTACTATAAATTTTTTGTTATTACTAACTTCATGCCTCTATAGAATTTGTTGTACTTTCTATATAAGCAATGCAGGTACATCATATTGAAAAAACCAGTAAGAGAAGAAAATATGATAAGAAGGAAGGAAGCCATGAAATATTCTCCAACAGTCAAGGAAGAAGTTAATCTCCCTACATAAAGAGGGAGCCTGGAAAAAATAACTCTCCCTAGTTAAGAGGGAGGGAAAAAGATAACCCTGGATAGGATTAAGAGGGAGGGCGCCACATAAGTCGTAATTGGAGAATATATACTAGATGATTTTTTGATACATGTGAACTAGGAAAATGAATCTTCTTTAAAATATTCATGTGATAGTCCTATTGAGATTAATTGAAGGGAAATGTCAAAACCCCAAAGGTTGTATTTGATTATGTATTTGAAATTTTATTTTTGATTGGGTTTTTGTTTGCACAAGTGAATCTCTAAAATGTTTGGATAAAATTTTGGTTACCAATAAATTTGATTAGGAGAGATTGGTTATACATGATCTACTGGATCAAGGATTTTGAAGATTTACAAGTGAATAATTTCATGGAAAGACATCGGGCTGTACTTTGTGATGATGTATGGTAGGGAGGGTGGCATTGGGTGGATGTGCACCTAATTCCTTAGCTTGGTGGTTAGTAAGTAAGCCTGATGGTACCTATAGAGGTTCAAATATTTAGGTCATATTACTCTGACTTAGATATATTTCCTTGGTCATGAATGTAGTCCATGGAATTGTTGTGCCTAAACTGTAGAGTGACCAATGGATATATCTCCTTGGTCAAGAATCAAGTCCATGACATTTAAGCATCTAAAGATTCTTCACAGCTCACATAGTTGAGATCTATCTTGTACTATTGTGTTATGAATACCTCCCTAGTTAAGAGGAAGTGTTGAAGAATGTAACTAGGTTCAACCTTCCTAAATTGTACTTGATTAAATACTTATTGTACTTGTCAAAAAAATAAATAATTTTTTTTTTTAATATTATTATTAAATGACTTATTAAAGCATGGGTTTCATGCTTGGGTCCTATTATTTCAGGTCAAAGTCCTGATTGTGGACTTCTAGGTTTTATTATGAGATTATAATATTATTGCATATTTAAATTGATACATATCTGGGTTTTGAATCATGCAAATAGGTCAATTATTGATTCAAATATGATCTATGAATCCTCTACATAAAGTTGGCCTTAAAGTGGTCAAATCGGCCCTAACCCCAGGAATTGAAGCTCATCAAAAGCCTATATATATAGGGAAATCAAAGTCACTTGGAAAAAATTCACTGCAACACAGAAATTCGATATATTTACTGAAACAAGGGAAATTTGAAAAGTGGAGTAGGCTTCCTGGATTCGGTTATGGGAAAGCTGAAGGATCTGAAGAAAATTGAACTTTCAGTGCTACTGTCTTTGTCTTTCATGCTATAGTGTGGGAGATAAAAGTTCTCAAATATTTACTATATCATTTATTGTATTAGGTGTTTCCAAGGTGCTATTTCTAAGTGACCATAAGTCGAAGTTGATTTTGTTGGATGCTTCTACATTAAGAAGTTGTATTGATTCAAGATAAAAATTCTAGGAGCAATATTGAAGTCTCAAGAAGCTAGGTCAAAGTTATAGGTCGAAGAAGCTAGCTCAAAGTTACAGGTCAAACAAGGTAAGTCATAGTGTTTCTACTATTGTTGTTGCTTCTAGATTAAAAAAGGATCACAATGAAGGATGACTTGGTGTGGAGGAAGTGTGAGTTAAGTTATAAAGTCTGAAGACTCATTATTAAAGGAATAATTATTTTTTGGGTTTTCCCCTAGAGTGGGGTTTTTCCCTGGATGTTGGGCTACATCTAGTGTCCTTGATCTGCTTTCATTTTCTTTGATATTTTCTTAATTAACTAATAATAAAGAACATCACGAGTAAATAATTAAAAATATGAGAATCTTTCTACCTTTTTGATCCTCTAACAACTCAATGTCTTATAAGAGAGTCCATCCCTTAACCAATTTCATAAAATATCTGAAATAAATATCATTTAAATACAAAATATCTAGCTAAAATCTATTACAACCATCATGATATCATTTACCCACAAATATTCGATTTTTAAATATTTGTGGTTTGGTTGTTCCATTAGTGGACCATCTTATAAGTGGCACTCATAGTTTTTACCTATCACAGTGTTAAACATAATATATCCTTTTCACAAGTCACCATCCTTTCTTGTGATTGTTTTCATTAGAAAATTTTGATGTTGTGATTACACAGAGTATTTATCAACCAATAATCAATCTTTAGTAGTGATTCTTCAACATATATTTATGTTCATAAAGGAAATGTAAATAAAATTTCACAACATGCTTCTTCTAACAAAAATTCACATGCATTAATTATAATTAAATGCATGTAAAACTAAATACGACATTACTATGATCCTTCTCATACAAGCACACGTTCCTTTCGAAAGGAAACCCATTGTAACCATCCATGTTAGGTCCCTATATAACTAGTGTAGTCCCTTATTGTTGTTAGTGTAGCCCCTTATTGTTATTGTTGTACCCAGGCAATCCCCATATTGTTATTATTGAGCCCCATAAAATCCTACTATTGTTATTGTTGTTCCCTTACATTATTATTGTTAGGTCAGCTAGGATTTTATTGTGACCCCATGGACTCTTATATATAGAATGGAGTTTTTCCATTTGAGTTATCCAAGAATTATTCATTTATGTAAAGTAAAGGAGGTTTCCCCCTCGATGTGGCTGATTTCTAAGGCATTGATATCACTTTTCTTCTATTTTGGGAGCCAGTTTCATAAAATTTGGTGTGAGAGCTTTGTATTCTAGGGTTTCATTACTTCAAATAGGACATCGTAGAATTTTCGCCATAAGTCTCTGAAGGTAAAAAAAAACCCCATTTGTGTAGGAATCCTGAGGAACCTTCTGTAAAAATTTTAGATCTTAGTTCAAAATATTTTAAAAGATATGATCTGTGGAGGTTAGGGTTTTTAGAGGATCCCGAAATTCATCTCAAAGAGGTGAACTTCGGAAAATCATCATAACTCTCTCTCTGAGAATTAGATGGAAATTCTGTAATAAGTTGCTAAAATGACATTAAATTTAGTTTTTTTTGTACTAATTTCAGGGTCAAAGGAGGAAAAAGTGACACATGGCACACTGTATAAGTTTTCTCTATTGAACCAGTCCATAATTAGGTCATTGTGGGAGATTGGGCATACCTATGCCTTGAATAATCCAAATCAGGTCAGACCTATGGCATTGGAGAGAAGACTCATATTGATACTAAAGTGATGAAGATAAAATATCGAGCATCTGGAAATATAAAGATACATCAGTTTCAATATCGAGCTCCTCAAAAGCAAGAAAAAGGTGTGTAATGTTTTTTTAAAATTGCGTAAGTCTTGTTTGAAAAATCAGTTTGAAGGGATTGCAAAGGAATATTGAGGCATAGATATCAGTATTCACTTCTAAAATGTCCCCTATAAAGAATTCAACAACCATTAAGCCCTCAAAGTAATCTACTATGGCTCATGAAGAGGAAGAAGTGAAACATGATAAATCAAAAATACAAGACCAAGTGCACCAAATTTCACTCTCCCAAAGAGAAAAAGAAATGAGATGGAAGTTTTGAAGAAAGGCATGGAAGGTAAGAGGGATGGCTTGAAGAAAGGCATGGAAGTTAAGATGGATGGTTTGATGAATGACATGGAAGCTAACATGGATGGCATGGAAGCTAATATGGATGACATCGACGAAAAAATGAAAGGAAACATGGAATACATGAAGAATGATCTAAAATAAAACATGGAAGGTTTGAAGGAAGGTTTGAAAAAGTTGATACAAGAAAGGATTCTTAATGTCAAAAACGTAGTAGAGGAAACTCATGATGAGAAAAAAATAAATGTTAATCACGATTTCATAAACTCTAATCTTGGATTGAAGACCCATCATATTCCAAATATCGATATGAGGAAGTTTGATGGCAAGGATCCCGTAACATGGATACTACAGATGGAGCAATATTTTGATCCCCATAATGCGCAAAACACACAAAGGGTACACATTGCAACTTTATGTTTAGAACAAAATACATATATATGGTATCAATGGATTTCCTCTCATAAAAAAAAATTCACGTGGTCAACGTTTTATGGAGGAAATGATAGCACATTATGATGATATAAAGAGCAACACCTTCTTTAGTCAATTGATAAATCTAAAACAAAAGGGTTCAATGGTGGAGAACATTGAGGAATTCCAAAAATTGAATATAAGGGTAACTTATATTCCAGAGGAACACATGATTGATGTCTTCATAGGGACTTTAAAGGATAACATTCGACATGAGATTTTCCTTTGGGAACCTTATTCATTGGAGAAGGAATTCAGGTTGGCAAGAAAAATTGAAAGTAAAATTATGGCGACAAGGAATCCTACCACTCACATCTATAAAGATGAAAGTGTTGCTACTCCTAGAGTTCCATAGCCTACAAGGTTAACACCACAATAATTGGAAGAAAAAAGAAAAAAATGGCTTTGCTACAGTTGTGATAGCCAATACAATAAAGGTCATAAGTGTGCTGAGAATAAATTATTTTACATATATTGTGAAGAGGCAGAAGAAAATGAACAAGAAACTTCAAAAGAAGAGGATATACACTAGGAACCAACCCTAAAGAAAGAAGAAATGAGTCTGACCATATCTTGTAAGGCATTGGCAGGAATTAGCACTCGTCAAAATCTCAAGATAGAGGGACATATCAACAAGAAAAATGTAATAGTGTTGATCGATTCGGGTAGTGCCCATAATTTTATTCATTTTAAGGTGGAAAAGGAATTGAATTTATCCCTATATCCAACACCGGAGTGTCAATTGATGGTTGAAAATGAAGGAAATATAAATTTCTCTTGAAAATGCCATAATATCAAGCTAACCATGGCAGAATATGTTATGAAACCAACTCCAAAAATAGAAGAGAAGAAAAATCAATGCCTTAGAAATCAACCACTTCAAGGGGGAAACCTCCAATACATTACATAAATGAATGATTCTTGGATGATACAAATGAAAAAACCTCCTTCTATATATTGGGGTCCATGGGGTCACAATATAATCCTTGCCGACCTAACAATAATAATTAAAGTAGACAATAATAACATTATGGGAGTTACATGGGTACAACAGTAACAATAAGGGGGCTACACTAATAACAATAAGGGACAACACTAGTAATATGGGGACCTAACATGTCCCTATTTTTGAAAAAAGTTTTGTCCTCGACACTTGAGTAGCTCTGGATGATTTTGTATAAAATTATCATCCTCCCATATAGAATCTTCAGTGGGCAAGTTCTTCCACTCGATGAGATACTCTGAAATTGATCGATTTCATAGCTGTCGAGTTATTGTTTCCATGATAGTTTCAGGTTCCAATATGATTTTTCCATCTTGATCAAGTTCTGGAAATATTGTTTGAACTGAAAGTTTGTCACCTATAACCTTCTTTAAGCATGAAATATGGAAATCTGGATGCACTCGCGAAGAAGCAAGAAGCTCGAATTTGTATGCCATAGTACCAATCTTTTGCAACACCTTGTAAGGACCATAGTATTTTGGCGATAAATAATTATCCTTCTTAGCTTGCTTGAGGAAACTTTGTTTGTATGGTTGTAGCTGTAAAAATACCCAGTCTCCTACATCAATATTTCTCTTACTGTGATTTTGATTTGCATGTTGTTTCGTTCGATTTTGTGCCAAATTTAGGTTATCCTTTAAAAGTTGGAGAACTTATTGTTGATGCTTGAAGTGATAAGTTCCACTTCTTGAACCTTAGAATTTTCTCCTCAAGATGATGTGATGGATGGTCGATGATATCCATAAAGTGCCATAAATGGGGTCTTTTTTGTTGTAGCATGGAAGGAAGTGTTACACCACCATTCGGCCAGAGGTAACCACTTGACCCATTGTGTTTTTTTATCAGATACAAAACAACGAAGTTATCCTTCCAAAAATTTGTTCACTATATTAGTTTGACCATCAGATTGAGGATGATAAGACGAGCTATGAGCTATTTGAGTACCCAAAAAAGAAAAAAAATTCTTCCAAAAATTTCTAGTAAAAATGGGATCTCTGTCTCTTATCATAATATTTGGGTTTCCATGTAGCTTTTGAATTGTTTCCATAAATGCAGTAGCAACTGTACTTGCTTGAAATGGATTAGACAATGCACAAAAGTGTGTATACTTGGTAAGTCTATCAACTAATACCATGATGACACTCTTTCCTTCGGACTTAGGTCAAACTTTGATAATATCCATTGAAATATCCTCCCAATGTTGACTTGGAATGGATAAAGGTTGTAGAAGACCCAGGGTCTTAGATGTCTCAACTGTATTTTGTGGTAGAACCAAACATTATGCCACAAAATTTTGAATATTATATTGAAGGCCATCCCAAAAAAGTTCTTTCTTCACCCTGTGGTAAGCTTTTAAAATTCTTGAGTGTACTCCTAAAGGAGTAGTGTGCAATTCGAAAAGAACATTTCGTTTTAGTTGGGAATTCTTACAAAGATATAAGCGATCTTTGTGCCATAAGGAATCATTTTTCCAACTAAATGTATCATATGTACTAGGATCTTGCTTCAAATTTTGAATGAGTTTCCACAATTTTTATTCCTTTTTCCATTCATCCCTTACTTCGATTATCCAATCTAGTTGGATAATATAAATTGCACAAATCAATGCTTCCACCACTTCATCCTTTCTTGAGAGTGCATCTACAACAAAATTTAGCTTCCCTTTTTTGTAGATAATTTCAAAGTCATAACCCAACATCTTTGTGACCCATTTTGCTGCTATTTTGCAGATAGTCTTTGTTCCAAAAAGTGTTTAAGACTATCATGATCATTTTTTACCTTGAAGTGCCATCCCATTAGGTAAGGTCATGATTTCTTTAATGCATGTAGTATTGCCAACATTTTCTCCTCATAAATAGCTTTCTGTAAATACATTCCATTGATTGGATGACTTTAAAAAGAAATGGGTCTTTCTTCTTACATTAAAACAACACCAATTCCATCTCCTGAGGCATCACATTCCAAATTAAATGTTTTTGTGAAGTCTGGCATAGCTAAGACTAGTGCTAAGCACATTTTCCTTTTAAGATGTTCAAAGGCCTTAGTTTCTTCAGGAGTCCATGAAAATTCATATTTATTCAACAATGTTGTTAGAGCTGCTAATATTCTCCTGCAATTCTTAACAAAATTGTGCTAATACCCTGTTAACCTGAAAAATCCTCACATCTGCTTTATGGTTGTTGGTACTTTCCATTCCTTAATGCCTTTAATTTTGTTAGGGTTTACCTTAACACCCACGTAGGATACAATATGACCCAGTTATTCCACCTCTTGTACTCCAAAGAAAAAATTGGGTGTTTTTGCATATAATTATTTCTCCTCCAATAGTTTGAGCACCTTGTCAAAACGTTGAACATGATCCTTCCAAGTCCTGTTGTAGATTAGTATGTCATCAAAAAATACTAGCACAAATTTTCTAAGGAATGGTTTGAAAATGGAATTCATCAACCCTTGAAATGTAGAAGGTCCATTGGGAAGGCGAAAAGGCATGAAAAAAAATTCATAGTGACCCTCATGAGTCTGAAATTTGTTTTCAGAATATCTTTTGTCTTCATTCTAATTTTATGATATCCTAAATGAAGATCCAGCTTGGTAAAAAAATTAGTTCCGTGTAATTCATCCAATAATTCATTAATCACAAGAATGGGAAATTTATCTTTAATAGTGAGCTTATTGAGCTCCCTATAATCCGGACACATGCGCCATGATCCATCCTTCTTGTGCACCAATATTACTGGAGCAGAGAAAGAACTTTGACTAGGTTGAATTATACCGGCCTCTAACATTTCTGCAATCATACATTCAATTTCACTATTTTGGACATAAGGGTATCTGTAAGGCCTAATGTTTAGAGGAACACTTCTTGGAATAAAATGAATAGCAGTATCATGATCACTGATAGGTGGGAGTCCTTTGGGAGTATCAAAAACCTTGGAGTGACTATCAAATACTTTTTGGAGATCTGGAGAAATAGATGATTTTGATGTTGGAACTTATGGTGAGGATAATTGTGAAATTATGCCCCGTTGTTATTTCTTCAAAAGCTTTGTTATGATATTAGAGCTTATTGTCTTTTCTGGCTTCCCTGCGATACCTCGTAATTCAATTTATTTTCCTTCCAAAAAAAAATTCAAGAAAAGTTCTTGGAAATTAAAAGCTACCGTCCGCAAAGATTGTAACCATTTTACTCCTACTACAACATCAACACCTCCCATTGGAATGAAAATAATTGGAATATTAAATACATATTCCGCCATGGTTAGCTTGATATTATGGAATTTTCCAAAGAAATTTATAATTCCTCCATTTGCAACCATCACTTGACATTATGGTGCCGGGTATATGAATCAATTGAATTGCTTGGTTACCTTATAATGAATCAAATTATGGGTACTACTAGAATCAATCAACACTATTACCTTTTTCTTCTTGATATGTCTTTCTATCTTAATAGTTTCAAGAGTGGTAATTCCTACCAATGCATTATAAGATATGGTTGAACTCATTTCTTCTTCTTCTAAGGTTGGTTCTTGGTGTATATCCTCTTCTTTTGAAGTTTCTTGTTCATTTTCTTCATCCTCTTCACAATCTATGTCAAATAGTTTCTTCTTAGCACACTTATGACCTTTAGTGTATTTGCTATCACAACTATAGCAAGTGATTTTGCTATTTTTTATTCAAATTTTTGTGGTGTCAACCTCTGGGTTGTGGAATTCTAGGAGTAGAAACACTTCCATCTTTATAGATGCCAGTGGTAGGCTTCCTTGCCCGCATAATTTTACATTCAAATTTTCTTTCCAACCTGAATGCCTTCTCCAATGAATCAGGTTCCCAAACCCAAAATTCATGTTATTTTTTATCCTTTAAATTCCCTATGGAGACATCCTTCCTGTGTTCCTCTGGAATATCAGTTACCCTTATATTCAATTTTTGGAAGTCCTCAATGTGCTCCACCACTGAACCATTTATTTATTTATTTATCAATTGGCTAAAGAAGGTGTTTCTCTTTGTATCCCCATAATGTTCTATCATTTCCTCCGTAAAAATTGACCAAATGACTATTTTTTTACAAGAGAAAATCCATCGATACCATAGAAATTGATTTTTTTCTAAATGTAAAGTTGCAATGCGTACCTTTTGGGTGTTTTGCACATTATTAAGATCAAAATATTTCTCTCATCATGAGTTTCCCCTACTATCTTTTCTCTATTAGGAAACATTTATTGTATCAAATTTGTCAAACCATCCATGTCTTCTTCTAGATCATTCTTCATGTTTTCCATGTTTTCTTTCATTTTTTCTTTCATGTCATCCATCTTAGCTTCCATGCCAGCTTCCATGCCATCCATCTTAGCTTCCATGCCATTCATCTTAGCTTCCACGTCTTTCTTCAAACCATCCATATTATTCTTCAAACCATCCATATTTGCTTCCACGCCTTTCTTCAAGAGTTCCATTTCATTTTTTGTTGCTCTTTGTGAGAGCGAATTTTGGTGCAATTGCTCTTGTAATTTTGATAGATCATGTTGTATTTTTTCATCTTCATGAGTCATAGTAGAGTACTCTGAGGGGTTAATGGGTGTTGAATTATTTTTAGGAGACATTTTAGAACACAATACTAATATATATGCTCAATATGCCTTTGGAATCACTTAAAATTGGTTTTTCAAACAAGACTTCTGAAATTTGAAAAAAAAATACACACATTTTTCTTGACTTTGACGAGCTCGATATTGAAATTGAATTATCTCTGTGATTTCAATCTTCAATATCTGAAATTTGGCCATGTATTATCCCTCTAAATATTCTTTCAAATTCTAGAGGTTTGACCTGATTTGGATTTTTCAAGTCAAATTTATGCTAAATCTCGCACAATGACATAATTATGGACTGGTTTAGCAGAGAAAAATTGTACGACATGCTAAGTGTCACATTTTCCTCATTCAGATCTGAAATTGATAAAAAGGAAGCTACAGTCTATGTACTTATGGTCACTTCTTACAGAATTCCAATCCAATGCTCAGAGAGAGAGTTATGTCAATTTTCCCATAGTCACCTCTTTGAGGTGAAATTCAGGAGCCTGAAAAATCCCTAACTTCCACAGACCCTATCTTCAAAAAAATCTTGAGTAAAGCTCTGAAATTATTCCCCGAAATACCTCAGGATGTCGACTTTCCTCTGTATAAATTTGAGCTTCGAAAACCTAGTAGAAAAAATGTTATAGAAAAAATTCCACGATGACTTGTTTAGGTTCAATTCAGGAGCCTGCAAAAAGCCCTAACTTCCACAGATCATATTACCAAAAATATTGTGAACCAAGATCTGAAATTTTTCGACGACGTTCCTCAGGATTTCATCTTCGCACTGTAAAAATTTCAACTTCTTACCTTTGAATAAAAAATGTTATGGCGAAAATGCCATGATGACTTGTTAGGAGTAGCGAAACCCTAGAATCCAAAGCTCTAATACCAAGTGTTATGAAACTAGCTCAAAAAATAGAAGAGAAGAGAGATCAACGCCTTAGAGATTAGCCACTTCGAGGGGGAAACTTCCAATAAATTACATAAATGAACAATTCTTGGATGATACAAATGAAAAAACCTCCTTCTATATATAGGTGTCCATGGGGTCACAATATAATCCTAGCAGACCTAACAATCATAATGTAAGTAAACAATAATAAGGATATGGGGGTTACAAGGGTACAACAATAACAATAAACGGGCTATAGTAATAAAAAAAAGGGACTACACTAGTAATATGGGGAACTAACAGAATATGTATTGAATAGTATAATACTTTCCATTCCAATGGGAGGTGTTGATGTTGTACTAGGATTTCAGTGGCTACAATATTTGCGGACAATAGCTTTTAATTTTCAAGAGATTTCATTGACTTTATTTTTGGAAGGAAAGGAAGTTTAATTATGGGGTATCACAAGGAAGTTGGGAAAGATCATAAGAATCAATGTCATGACAAAGCTTCTAAAGAAATAAAAACATGGCGTAACTGCAAAATTATGCTCACTTGAAGTTCCAACATGAAAATCATCTATTTCTCCAAATAGCCAAAAAATATTGAAGAATCATTCCAAGGTCGTTGAAACTCCCAAAGGACTCCCACCTATTCGTGATCATGATCACACTATTCATTTGATTATAGGAATTTTTTGTCCAAACATCAGACCTTACAGATATCCTTATGTCAAAAAGAGCAAAATTGATCTTATGATTGCAGAAATGTTAAAGCCTAATATAATTCAACCTTGTCAAAGTTATTTCTATGCTCTAGTAGTATTAGCACACAAGAATGATGCATCATGGTGCATGTGTCCGAACTATAGGGAGCTCAACAAGAGCATTATTAAAGACATATTTCCCATTCCTATGATTGATGAATTATTGTATGAATTACATGGATCAATTGGTTTTACCAAGTTGGATCTCTATTTAGGATATCATCAAATTAGAATGAAGACTAAAGATATTCTGAAAAAAAAAATTTGAACTCATGACAATCATTTTGAATTTTTGGTTATGCTTTTTTACCTTACCAATGCACCTACTACATTTATAGGGTTGATGAATTCCATTTTCAAACCCTTCCTTACGAAATTTGTGTTAGTATTTTCTTACGATATACTAATCTACAACAGGTCTTAGAAGGATCATGTTCAACATGTTGATAGGGTGCTCAAATTATTGGAGGAGAAAAAATTATAAGAGGTGGAATATCTAGGTCATATTGTATCTCAGGAGGGTGTTAAGGTACACCCTAACAGAATTAAATACATTGAGGAATGGAAAGTCCCTACAACGATAAAGTATTTGTGAGGATTTCCTAGGTTAACAGGGTATTATGCAAATTTGTTAAGGATTATCGAAGAATAACACTAGCTCTTAAAAAATTATTGAAGAATGATTAATTTTTATGGATTCCTAAAGCAACTAAGGCCTTTTATCATATTAAAGAGGCAATGTGCCTAGCAACGATGTTAGCAATGCTAGAATTCACAAATACCTTTATTGTGGAATGTGATGCCTCAGGGAATAGAAATGGTGTTGTTTTAATGAAAGAAGGAAGACCCATTTATTTTGAAATCCGTCCAATCAAAGGAAAGTATTTACATAAAGCTATTTATGAGAAGGAAATGTTGGCAATACTACATGCCCTAACGAAATGGTGACCTTACCAACTGTGAAGAAACTTCAAGGTAAAAACTAACCATGATAGTATTAAATAATTTTTGGAAGAAAGAATAACTTAGGAAGAGCAGCAAAAATGGGTCACATAGATGTTGGGTTATGACTTTCAAGTCATCTACAAAAAAGGGAAGTTGAATGTTGTTGCAGATGCACTCTCAAGAAAGGATGAGTAGGTGGAAGCATTGCTTTGTGCCATTTATATTATCTAACTAGATTGGACAACCAAAGAAAGGGAGGAATTGAACAATGACAAATAAGTGTGGACACTAATTCAAAATTTGCAGGAAGATCCCAATAAATCTCATACATTTAGCTGGGAAAAGGATTCCTTATGGTACAAAGGTCGCTTATATATTTGTAAGAATTCCCAACTAAAACAAAAGACTCTTTTGGAATTGCATACATGTCCCATAGGAGGACACTTAGGATTTTTAAAGAATTACCAGAGGGTAAAGAAAGAATTTTTTGGGATGGCCTTAAATCTGAAATTCAAAATTTTTTGGTGGAATTTTTGGTTTGACAACAAAATAAAGTTGAGACAATTAAGTCCCTGGGTCTGCTACAATATTTATCCACTCCAAGTCAACGTTGGAAGCAGGTTTCAATGGATTTTATCACATGTTTACTTAATTCCAAATGAAATATTGTCATCATGGTGGTAGTTGATAGAATTACCAAGTATGCACACTTTTATGCATTAGCTCATCCATTTAAAGAAAGTACAGTTGCTACTGCATTGATAGAAACAATTAAAAAGCTACATGGAAATCAAAAGATTATTGTAAGTGTCAGATATCGATTTTTCACTCAAAATTTTGGATGGAATTATTTTCTTGTTTGGGTACTCAACTAGCTCATAGCTCTTCTTATCATCCTCAATATGATGGGAAAAATGAGATAGTGAAATTTTTTTTGGAAGGAAATCTTGATTATTTTGTATCTGATAAACAAGCACAATGGGTGAATTGGATACCTCTTCCTGAATGGTGGTATAACACTTCCTTCCACAGTGCAACAAAAATGACCCCATTTATGGCACTTTAGGGATATCATCCACCATCCATCACATCATATTTAAGAAGAAATTATAAGGTTCAAGCAGTGGAATAACACATCAATCATAAAAAACAAGCTCTCCAACTCTTAAAGGATAACCTAAATTTGGCAGAAAATTGAATGAAAAAAAAAAATATGAACATCACATCGAGTGAAGTTTTGATGCAAGAGACTAGTTATTTTTACAACCACAACCATACAAACAAATGTCCCTCAAGAAAACTAATAAGGATAATAAATTATTGCCAAAGTACTATGGTCCTTACAAGGTGTTTCAAAATATTGGTACTATGGCATACAAATTGGAGCTTCCTCCTTCTTCTCGAGTGCACCCAGTTTTCCATGTCTCATGCATAAATAAGGTTATAGGTGACAAATTCCACTTCAAAAAATATTTCCAAACTTGATCAGGAAGGAATTATAATATTGGAACCTGAAGCAGCCTTAGAAGCAAGAACTAGAAAACTATGAAATCGATCAATTTCAGAGTATCTCATCAAGTGGAAGAACTTATCCACTGAAAATTCCACATGGGAGGATGAGAATTTTATACAGAAGTATCTAGAGTGACTCAAGCATTAAGGACAGCGCTTTGTTGAAGGAGAGGGGAATGTTAGTTCCCTATAATACTACTGTAGTCCGTTATTGTTGTTAGTGTAGCGCCCCCATTGTTATTGTTGTACCATAGTAGTCCCCATATTGTTATTATTGTGCCCCATAAAATCCGACTATTGTTATTATTGTGCCCTTCCATTATTTTTGTTAGGTCGTCTAGGATTATATTCTGATCCCATAGATTCCTATACATAGAAAGGAGTCTTGGCCATTTTAATCATCTAAGAACTATTCATTTATGTAAAGTAAAGGAGGTTTCCCCCTCGAAGTGGATGATTTCTAAGGCATTGATCTCAATTTTGTTCTATTTTCGGAGCGTGTTTCATAACAATCCATTTTCGCTCAAAGGATACTAGCAACTAAGTTTTTTTTTCCATGCATATAATTTAATAAAAAATTATTCAATTACAATTTTCCCATCAACTTCTTCTTTGTGCACATAAGTAAGTAACCTTTCCAATACAATAGATATTATTATTATTACTATTATGCATGAAAATGTATATTCCCTTCTTAGGGAATACTAATATAATAGATACTATTAGCATGCATGTAAATGCAAGTTCATTTTCCAATTGCATCTTTTCCAAGATAGATCTATTTACAAGGTCTATTGTAATAATTTCAAGGATACTAGCAACATAGCTTTGTTTTCCATGCATATAATAAGATAAAAAATAATTCAAAGAACACTAATTCCTCAACGTATTCTTTTTTCTTGCCCGTCTATATAATTAGATAAAAACTTTATCAAATATAATTATCCCCTCATATTCTTCTTTGTGTATGTAACTAAGTAATCTTTACAATACAAAAGATATTATTATTATTAGTATTATGCATCCAAATGCATGTCTCCCTCTAAGGGAAGGATAACATAATAGATACTATTTTCATGGATGCAAATGAAAGTTCCTTATCCAAAAACATCTTTTCCAAGATAGAGCTATTTAGAAGGTCTACTGGACACACAAATGCATGCTTTGTTCTAAAAGAAAAAAATATAGTGTTAGTTATAATTTCTTGCGTGCGGATATATGTGTTCTTCCAATGTAAATCTAATATATTTATTGCATGTGATTACTCGTTTCTCTTCCAAGGTCTAGATAAAATCTCAGATACACACTATATTGGATTAATCAAATAAAGTTACATATATACATGAGGTATAGTCTCAAGATAGGGAAACTATCTTGGACACAAAATAAGTTGGTTGAGGGAATATCTCAATCTCACACCAAAATAGGAACTTAGTTTTAGCTAACATATGAAATAGGAACAGACTCTATACATAAAGAGAATCACAACTGAAGACAAGTAGGAATTACACATTCCAACACACCCCCTTAATGACTACTTGTCTCAATATCCATCTGCAAAATCTACATCTGGTCCATTTTGGTAATTATAATGGTTTCATTTGGTAATTACACTTTGTATCTTGTTCATGCTATTGTCGATGTCGATCTAAAGAAACAACCATCTACTGAAATGCATGGGTTCCCAACCGCTGCAACCGCGAGTCTACTAGGATGTCCTTCACATACACGGTTCATACAACCTCTCAAGGAACTCCCCTTAGATATAAATTTCACCTCATGGAGTCTAAAACCAATATGGCCCACCCAATTGTATCCATCTTGCATGACACACTCTTCTAGGATGTTAAAACTCCCTGACAGAGTGAACATTTAAAAAAGGTGTATGCATGCCTCTCTGGGTCTTACAACATGTACAAACAATAAATGACATGTAGATTTGCTCTAATTAAAAATTGTGACTCATAATCTACCATGGTCATGAGTCTATTCCACAAACTCACACAAACTTGATTGTTGTCCATCACAATAATTGTTGCTTCTACTTTTCTCCATCTTTTGAAAGTATTCCATTGCTTCAATCAATTTCTTCTAAAAATATATCTAACCTTGGCATATTCATCTTGAATCTTTCCATATTAAATTTTCTATTGTTAGAGTGAACATTTCTAAAAAATAGCATTTACATGCTAAGTTGATAAGGTTCAACATGCTTCAAAAAAATAATTTCAAGAAAACAATTCAATTCACCAAGCATTATGGAAGTAGAAAATGATAAACCACAACACTCCATAGAAAGCTCTTCATAGCACATCGTTCTGAGATGCTCTACGCAATCAAATTTTAGGTAATTCTCCCCATCATCGATCCACTTCGATCCACGCAGCCAACGATCTGTCTCAATTCTGGCTTCACATGTCACCATTCTCCTCTTTCTATTCATGCTCCACGCAAAGGGTACTGATCAATGACTCAGCACTTTGGCAATGCTATGGTAGGCAGCATAGACTGCTCCTCTAAGTAGGCAGGCAGCGCAAGGCAGTGCTCCTCCTCACATGTCAGCAATAGTGGCAGTGCAGATAAGTAGGCAGGTAGCGCAAAGCATGGCTCCTCCTCACACACCAACAACAGTGGCAGTGTAGATAAGTAGGTAGGCAACGCAAGGCAGCACAAGGCAACGCTCCTCCTCACATGCCAGAAATATTGGCAATGTATATGAGTAGGCAGGAAATGCTCCTCCTCACATGACAGCAATAGTGGCAATGAAAAAAAGTAGGCAGGCAGTGCAAGGCAACACTCCTCCTCACACACTAACAATAGTGGCAGTGCAGATAAGTAGGCAGGTAGCGTAAGGCAGCGCTCCTCCTCACAGGCCAACAACAATGGCAGTGTAGATAAGTAGGCAGACAGCACAAGGCAACACTCCTCCTCACATGCCAGCAACAGTGGCAGTGCAGATAAATAGGTAGGTAGCGCAAGGCTCCTCCTTAAAGTAAGTAGTAGGCAGCGCAGATTGCTCCTCTAGGTAGGCACGCAGTGCTAAGCTCCTCCTCACACAACTCTGCTCTTGTGTGAAATGTGTACTCCAGATTGTATGTAATGGTTAGATGAATTCCCTTCTCTAACATGGCAGTATTTCCATCAAATTCTCCAGTAGGTTCAAGCACCATTGACTCCTTTCCTAGAAATATTTGTGAATAACACCTGTGATGAAATCATATTGAAACCAACATTTGAGGACTCAACCCTTCTCAGTGGTCTCGTCCACCCTCTCACCATACAACAATGGATCCACGAAGTGATCCATAAATAAAATGATCCACGAAAATTTCATACCCACAACCCAAACGGTCCCAATACCCCTCTACCAGCAGCTCCTCCACCATTGCTGCAGCTATAAATTGAGTTGCCTTCAACTACTAACAACTTGCACATGAGAAAATAAAATATTTCCATAATCCTTTCTCATAAATGCATGTATCACTCAACATGCTACATGTGTAGCCATAATAAGGGTTTGTTGTTTTCTATCAAAGAGAAAAAAGATTCTGCTTCATGCAAAATATGCTCATAGTACACATATTACCTTGGGTCAGTGCTCTTTCTTTCAAAGGGCCTCGGTTTTGAATTTGTTGAGTTAAAATTCTTGAGAGATGAGTATAACAACCGTGAGAACTACCAAACAACCAACTAGGGAATTGAAGAATAGGGAACCAGGTTACCGGGTTTGCACAAATCCACAAATTCCATCCAAGTCGCCTTCGACTGCTTCAATGGAAGCAGTGTCCGGGAATTAAAAATGAGCTCAATATCCAACTGATCCCCATCCGTTGCCTTGACTTCCAGGACAAAACCAGGCCAAAGCAACTCGTTCTCGATGACAAGCTCAACATACCACAATTCATCGATTTCTTCAATCGACCATTCGATGACATTTTCCTTTGTCTTGTCATGAAACCAAATAGCTCTGGGAACAGTCTGCAAAGAAGCCCATACTTTTCCTAGATCATCTTGCTCATTGTCATTCTCAATGAAGTCCTTTGTCTTAAACACCAGCGTCATGCCTGTCTTACCAACCTTTGTTCCATTTACGATCTTCCAAATCTCGTCTTCGCCAATCCAGCCCATGGTCAGATCCCTAAAACCCTTGGTCCCGATTGCCTTGGGCGAGATTAGAGCGGGATTCCTAGCTGGTGCACCAGATCCTTTGACACAGCGTGGCCCCATGTTATTTTTCCCCATACATCTGAGGCTGGATTGTATTGCCACGACAACTCTGCGATCATCCACGAATATGTCCAAAACGAAACTCCCACACTCTTCTCTGAAACGCCTTCTACACTTCCCCTCTAAACCACATATTCAACCACCAGCTGCTCTTCCCTTTCACCATCGTTTGGCATCTTGAATATCACCTTACCACAGAGGGAAACTACAACCAGAAAAACAAAAACTATTTCATTCATATAAATCTTGTTACAATGAAGGGCAGGCATCTTGTTAATATCATCAGAGAGGGGAACATATCGACCAGCCGCTTCCTCCAAATCCTTTGCCATTTTCCCCTTGCTCCCTTCCGTAGCTTCACCTTGCTTCCCTTATTTTCTCCACAGAAATTACTCTGTAGCTTATATTGAAAATGTTAAATGGCAGCGGGATTCGATTCCAACTAAATTAAATTTCAAAAAACATGTTGGGCTTCGCCCACCCTTCTGGATTTGCCTCACCACATATAATATTAAAAAATTTACATAATTTCGTACAAATAAGTGAAATTGTACCTCATTATATTCTATCATAATCACAGATCCATTAACGAGCCTGGCATAAGATAGAAGTTGACCTCATCAAAACAAAACATGGACATAAATGGAAGCAACACCCAGGCATGCATATAGCTATCACCTCTGTTGATGAATAGCTTGTTTTAAAAGGTGCTACTAATCAGAACGAGTTTTATTTGCCAAATAATGTTGTGTGATTGCATCCTGCAATTTTGTAGCCAATCATTAATAAGTTTTCTTCGTTTTGCTTGCCATGACCTATATCACAGCCTTCTCCAACAGCACTCCAGTTTCATAAGATCGCTCACTAATGTTGCAAAATGGATAAACAAAATTTAATAAAACTATATAAATATAGTTATTTATTTTCCTATGTCCATGAAGGGCCAAAGGCCCTTACAGGCTTTGATACGAAGATGAAATCTCAGATACACACTATATTGGATTAATCAAATAAAGTTACATATATACATGAGGCATAGTCTCAAGATAGGGAAGCTATCTTGGACGCACAATAAGTTGGTTAAGGGAATATCTCAACCTAACACCAAACTAGGAACTTAGTTTTTTCTAACCTATGAAATAGGAACAGATTCTATACATAGAGAGACTGACAACTAAAGGCAAGTAAGAATTACACATTCCAACAGGTCTTACATCATGCTTATTCTTTTATGGACGTGATTATGTGTTTCTCAAGGTCTAACATAAATATTATTATCAAAAAAATTACATATTTTCCATGCATAATTATTTTCAAAGAATATACCACCATAGGTGTAATTTTCATGGATGCAAAGATTAGATCTTCTTTCAAGAGATCAAACACAATAATTCAATTTTTAATGCAAGAAAATAACACATTTCCTTCCATGAAATATGAAACATGGTATTTCTATATAGTGCATGCAGGTAACTTATTTCCTATCAAGCATAGTAGTTCTATTTTCTACACATAAATAACTTATTTCCTCTCAAGAAATATCAAGCACACTATTTCTATTTTGGTGCATGCAAAGAACTTATTTCCTCTCTATAAACATCAAACTAACTAGTTCAATCTTTGTGCATGAAAATACTCGTCCATTTTCTATAAATGAAGCACATGTTTTAGTTTCAATAATTCTAACACACAATTAATCTTTTCGCTGCATGTAAATATATATTTTTATAACAGATTGGTTGTTCTTTGTACATGCACAAAATAATTTTATTTTCCAAAAGTGTAATGCATATCACCATTATTTGGTACTTACTCACACTTCTCTTTTTCAAGAATATAATAAAATAATGCATGCAAAATCTTTTCCCTTCTCCAAGAATATATTAGGATAATGTATGCAAAGTCATTCACATCTAAATATAATACAATGATACATACAATTAATATTTCTTTTTCAATAATTAACATAGAAAATTATTTCAAGAATTCAAATATACTCGATACTATTACTATGCACATATTCGTCTTAAGAGTCTACATGAATCATGCTAACACATACATCCATGAAATATTTTCAAAAATAAATTCATTTCTTGATCTTTTACCACACAAATCTTTTACCATGTAACTTCCTTTCAAGAAAGTAATATGCTTTCTTTATCTTTAGCTAAGAAATTTTCTTTGAAGAAAATAATATGATTTCTTAAACTTTTACCAGGGAATTTTCTTTCAATGAGGAAATATGGTTTCTTCATCTTTTATAAATAAATATCCTTGAAAGGCATAGTTACCTATATATTATTTGAAACACCCTTTAAATATTTGCAAGAGCAGAAATTTATAGAAGCATACCTCTAAAACTATGAGTAACCTCTTATCAATTGTCCTTGGAAGTGCACTAGATCTGTAAGCATCCCTCTACGAAACTTCCCAATGTAATTCACCGCCTTTCCTCTTACCATTACTTAAAAGATGTTTTCCGTAGACGACATCCAAAATCAAGAACATATATGTCGGATCCCCTTGACTGTTCCGGATTGATACTATAATCCTTCCAGTTGGTGTTGAGAGTTAGTTATCCCTTACAACTGACAGAACACGGACTTCTGTAAAGAGCTTGATTAGCCATCGAAAATAACGAGTAATGACTTCTTGTTCTTTAATGCATGCCGAAGGGTATTTTCAAAACCTTAGGAAAAGTTCTTGTGCTCCCAAATCTTAATCTATAAAGATTTTAGTTTTCAAGTATGTTAAAATTAGTTGTAACTAAATATTAATGGTGTGGTTCAATAAAATTCCACCGTAGTAATTTCAATAATAATTTCATAGTAGTAAATTGAGTGAATAAGATTAATCTTATTGATAAATATTTGTATTTGTTAATAAATTTTTAATAACGAAAGTAATTTTTTGTTATATAAATAAGGATTTTACATATATATATATATATATAATCTGTGTTTTTATTAAATATTTTAAATAAAAGATTTATAATTTAAATTATAATATTTTTTATTAAATAAAAAGGTAAATATTTTAATTTTTAATATTTTTCATTAAATAAAGGATATTTAGGTTTATATAGTTAAGTGATTTTTCAATTTTTTCAATTATAATATTAAAGTAGATCTAACATTTGTAACTTTGCAGAAAATGCATGGAGTTAGGAAATTTTTTAGTATTTACCAATCTGTAACTTTTTAAATTACTTTCTATATTCCTCGTGACCATTAGAATCACCATAATGAGTACATAGAGAAATATCCAGTCAAAGCTTTGTGAGTTACAAAATCATTAACTTCCATTTTTGTAGTATATTAACTTAAATTTCCTACCATAACTATGCATCAATTCTATGATTCTTTTAACTCAATTAGTAAGTCACATACTTGATAATATAAACATTCATGATGAAATAAATTAATATGTGAAAAATAGCACAATGAACAATCACATCATTACACATCGATTTACTATCGAAAAATCATAGGATGAAAACCAACAAAATTTTAATTTTGTTATTAAATTCTCATGAGGGTGTTCACCCCTCACTCAATGGTTATAAGGGAGTCTATCCCTTGACCATTGTCATAAAATATTACATATAAAAATCATCTTAAATCAAACATAAATATGTATAAGCTATTACAATCATCATTATATCATTTACCCATGAATCCTCAATCTCTATGTTTTTATGGTGTCACGGTATCCCTCTGTGGATCATCCTGTAGTTAGAATTCCTCAATATTCACAAATATTTATCTTCCACAATGCTAAACATGAACTATATTCAACACAAGTCACAATTATTTATTTTCATTGTTGTTGTTAGCACACTTGATATCATGATTAGATAAAATATTAATAAACCAATAATAGATCTTTATTAATGACACTTCAACCTTTATTTGCATGCCATAAAAAATAAGCATAATGTAATGAAATATTTTCTTTAACATAATTTCACATGCATTAGTATAAATAAAATCACTATCAAGCATCATATTTCCATCAAAACACTAACATAATCTTGCATGCACTTTCATATTCTTTCAAAAGGAAAGGTAACGTACTAGATATTGTTCTTGTGCATGCAAATGCATAACAAGCTTTCAGGAGAACTAGCCCAACAAGAAATTTTATTTGTGCCTACTATTATATTTTCTTTTCAAAATGGATTAATAAAATAGATTCTATACTTATACATGTGGGTGCATGTTCTTTTCCAGAAACATATTTTCCATAGGAGAGTTTCTCACAATGACTATTATCTATAAAAATTCAAGTTCTATTTCAAACAACGTTAACATAATAGCTATAATTTTGTGCACGCAACTACTTGTCGTTTCTAGCAGAAAATGACATGATAGATTGTTTTTCTTGCAAGTGAAAGATATATTTCTTTCCAAAGGAAACTAAATAAATCTTACATGGAAAAATAAATGCATTTAGTTTCCAAGGGATCAAACACATAACATTTATTCTTGCATGCAAAGAAACATTTTCCTCTTACCAAAAACTATAGCCCAATATATATACATAATCCTCTCCCAAAAAAAACAGATACCATATCTAATCTCTTTATGTGTGCAAACACATAAATTTCCACAAAAGAAGGATAACATAGTCAATATTATGTGATTTCACATTCCTTTTATCTAGAAATCTAATACTAAAGAAATAAATTTCCATGCATGCAATTGTATATGTTTACCTGAAATATCTTCCAAAGGATTATTAACATAATAAGGCATATGGCTACTAGTTTTCCTCTTGAATAATCTAATTCAATAATGCATACAAGGAAATGTTTTGGTCTTCTCTTATTTTTGAAGATTTCTAACAAAACAAATACTTCCTTACACACACACACACTATTATGAAACCAACTCCAAAAATATAAGAAAAGAGATATCAACGCCTTGGAAATCAACCATTTCGAGGAGGAAACCTCCTTTACATTACATAATTGAACAATTCTAGGATGATTCAAATGATAAAACCTCCTTTCTATATATAGGAGTCCATGGAGTCACAACATAAGCATAGCCAACCTAGCAATAATAACATAGGGGCACAATAATAACAATATGATGGTTACAAGGGTATAACAATAACAATAAGGGGCTATACTAACAACAATAAGAGACTAAACTAGTAATTTAGGGACCTAACATGCCCCTCTCCTTCAGAAAAGTGTTGTCCTAAATGCTTTAGTAGCTCTGGATGATTCTGTATAAAATCCTCGTCCTCCCATGTAGAATCTTCAGTGGGTAAGTTCTTCCACTTGATGAGATACTATGAAGTTGATCGATTTTGTAGTTGTCGAGTTCTTGTTTCTGTGACTACTTCAGTTTCCAATATCATTTTTCCTTCCTCATCAAGTTCTGGAAATATTATTTGAACTAGAATTTTTTCACCTATAACCTTCTTTAAGAATGAAACATGAAAAACTGGATGCACTAGCGAAGAAGCAGGAAGATCCAATTTGTATCCCATGGTACCAATATTTTACAACACCTTGTAAGCATCATAGTACTTTGGCGATAATTTATTATCCTTATTAGCTTGCTTGAGGGATATTTTTTTGTATGGTTGTAGCCATACAAATAACCAGTCTTCTAAATCAAAACTTCTCTTGTTGCATTGTTGATTAGCCTATTGTTTCATTCGATTTTGTGAGAAAATTAGCTTATCCTTTAAGAGTTGGAGAACTTGTTGTTGATTCTCGATGTGATCTTCAAATGACTGAACCTTAGAATTTTCTCTTAAATATGATGTGATGGACAGTGGATGATATCCATAAAGTGCCTTAAATGGGGTCATTTTTGCTGCAGTATGGAAGGGAGTGTTATACCACCATTCATCTAGAGGTAACCACTTGAACCATTGTGTTTGTTTACCAGATATAAAAAAATGAAGATATCCTTCCAAAAATTTGTTCACTATCCCAGTTTAACCGTCAGATTGATGATGATAAGATGAGCTATAAGCTAGTTTACCACCCAAACAAGAAAATAATTCCATCCAAAAATTTCCAGTAAAAATGGTATCTTTGTCGCTTACAACAATCTTTGAGTTTCCATGTAGGTTTTGAATTTTTTCCATAAATGTTGTAGAAATTGTAATTTATTTAAGTGGATGATATAATGCACAAAAGTGTGCATACTTGGTAAGTCTATCAACTACCACCATGATGACACTCTTTCCTTTGGACTTAGGTAAACATGAGATAAAATCCAATGAAATCTCCTCCCAACAATGACTTGGAATGGATAAACGATGTAGAAGACCCAACCTCTTAATAGTCTCAACTTTATTTTGTTGGCAAACCAAACATTGTGCCACAAAATTTTGAATATCAGATTTAAGGCCATCCCAAGAAAATTCTTTCTTCACCTTGTGGTAAGTTCTTAAAAATCCCGACTATCCTCCTAAAAAATAAGTGTGCAATTCCAAAATAATATTTTGTTTTATTTCGGAATTATTACAAAGATATAAGTGATATTTGTACCATAACGAGGCATTTTTCAAACTAAATGTATCAATTGTACTAGGATCTTACTGCAACTTTTGAATGATTTTCCACACTTCTTCTTCCTTCTTCCATTCATCCCTTTCTTTTGTTATCCAATCTGGTTGGATAATATAAATGGCACAAAGCAATGCTTCCACCTCTTCATCCTTTCTTGAGAGTGCATTTGCAAAAAAATTTAGCTTCCCTTTTTTGTAGATGATTTCATAGTCATAACCCAAAATCTTTGTGAACCATTTTTTATGCTCTTCTGAAGATAGTATTTATTCCAAAAAATGTTTAAGACTATCATGATCAAATTTTACCTAGAAATTTCTTCCCATTAAGTAAGGTCGCCATTTCTCTAGTTCCTGTAGTTTTGCGAACATTTCCTTCTCATAAGTAGCTTTCTGTAAATACTTTCCTTTGATTGGACGACCTTAAAAATAATTGGGTCTTCCTTCTTGCAATAAAACAACACCAATTCCATTTATTGAGGTAGTACATTCCACAGTAAAGTTTTTTGTGAAGTCTCGCATAGCTAAGAACAGTGCTAGGAATATTTCCTCTTTAAGATGTTTAAAGTCCTTAGTTTCTTCAGGAGTCCATGAAAATGAATCTTTCTTCAATAATGTTGTTAGAGGTGATACTATTCTCCCATGATTCTTAAAAAACTTGCTATAATACCCTGTTAACCCAAAAAATACTCACAACTAATTTATGGCTGCAGGGAATTTCCATCCCTTAATGGCTTTAATTTTTTTAGGGTCTACCTTAACACCCTTGCGAGATAAAATATGACCTAGATATTCCACCTCTTGTACTCCAAAAAGATAATTGGAGGTTTTTTCATATAAGTGATTCTCCTCCAATAGTTTGAGCTCCCTGTCAACATGTTGAACGTGATCCTTCAAAGGTCTGTTGTAGATCAGTATATCATAAAAAAATACTAACACAAATTTTCTAAGAAAGGGTTTGAAAATGGAATTCATCAACCCTTGAAATGCAGAAGGTGAATTGGTAAGGCATGAATGAAAATTCATAATATTTCTCATGAGTTCGAAACGTTTTTTTCAGAATATATCTAGTCTTCATTCTAATTTCATGATATCCTGAATGAATATCCAACTTGATAAAATAAATTTTTCCATGTAATTCATCCAATAATTCATCAATCATAGGAATAGGAAATTTATCTTCAATAGTGAGCTTATTGAGCTCCCTATAATCTAAACACATGCACCATGATCCGTCCTTCTTGTGAACCAATACTACTGTAGAAGAGAAAGAACTTTGACTAGGTTGAATTATACCAGACTCTAACATTTTTGCAATCATACGTCCAATTTCGCTCTTTTGGACATAAGGATATCTATAAGGCATGATATTTGGAGGAAAAATTCTTGGAATGAAATGAATAACATGATCATGATCAGAAATATGTGGGAGTCCTTTGGGAGTTTCATACACCTTCGAAAGCGTTTCCTAGAGTTTTTGGAGATTTCTAGAAAGAGATGATTTTGATGTTGGAACTTCTAGTGAGTGTAATTGTGCAATTACGCCTAGTTATTCTTTCTTTAGAATCTTGTTTATGACATTAGAGCTTACTATATTTCCAAGCTTCCTTGCGATGCCCTGTAATTTGACTTCCTTTCTTATCAAAAAATATTTCAAGAAATGTTCTTGAAAATTAAAAGCTAGCATCCCCAGAGATTGTAGCCATTGTTCTCCTAGTACAATTTCATCACCTCCCATTGGAATGGAAAGAATTGGACTATTCAATACATATTCCCCCGTGGTTAGCTTCATATTATGGAATTTTCCAAAGCAATTTATAGTTCCTCCATTTGTAGACATCACTTGAAATTCTGGTGCTGAGTATAGGACACAATTAAAATCCTTGGCTACCTTACAATGAATAAAATTATGGGTACTACCTGAAACAATCAACACTATCACCTTTTTCTTCTTAATATGTCTGTCTATATTGAGAGTTTGAGGAGTGGTAATTCTTGCCAAAGAATTACATGATATCGTCGAACTCATCTCTTATTTATCTAGGGTTGGTTCATGGTGTATATCCTCTTCTTTTGAAGTTTCTTGTTCATTTTGTTCCTCATGTAAAATAATTTCTTCTCAGCACACTTATGACCTTTAGTGTATTTTCCATCATGACTGTAGCAAAGCCCTTTTGCTCTTTTTTCTTCAAATTTTTGTCATTTAAACCTTGTAGGCTATGGAAGTATAGGAGTGGCAACACTTTCATATTTATAGATGTGAGTGGTAGGCTTCCTTGTCGCCATAATTCTACATTCAATTTTTCTTACCAACCTGAATGCCTTCTCAAATGAATTAGGTTCCCAAACGCGAACCTCATTTTTAATGTATCCTTTAAAGTCCCTATGAAGACATGAAACCTGTGTTCCTTTGGAATATCAGTTACCCTTATATTCAATTTTTGGAAGTCCTCAATGTGCTCCACCATTCAACCCATTTGTTTGAGATTTATGAATTGAATAAAGAAGGTGTTTCTCTTTGTATCCTCATAATGTTCTATCATTTATTCCATAAAAATTGAACAAGTGAATTTGTTTTAGGGGAGCAAAGCCATCAATACCATACAAATGTATTTTGTTCTAAATATAAAGTTTCAATGTGTACCATTTGTGTGTTTTGAAAATTATTGAGCTCAAAATATTGCTCCATCTCTAATATTCATGTTACGAGATCGTTACCATAAAAATTCCTGATATCAATCTTAGCTTCCATGTCACCACCTTAGCTTCCATGCCATCGATATTAGCTTCCATGTCACCACCTTAGCTTCCATGCCATCGATCTTAGCTTCCATTCCATTATTCAAACCATCCATCTTAGCTTTCACACATTTCTTCAAAGATTCCATTTAATCTTTTGTTGCTCTTTGCGAGAGTGAAATTTGGTGCACATGCTCTCGTAATTTTGATATATCATGTTTCAATTCTTCATCTTCATGACTCGTAGTAGAGTGATTTTAGGGCTTAGTGGGTGTTGAATTTTTTTATGAGGCATTTAGAAACCCAATATTCATATCTATGCTTCAATATGCCCTTGGAATCATTTCAAACTGATTTTTCAAACAATACTTATGCAATTTGAAAACAAAATATAAAATTTTTTCTTTCTTTTGAAGATCTTGATATTAAAACTGAATTATCTCTATGATTTCAAATATTTAATATCTAAAATTTGGTCATGTATTATCCCTCCAAATCTTCTTTCAAATGCCACAGATCTAGCCTAATTTGGATTCTTCAAGAAAACATTATGCCCAATATCCCTCAATGATCTAATTACGGATCAGTTCAGTAGAGTAAAGTTTCATGGTGTTCCACGTGTCACTGTTTCATCCTTTAGCTCTGAAATTGATATACAAGAAACTTCAGTCCATGTACTTTCAGCCAAATTTTACATAATTCCAATCCGATGCTCGGATACAAAGTTATGGAAATTTTCCCAAGGTCACCTATTTTAGATGAAATTCAGGAGCCTGACAAAACCCTAAATTCCACACATCATATCTATGAAATTATTATCAACCAAGATCTGAAATTTTTATATGAGGTTCCTCAGGATTCCATCTTCATGTGATATAAATTTCAGCTTTCGAACCTTTGCATAAAAAATTTATTGCGAAAATTCCATGATGACCTGTTTGGAGTAGCGAAACTCTAGAATCCAAAGATCTGATACCAAATTTTATGAAAGCAGCTCCAAAAATAGAATAAAAGAGAGATCAACGTCATGGAAATCAACCACTTCGAGGGGGAAACCTCCTTTAAATTACATAAATGAACAATTCTTGGATGATTCAAATGAAAAAACCTGCATTCTATATATACGAGTCCATGGGGTCACAATATAATCCTAGCCGACCTAACAATAATAATGTAAGGGCACAATAATAAGACACTAAAATAGTAATATATGGACCTAACACACACACACACAGATATATATATTCGAAAGGATATAACACAATAATTATTATTTTTCCAAAAGTAAGGTCACTCGCTAGCTATTATGCATGAAAAAAAAATATTTTCTATCATTTAACACATGATAAAGATTTTCACTATTTCCTCAAGAAATAACATGAAGAAAAAATCCTTCTCAAATAACACAACCAATTGACTTTTATGAAAAGTTATTATGTGCAATATTTCTCACTACAATTACTTATCTATTTTTGCACGACTCAAGATTCCTATGGATGTAAAATCACATAATAATTTCCAATAGATCCAATATACTATATATTATTGCTATTCGCATAAGCACATATTCTCTTTAAGAGTCTAATATTTCTCTTAGAAAATTTAATGCATATGGAAAATGTGAACATCATTAGCAATATCTCAAATAAAATAACTTATTTCCTTTTCAAGAATTATCAACATAATTACATTCTATTTTTTTATGTCTGTGAATAACATATTTCTTTACAATAACTATCAACATTATTATTCAACTTTTTTTCATGCGAATAAATTTTTAATTTTTAAGAAATATCATACTTAATAGTTATTGATTTATGCATGAAATTAATTTATTTCTTTACAAGAATATTAACACAATATTGACCTCAGTGTATATATATATATATATATATATATATATATATATATATATATATATATATAACAACTATTCTTATCGCAATTAAAAACAAAATGGAAACACTTTATTTTACTTTATTTTCCCTTTTTTATTCATGAACTTTGGGCATTGTTTCCAAACATATGGAAATGAATTTTTGAGAAACAAAGGAGGTTTTTTGTTGTTAACTAGTTAGTTAAAAAGAAACTTTCTCTTTTACATAGGTGTCATGGTCTGGAAGATTCGAATGAATATTTTCACCTTATGTTTCTATATTTAAATATTAAATAATTTCATTTTTTGGCCATCCACATTGGACACCTTTTTCCAGCATTAAAAATTATTTTTTCAAATCCGAAAGAGATGCTTGGCTAGAACAAGAGTATTTACGAAAACCTCTTTCATTGTTTACACATATATATGACATTTTAAGATATAGGAAGATATATTTGGACACTATTTTTCAATAATTCATGCATCTCACATAATTATTTAGCCATGAAAATATTTTAAGAATTTAATGCAGATGAAATGTTTAAGAATTCAATAAGTAAAACACTTATTCCTCTATTCATGGAAGTGTATGGAGGTTTTTCCAAGAAAATAAACTCGACTCATTATCTTGTGAAAATTTTCAAGAAAATAAATTTGATTTTTATTTCTTCATGCTCCATATGCAAGCACAATAATTTTCAAAGAGCATAAGTACTTATCTTTAATGCAAAATTTTCAAAAATCATAGTTACTTATCTTTTTTTTGGCTCCATTTTACAGGTATTTTGTCATTAGTTATAATATTTTCCCATAGTATTACACTAAGTAGAATTAAGAGAATGCATTACATTTTCTAAATCTAAAAGCATTCCATAAATCAACCATAAGTCACTACAAAAATTAGATTTTTCCTAAATACTAAAATAACTCCATAAATTATCCACAAATCATATTTTTCTAAATTCTACAATCACTTAATAAATCATCATAAATCTCTCATGCTTTTTACAAGGTAGACTTGCTTTTTCCTTATGAACACAATATCACTTATCCATAACTTTTCTAAAATTATTACTCATAAAATATACCAACTCGGAGATATAATTTATTTAGATAGAAGAATTTAAATTACTCACAATATAAGAAGGAGGAATTAATTCTTTTAATATTCTTATTATTAAGAATTAGAAGAATATTATTTTTATAATATCCATTTATTAATTATTTAATAATTAATAATATTTAATTATTCAAAAACACTCATTTTACAACTGTTTTTATCATGGTAGCTTATGCCACAAATATTACATACTCCACCCCTTAAAGAGAACACCATCATCAGTGGTATTCTCCTGTTGGAATATTAACTTGTATTCATAATATAAGATTCTAAATAACAAAAAATGGAATTATTTACCTTCAAAATAAATGATTTTTATGATTTTTATGTTTAATAAATAAAATCAATAATATTTATCAAATGAAATTCTTTTCATTATCAATTATTTATACAATATAAAATAATACTTTAATCATAATACTTCCATAGGCACTCAGAGCACCAAAAATTTAATAATCAAAATGATAAAAATTAAATAAATTGCATATTGTATTTTATTTAGGGGTTGCACGAGTATTTCGTTCCCACTCGTGTTGTTTTCAAATTACCATATTTCTCTCCCATAGTGATTTCAATCAAATTCAAACTCATGGTATTTATATCTAGCCATTTTACTTGGTATTTGATGAATTTAGAGTTCAATAGCTCATCCTTTTATCCAATATAAATTATTTCGGTAAGATACATATATTACAATTTTTTTCCTCTATGCACGCATATAGATAATCCTTTTCGAGCATGTTCATTTCCTTATACAGATCTACAAAAAAAACCTATTTCATCAAAGTTTTTGCTTAGATAAATTAATAGATCATGCATACAAAAAGATAACACACACAACATATTAGAGACCTACAAATTATAGTCTATTCTAACATCCAACATATTTAGAAAATTTTGAAATCAATAATAGAACATAGACATAATTTCGAATAACTCTAGTTACTGTATGGGAATTATTCAAGAACCGAGAATATTCCACCCAAATTTAAACTATATTCAATAATTACCCACCGATCTATGATCTACTTGCCACTAGAACTAACAACCTTATTGATTCCTTGGTGCTTTCTTTGGAGCATATTTTTACCAGCATCCTGCTTTAAGGTCTGTTAACCTTTTCGCTAGGCCTTTTCTTCTTATTTTTTCCAAAAAAGTTTCTTTTATTTTTCTTTAAAGCACATATTTCTCTCCCGTTATTCTTTATTCCACTACACTTAGTACCTATCTCTAACTATGTGTTTAAAATAATATTTATCACCAATTATGTTAATATTCTCCTTTTATTATTTTCTCCTAGGGATTTTTAGGAGACATTTAGGGAAGGTCAATCTTGGATTTAACCACTAGTAGGTTTCATAAGATGGTAAGCAGTGTTTTAAAAATCTAGAGTTATTTCATGAGTATCCCAAATAATGTATTCGCTAACTCAATAATAAAATAAAATATTACATCATCACATCAATCTCATCATGGCTTCCATACCCATTCAATTCAATAATAATTCAATGTCTAAAAATCCAATAAATCTTACATAACTACCTGTTTGAATATTATCGTTAAATAAAAGTAAAAGTTATGTACATCCAGCTTCCATACTTGACCCTCATCATAGATCGCACAATTTCTAAAACTACATTGACAGAAAATCATCACATGTCATAGAGGTGGTATACATTTCAAATTTCCACATAATAATAATCACAAAAATTTGGAAAAAAAAGTAACATATATTTCATACCATAGAATTATATTTTCTTTAAGGTACAACCTTACCAACCATCAATATTATAGAAAAATAATAGTCCCATTGAACACTAGTATACAAAATGCGATTTTTGTTTCTTTACAATTAGCTTATTGCCACGCAAGCTACAACCATTGGGGAATTTTGGGAAACAAATTTGAAATCATGTAATATAAAACCATTGAGGCATTTTATCAAATGGTTTTCAAGCATGAAATCTATATCAATTGAGGCATTTTAATTTTCCTTAAAATATACAACCACTGAGGCATTTTATGAAATGGTTTGAAAGCATTAAATCTATATATAGTGATTATTTGCTTACCCATCCTAAATTTTGTTTCAACACAAAGTGTGATTTATTAGATATTTATTCCCAATATAAAGAAAAATCATTTAATTTTACTCCTAGATATCTCTTATGAAAAAAATTGGGAAAGGTTATTTTTTTCCATTCCATCCTGACCACTTAGGTTGGAATTATGATCTCAAAATTCATGTTCGTTTCCATGTTATTAAATTTAAAATATTCAATAGATCACCATAATTATTTTATAATTAAAATATAATATATTTTCCTTGTTAAAAATAGTTCAAAAACTAAAAAAATTCACACATCAAACTCGGGTATTACATATTCCCCCCATAAAACAAGAACACCATACTCAGTGTTCAAAATTAAGCCATTTAGTCCTTGAAAGTGTGGGATAAAATTCCTTCATGCGATCGTCATGTTCCCAAGTGACCTCCTCGGGTATAAGCTGTCTCCATTGCACTTTAACATGAGCGACGGTTCTATTCCGGAGCATGGTTTCTTCCTGATCAAAGATACAAAGTTTTTCTGGAATAATGTCCCATTATGGTTCCACCAATATCAAATTCGAGTAAACTACGTCGAAAGGGTAATATACCTATTTTTTCAATAATGATACATGAAAAACATTATGAATTCTAACATGACTAGGTAGATCCAACTGATATACCATTGGACCCACTCGACCCAAAATCTCGAATGGCCCACAAAATCATGGTGCCAACTTAGCACAACTTCGAGTATTGAGGGTACCTTTCTAAGGTTCAACCCTCAAATAGACATGATCTCCCACTTTAAACTCCTTATGTGTCTTCTTTTTTTCTACATCACTATTATGTTGGTATTTAGTGGTCTTGATATTACGCTGCATTTTCCCTACTATATTGTCCAGTTCATACAATTCATGCATCATGAGGACCAACCTATCCTCATGTTTACTCCAACTGAGTGGTGTATGGCATTTTCTCCCATATGAAGCCTCAAAGGGGTTCGTTTTTATAGAGGCTTCATAGTCATTTTTATAAGAAAATTAGGCTAAATGTACAAAATATTGCCACTTTTTGGGCCTATCCATTACATACATCCAGAGCATCTCCTCCAAAATCTGATGTGTCCTTTCAATATGGTTGTCTGTCTATGGATGGTATGTAGTACTGAAAATTAGTTTGGTCCCCATTCCTCCTAACAAATATTTCCATAAGTTCAATGTAAATTTTTCATCTCTATCGGAGACTATCATCTTTGGTATCCCCCTAAGTCTGACAAAATGTTTCATGAAAATATTAACCACCTACGTTGTTCCAAACATAG
Source organism: Pinus albicaulis (assembly GCA_034641835.2). Taxonomy (NCBI): domain Eukaryota; kingdom Viridiplantae; phylum Streptophyta; class Pinopsida; order Pinales; family Pinaceae; genus Pinus; species Pinus albicaulis. The sequence continues at coordinate 1,257,588,629 of CM076582.1, forward strand.
ATTGCACGGGAATAAAATATGTACCTTTAGTTAGCGTGTATACCACTAATATGATGGAGTCATGTTGATATTTAGTCCTAGGTAGACCCATTATAAATTCCATGGAGATCACCTCCCATTTCCATTTTGAAATTGGTAATGGGTTTAACAATCCTGCCCAGTGTTTATGTTCCACTTTTACTTGTCGGCACTCTAAACACTTTTCCAAGTAATCTGCTACTTTTTTATTCATTCCAATCTATAATTTTTTTTCCTAATGTTGTTACCATTTTTTGATATCCTTGATGACCCACGTATGGTATCTTATGGTATTCATCTAGTATCATATGTTTAAAGGCAAGCACATTAGGAATATACAACCCATGTTGATACATAATAGGCCTTTATGGTTTATGGAATACCGAGGAATTCTTTATGTTGTATTTTTAGTTTCATTTGTTGATATTGTGGTTCTTTTGGTAGGGATTTATGTAACTACTCCAAAATATTCCTTCACGGTGCTAGACACATTAGTTATCAAAGAACGGGCATCACTATTTAATGCGTCTGCAATTTTATTTTCCTTTCCCTTGGGATGCTTAATATCAAACTCAAATTCACTATGGAAAGCTAACCACCTTGCTTTTCTTGCATTAAAATATGGTTTTAAAGAAAGATTTCAAACTAATATGGTTGGTCATTAGCACAAAATTGTTTCCCTACAGTTAATTCCTACCCATATTCAAGGGATGTATGACAAAAAAAAAATTCTAAGTCATATAATATATAAATTTTCTCATGATTTTTCAACTTCCTTGATTGATAGGATATGACAACATTATCTTTTAGTAATACCCATCCTAGCCCTTCTAGATAAGCATTTGTCTAGAAAATAAACTCCTTGTTTAGATATGCAATTTTTAAGATGGGGGTTGTGGTCAGTTTTTGTTTTAGTGTTTCAAAGTTGTCCTAGTAGTTGGTTGTCCATTCAAATTTTACCCCTTCTTCTATAAGGAGGTAATGGGGTAAGCTACTTTTTAAAATCCTTCCACAAATCTACAATAGTATCGTGACATCCCCATGAATGAATGAATTTCTAGTATATCCTGTGGTGTAGGCATGCTGATAATTTCTTGAACTTGCTCAGGATCCACTGATAATCTTTCTTTAGAGATAATATGTGCCAAATATTGAATTTTGGGCTTATAAAAATCACAATTGATGAGTTTAGAATAAAGGTTGTTTTCCCTTAAATTTTGCAGCACTAATATGAGATTTTCATGGCATTCCTCCTCATTCTTAGAGTATACCAGAATGTTATCTAAGATTACTAGCACGAATGTATCTAGACATTTGTGGAGGACACTATTCATGAGACACATGAAGGTGGTGGGGGCGTTGGTGAGATGAAAAGGTTATACCACAAACTTGTTATGCCCATATATTTTCCTAAAAAAATTTTTATGGATATCTTTGTCTTTTATTCGAAGCTGATCGTAACCAGTTCACAAATAAATTTTCGAAAAGACCGTTCCTACCCTCACTTGATCAAAAAAATCATGAATTTTGGGTAGGGATATATTTTTTTGATATTCAACTTATTTATTTGTCTATAGTCAATGCACATTCTGAAATTTCCATCTTTTTTCTTGACAAAAAACAATGATTCTCCCTATGGGGACACACTTAGCCTAATGTAGCCTTTATTTAACAGTTTCTGCAACTGCAGTTATAACTCCAACACCTCTGTTTTATTCATTCTATATGCGACTTTGGACATCGGAGTAGCTCCTCACACTAACTCAATAGAGAAATATATGTCTGTATGAGGCGGTAGCTCAGGAATTTCCTGAGAAAAAACATCTTGGAAAATAACCATTATAATAACCATTATCATTACCCAGATAAATATTATTTAAAACCATAATGAGCTACAGAACCATTAAAATCCATTCTTGTAGTATATTAACTTAAATGTCATACTATAACGATGCAACAATTCCATGATTATTTTAACTCAATTAATAAATCACATACTTGATAATATAAATATGACATCATGTAATAAATTTATATTAGAAAATTGACACAATGAACAAGAACATCATTACACATCGATATACCTTGGAAACCCCGTCGGCTGAAAACTAGCAAATGTTTAATTTTATTATTAAATGATCATGAGGTTGTTCACTCCTCACTGAATGGTTATAAGGGAGTCCATCCCTTGACCATTTTCTTAAAATATTGCATATAAAAATCAAATTAAATGAAACATGACTAGGTATAACCTATTACAATCATCATGATATCATTTACCCATGAATCCTTAATCTATATGCCTTTATGGTCTGGAAGTTTCCAACTATGGATCATCTTGTAGTTAGAATTCCTCAATATACACAAATATTTATCTTCCACAATGTTAAATATGAACTATAATTTACATAAGTCACCATTATTTATTTTCATTGCTGTTGTCACACTTGATATCTTGATTAGATAAAATATTAATAAACCAATAATATTTTTTTATTAGTGACACATCAACCTCTATTTGTGTGCATGCATAAAACATAAAAAAAATGTAATGAAATATCTTCTTTAACATAATTTCACATGCATTAGCATAAATAAAATCGCTATCAAGCATCATATTTCCAACAACACACTAACATAATCTTGCATGCACTTTCATATTCTTTCCAAAGGAAATATAACATACTAGATATTGTTCTTATGCATGCAAATGCGTAACAAGCGTTCAGGAGAACTAGCCCAACAAGAAATTTTCTTTGTGCGTACTATTATCTTTTCTTTTCCAAATGGATTAATGCAATAGATTTTATACTTATGCATGTGTATGCATGTTCTTTTCCAAAAACATACTTTCCACGTGAGAGTTGTTCACAATTAAAAATTAAATCTCTATTTCAAACAACGTTAACATAGTAGTTATAATTTCGTGCATGCAACTACTTTTCCTTTCTAACAAGAAATAACCTAATAGCATGTTCTTCTTGCAAGTGAAACATATATTTCTTTCCAAATGAAACTAACTAAATCTTGGATGGAAAAATAAACACATTTCTTTTCCAAGAGATCAAACACATAACATTTATTCTTGCATGCAAAGAAAATTTTTCCTTTTACCAAAACATATAGCCGAATATATATACATAATCTTATACCAAAAGAAAATAATACCATAGCTAATCCCTTTATGTGTGCAAACACAAATAGTCTTTCACAAAAGAAGGATAAAACAATCAATATTATGTGATTTCACCTTAATTTTCTCTAGAAATCTAATACTACAAATATAACGTTCCATGTATGAAATTGTATATGTTCACCTAAAATATCTTCCAAATTAATCTTAACACAATAAAGCATGTGATTATCAATATTCATCTCCAAGAATCTAATTCAATGATGCATACAAGGACATGTTTTGGCCTTCTCTTATTTTTGGAGAGTTATAATAGAATAAATACTTCCATATATATATATATATATATATATATATATATATATATATATTCCAAAGAATATAACACACTAATTATTCTTTTTCCAAAAGTTAGCTGACTTACTAGCTATTATGCATGCAATACAAAGTATTTTCCTCTCATTTAACACATCAAACAAATTTGCAATATTTCCCCGAGAAATAACAAGAATAAACAATGCTTCTCAAATAACAAAACCAATTGACTTTTATTAAAATTGTTTGTGTGCAATGTTTCTCAAAACAATTACTTATCTATTTTTACACAACTAAAGATTGCTATGGATGTAAAATCATATATTAATTTCTAGTAGATCCAATATACTAGATATTATTCCTATACACATAAGCAAACATTCTCTTTAAGGGTCCAATATTTCTCTTAAAAACTTTAATGCATATGGAACATGCGAACATCCTCAGTAACATCTTAAATAAAATAACTTAATTCATTTTCAATCATTAACAACATAATTGTTCTATTTTTTTATGCATGTGAATAAAATATTTATTTTAGGGAACTATCAACATGATTGTTCAACTTTTGTGCATGTGAATAACTTATTTATTTTTAATAAATATCAAACTTAATAGTTATTGGATTTTACATGAAATTAATTTATTTCTTTTCAAGAACATTAACACAATATTTGTCTCTCTATATGTTCATAACAACTATTCTTATGCAATGACAAACCAAATAAAAACACTTTATTTTACTCTTTTTTCATTTTTTAGTCATAAACTTTGGGCGTGGTTTCGAAATGTACGGAAACAAATTTTTGAGATAAAAAAGAGGTTTTTGTTTTTAATGGGTTAGTTAAAGAAAATATTTCTCCGTTTTTACATAGGTGTCATGGTTTGGAAGATTCAAACGGATATTTGCACCCTATGTTTCCAAATTTAAGTATTAAATAATTTCATGATTTTTTCATCCACTTTGGACACATTTTTCGACTATTGAAAAATAATTTTTCAAATTTGAAAGAGGTGTTTGGTGAGAACATGTGTGTTTACAAAAACCTCTTTCATTTTTTACACATATATCACATTTTATGATATAGGAGGATATATATATATATATATATATATATATTGGTAACTGAGGATAAAATATATTGGTTCAAAATAACACATTACATATGCTACAGGATAGGTTGGTAAGTAGATCTTAACCAATCCCAACCTTTGTTGCTTTCATAGTTGCATAAGTATGGGGCTTCCTCCTTGCAGGAAACCAACCCTGAAATACCATTAGGCAAAAAATTACAAAATGTGCCATGGATCTAGTGAAGGTAGAGGTTCTATGATAATAGCTGGAATACGAAGAAACTAGAAAAAATTGAGCAACCACATAGTCATGGTGTGTCTGCATCATCCTATGTGTCAGGATATTCTTCCTCGATATGGCAGGCATAATCCTACGCTATAGCCTCCTCTTCAATAGTAGGTTGCTATGAAGGCCTAGAGGTAGGTGCGGAGAATATGGGGGCGACCTGGTACTCAGAATCCGGTACCCGCATCCAAGTTCCCTCTGAGTCCATTATCCAAATGTTCATGTCTTCCCCGTCTGCCTCCTAAACTGGAAGAGGGTTAGTTTTGCCAGGCCTGGGGTTCTCCTGGTGCGCAATGGTGGATTTACTTGTTCCATTTCTACCTCTTTTCATTTCATGAATGGGGGCTTTCTCCTCTTGGCCATGCGTAGGGCTCTGGTGGCCATCCCTAGCATGCCTACCCAAAGAGGAGCCTTCAAAGAACTCCAAATGGTTATTAGGCCCTCGTTGGTAGTTTCTTGGGAACACACCTCATTGGCCACATATGATTTTTCTTTATTGTAGTCTCGAAGCCATGGGATCATGAAACAAAGGGTAGGTGGGGAAATAAGAGGTATGATGAAGGGGTTCAGACCAGAGACAATGAGTGCATAACAAAGTGCTGATGGGTAGGGAGGTGTGCAGATGGAGTTTGCATAGCAGGAAGAGCTTGGTGATGAGAACGCACAGTATGGATAAGCTAGCACAACTAAGGGAGTTGAGTTGAGGCACACATTCAAGAAGGTGCATGACTCGGAAGGATCTACGCAGTGCTGCTCTAGGGAGGGAGCGGCACAGCGGGAAAAGCATGCAGGGGGATGAAACTGAAACGCAAGAGGTAGAAGGAGAAAAATTTGAGTAACACTATACATAAGGGCTTCTCCTTTTCTAGGCCGATGGCATAAGCTCAGATGTTGAGCATTATTATGACATGCTCACAGGTGCATGCTGCAATAGACTACATGTGGGAGCATGTACTTCAAGTTATGTCAGAGTTTGATATCCATCCGGGAACTCATTCAAATGATTGCAACTAAGAGGAACCACACATGGTGGTTGTTGGCTTTGCGTATCTTTTGGATGCCTTCGCCTCGTCACCTCATGTGAATTATTGGAAAGAGGTGGATCCGCTTCAAGTGAAGGCTTGCATAGTAGCTCTTCCTCATCTAGAGCATAGGAGGGGTAGTGCCTATACGTGCATTCCATATCATCCACATTCGGAGTATAGGAAGATATATTTGGATACTATTTTCCAATAAATTATGCAAGTCACATAGTTATTTAGTAATGAAAATATTTTAAGGATTCAATGTAGATGAAATATTTTAAGAACTCAACAGGTAAAACACTTATTCCTCTATGCATGGAAGTGTATGGATGATTTTTGAAGAAGATAACCTTGACTCTTTACCATATGAAATTTTTCAAGAAAATAAATTAGATTGTTATTTCTTCATGCTCCATATGCAAACACAATAATTTTTACAGAGTATAGTTACTTATCTCTAATGCATAATTTTCAAACAGCACAGTTACTTATCTTTGTTTGGCTCCATTCTACATGTATTTTGTCATTACTTATCATATTATCCCATAGTCCTAAACTAAGTAGAATAAAGAGAATGCATCATATTTTCTAAATCTAAAAGCATTCCATAAATCACCCATAAATCACTCCATAAATAATTGTTTTCTTAAATACTAAAATAACTTCATAAATCATCCATAAATCACATTTTTCTAAATTTTCCAATAATTTAATAAATCATCCATAAATATAGAGTGCTTTTTCCAAGGTAGATTTTTTTTCTCCATATGAACAAAAATATTACTTATCCATAGCTTTTCTAAGACTATTACTCATAAAATATACCAGCTCCGAAATATAATTTATTTAGACAGAAGAATATAAATTATTCTCAATATAAGAATGAAGAATTAATTATTTTAATATTCTTTTAATTACGAATTAGAAGAATATTATTTTTATAATATCCATATAAGAATTAATAATATTTAATTATTCAACAACACTCATTTTACGAGTTTTTTATCATGGTAGCTTATGCAACGAATATTACATACTCTGCCCCTTAAAGAGAACACTGTCATCAGCGGTATTATCTTGTTGGAACATTAACTTGTACTCATAATATAAGAACCTAAATAGCAAGAAACATAATCATTTCCCTTTAGAATGAAATATTTTTACATTTAATATGTAAAATCAATACTGTTTATCAAATGAATTACTTTTCAATATCAATTATTTATGAAATTTCAAATAATAATTTAATCATAATACTTTCGCAGCCACTTAGAGAGCACCAACACTCTAATCATTAAAATGATAAAAAATTCTATCAAATGAATGTTGTATTTTATTTAGGGGTTACAGTAGTATTTATTTCCGACTCGTGTTGTTTGCAAACCAGTGTCTTTCTCTCCCACAGTAATTTCAATAAAATTGAAACTCATGGCATTTATATCGAGCCATTTTCCTCTAATCTATGATGAATTTAGAGTTCGATAGCTCAATGTTTTATCTAATACAAATTATTTCAGTCACATATATATTACAATTTATTTCCTCTATGGATGCATATAGGTAACCATTTTTCAACATGTTCATTTCCTTATACAGATCCACAAACACAACCTATTTCATCAAAAAAAATTCTTAGATAAATTAATAGATCATGCATAAAAAACTATAACATAAAAAACATATTAGAGACATGCAAATCATAGTCTATTCTAACATCCAACATCTTTAGAAAATTTTGAAATCAGTAATAGAAAATAGACATAATTTCATATAACTACAGTTACTGTCTAGGAATTATTCAGGAACTAAGCATATTACACCCAACCATGAACTATATTCAATAGTGACCCACCTATCTATGATGTACTTGAAACTAGAACCAACAAGATTATTGATTCGTTGGTGCTTTCTTTAGAGCATATTTTTAGTAGCATCATGCTTTAAGGTTTGCTAACCTTTTTCGTAGGCCTTTTCTTTTTATTTTTTCGAAAAAGTTTATTTTATTTTTCTTTATAGCATCTCTTTCTCTCCTACTATGCTTTATTCCACACTGCTTAGTACTTACCTCCAACTATTTCATTAAAATAAAATTTCTCTCCAATTATGTTAATATTACCCTTCTTTTATTACTTCCTCCTAAGTATTTTTAGGAGACATTTAGGGTAGGTCCATCTTGGACTTAATCACCAATAGGTGTTCATAATATGGTAAGAAGTATTTTAAAAATCTAGATTTATTTACTAAATATTGCAAAAAATGTATTCATTAACTCAGTAATAAAATAAAACATGACATCATCACATCAGTCTCATCATGGCTTCCATAGCCATTCAATTCAATAATAGTTCAAGGTCTAAAAAATCCAATGCAACTTACATAAATAATTATTTGAATGTTATCGTTAAATCAAAGGAAAAATTATGTACATCATGCATCCATACTTGACCCTCAACATAGATCCCACAATTTGTAAAGTTACATTGACAAAAAATCATTACATGTCATAGATGTGCTATACATTTCAAATTTCCAGATAATAATAATCATGAAATTTTGAAAAAAATATTAACATAATTTTCATAACATAGCATTATATTTTTTGTAAGGTACCACTTTACCAACCATCAATATTATAGAGAAATAATAGTCCCATTGAGCACTAGGATGCAAAATGCGATTTTTTTTTCTTTACAATTAGCTTGCAGCCATGTAAGCTACAATCATTGGGGAATTTTGGGAAACAAATTTGAAATCATGAAATCTACAACCACTGAGGAATTTTATAAAATGGTTTGCAAGCATGAAATCTACAGCCATTGAGGCATTTTAACAAATAGTTACTGGACATGAAATAAATTTCGATCAATATGTTTTAACTATCAAAGAGATAATAAAACTAGAACTTACACAATAGCATGAATAATACTAATATCATCAATATTAATTGTTTTTCAAAGAAACACAATAAAAAATCCCTACAAGACAACTAAAAATCAACAAAATTGACCAGGTTATGGAATCTAAGTATGAAAAGCATTTTGTTGGAATTAAAGGGGGGTTACATGGCCTTTAGGTAAGAATAGCCCACGATTTTGAGTTGAGTTCCATCCAAAAATCTGAGGGATGCAATTATTTAAAACCACACAACTTTGGAGCTCATTTAGCACTTTTTTCAAACACATGGAATGAAAACTTTTATTTACAAATCTACATCAAGAAAGACAATGTTGTGAAACCAGCTCAAAAAAGAGAAGAAAAGAGATATCAATGCCTTAGAAATAAGCCACTTCGAGGGGGCAACCTCCAATACATTACATGAATGAAAAATCCTTGGATGATACAAATGAACAAAACCTCCTTCTATATATAGGAGTCCATGGGGCCAAAATATAATCCTAGTGGGCCACAATGTAATCCTAGCCGACCTAACATTAATAATTTAAGGGCACAATAACAATAAAATGGGGATTACAAGGGTACAATAATAACAATAAGGGGTTTACACTAACAATAATAAGGGGCTATACTAGTGATATAGGGACCTAACATGCCCCTCTCCTTCAAAAAAGTGTTGTCCTCAACACTTGAGTAGCTCCGGGTGCTTCTGTATAAAATTCTCATCCTCCCATGTAGAATCTTCGGTGGGTAAGTTCTTCCACTTGATGAGATACTCTGAAATTGATCGATTCCGTAGTTGTCGAGTTCTTGTTTTCATGACCGCTTCAGGTTCCAATATGATTTTTCCTTCCTCATCAAGTTCTGGCAATATTGTTTGAACTGGAATATTTTCACCTATAACCTTCTTTAAGCATGAAACATGGAAAACTAGATGCACTCGTGAAGAAGCGAGAAGCTCCAATTTGTATGCCATAGTACCAATCTTTTGCAACACCTTGTAAGGACCATAGTACTTTGGCGATAATTTATTATCCTTCTTTTCTTGCTTGAGGGACATTTGTTTGTATGGTTGTAGCCGTAAAAATACCCAATCTCCTACATCAAAACTTCTCTCGCTGCGATGTTGATCTGCCTGTTGTTTCATTCGATTTTGTGCCAAATTCGGGTTATCCTTTAAGAGTTGGAGAACTTCTTGTTGATGCTCGATGTGATCTTCCACTGCTTGAACCTTTGAATTTTCTCTTAAAGATGATGTGATGGATGGTGGATGATATCCATAAAGTGCCATAAATGGGGTCATTTTTGCTGCGGTATGGAAGGAAGTGTTATACCACCATTCAGCGAGAGGTAACCACTTGACCCATTGTGTTTGTTTATCGGATACAAAACAACGAAGATATCCTTCCAAACATTTATTTACTATCTCAGTTTGACCATCAGATTGAGGATGATAAGATGAGCTATGAGCTAATTGAGTACCCAAACAAGAAAATAACTCCGTCCAAAAATTTCCAGTAAAAATGGGATCTTTTTCACTCACAATAACCCTTGGGCTTCCATGTATCTTTTGAATTCTTTCCATAAATGTAGTAGCAACTGTACTTGCTTTAAATGGATGAGATAATGCACAAAAGTGTGCAAACTTGGTAAGTCTATCAACTACCACCATGATGACATTCTTTCCTTCGGACTTAGGTAAACCTGTGATAAAATCCATTGAAATCTCCTCCCAACGTTGACTTGAAATGAATAAAGGTTGTAGAAGTCCCGGGGTCGTAATTGTCTCAACTTTATTCTGCTGGCAAGCCAAACATTCCGCCACAAACTTTTGAATATCAGATTTAAGGCCATTCCAAAAAAATTCTTTCTTCACCCTGTGGTAAGTTTTTAAAAATCCTGAGTGTCCTCCTAAAGGAGAAGTGTGCAATTCCAGAAGAATCTTTTGTTTTAGTTGGGAATTCTTACAAATATATAATCGATCTTTGTACCATAAGGAATCATTTTTCCAACTAAATGTATCAGATGTACTAGGATCTTGCTGCAACTTTTGAATGAGTGTCCATACATCTTTGTCCTTCTTCCATTCCTCTCTTGCTTCGGTTATCCAATCTGGTTGGATAATAGAAATGGCACAAAGCAATACTTCCACCTCTTCATTCTTTCTTGAGAGTGCATCTGCAACAACATTTAGCTTCCCTTTTTTGTATATTATTTCAAAGTCATAACCCAACATCTTTGTGACCCATTTTTGCTGCTCTTCTGAAGATAGTCTTTGTTCGAAAAAGTGTTTAAGACTATCATGATTAGTTGTTACCTTGAAGTGTCTTCCCATTAGGTAAGTTCTCCATTTCTTTAGTGCATGCAGTATTGCTAACATTTCCTTCTCATAAATAGGTTTTTGTAAATACTTTCCTTTGATTGGACAACTTTCAAAAGCAATGGGTCTTCCTTCCTGCATTAAAACAGCACCAATTCCATTTCCTGAGGCATCACATTCCACGATAAAGGTTTTTGTGAAGTCTGGCGTAGCTAAGACCGATGCTAGGCACATTGCCTCTTTAAGATGTTCAAAGGCCTTAGTTGCTTCAGGAGTCCATGAAAATGCATTTTTCTTCAATAATGTTGTTAGAGGTGCTGCTATTCTCCCATAATTCTTAACAAACTTGCGATAATACCCTGTTAACCCGAGAAATCCTCGCAACTGCTTTATGGTTGTGTGGAATTTCCATTCCTTAATGGCTTTAATTTTGTTAGGGTGTACTTTAACACCCTCGTGAGATACAATATGACCCAGATATTCCACCTCTTGTACTCCAAAGAAACATTTGGATGTTTTTGCATATAATTGTTTCTCCTGCAATAGTTTGAGCACACTGTCAACATGTTCAACATGATCCTTCCAAGACCTGCTGTAGATTAGTATATCATCAAAATATACTAGCAAAAATTTTCTAAGGAAGGGTTTGAAAATGGAATTCATCGACCCTTGAAATGTAGAAGGTGCATTGGTAAGGCCAAAAGGATATCTATAAGGCCTGATGTTTGGAGGAAAACTTCTTGGAATCAAATGAATAGCATGATCATGATCATGAATAGGTGGGAGTCCTTTCGGAGTTTCAAAAACGTTGGAATGATTGTCCAAGACTTGTTGGAGATCTGCAGAAATAGATGATTTTGATGTCGGAACTTCTAGTGAGCATAATTGTGCAATTACGCCTTGTTGTTCTTTCTTTAGAAGCTTTGTCATGACATTAGAGCTTATTATCCTTCCCGGCTTCCCTTCAATACCCCGTAATTCGACTTCCTTTCCTTATGAAAAAAATTTCAAGAAAAGTTCTTGAAAATTAAAAGCTACCGTCCCCAAAGATTGTAACCATTGTACTCCTAGTACAACATCAGCACCTCCCATAGGAATGGAAAGCATAGGACTAGTCAATACATATTCCCCCATGGTTAGCTTGATATTATGGCATTTTCCAGAGAAATTTATAGTTCCTCCATTTGCAACCATCACTTGACATTCTGGTGCTGGGTATAGGAAACAATTTAATTCCTTGGCTACCTTACAATGAATAAAATTATGGGTGCTACCTGAATCAATCAACACTATTACCTTTTTCTTCTTGATATGAAATTTTTTGACGCCTTTCCTCAGGATTTCAGCTTTTCACCATACAAATTTCAGATTCTGAACCTTCGTAGAAAAAATTTATAGCACAAATTCCACAATGACCTGTTTAGAAGCCCAGTACTTACCTAACTTCCATAGATGATATCTTAGAAAATATTGTGAACCAAGCTCTGAAATTTTTAGAAAATCTTCCCCAGGATTTCATCTTCTCACCATAAACATTTCAGCTTCTGAAACTTCATAGAAAAAAAGTTATAGCGAAAATTCCACGATGACCTGTTTGGAGAAGCGAAACCCTAGAATCCAAAGCTCTGATACGAAATGTTGTGTAACCAGCTCAAAAAAGAGAAGAAAAGAGATATCAACACCTTAGAAATGAGCCACTTCGAGGGGGAAACCTCCAATACATTACATAAATGAAAAATTCTTGGATGATACAAATGAACAAAACCTCCTTCTATATATAGGAGTCCATGTAGCCACAATATATTCCTAGTGGGGCCACAATGTAATCTCATTTCGACCTAACATTAATAATTTAAGGGCACAATAATAATAAAATGGGGGTTACAAGGGTACAATAATAATAATAAGGGGGTTACACTAACAACAATAAGGGACTATACTAGTAATATAGGGACCTAACAGACAACCTAAAATTATGGCAATATGAGTTGTTTGTTGAATTTAAGTTCACTATATGAATTCCAGTTGAATCATTTCTCATTTTTAACATCCAAAGAGGTTATTTCATTTTTTATTTTTTATTCTAAAACATTCTATTATCCTATTTGGTGACAACCCCAAATTATACATTATTTAGTAATGCTATGAAACCATCTCCAAAAATAGAAGAAAAGTGATATCAATGCCTTAGAAATCAGCCACTTAGAGGGGGAAACCTCTAATACATTACATAAATGAAAAATTCTTGGATGATACAAATTACCAAAACTTCCTTCTATATATAGGAGTCCATGGGGCCACAATGTAATCCTAGCCGACCTAACAATAATAATGTAAGGGCACAATAATAACAATATTGGGGTTACAGGGGTACAAAAATAATAATAAGGGGGTTTCACTAATAGAAATATGGGACTATACTAGTAATATAGGGACATAAATTGCACATCTCGTTCAAGAAAGTGTTGTGCTCAACGATTGAGTAGGTTTGGGTGCTTCTGTATAAAATTTGCATCCTGTGATGTAGAATATTCAGTGGGTAAGTTCTTCCATTTGATGAGATAATCTGAAATTGATTGATTTCATAGCTATCGAGTTCTTGTTTCCGTGACTGCTTCAGGTTCCCATATGATTTTTCCTTCCTCATCAAGTTCTTGCAATATTGTTTGAGCTGGAATTTTTTCCCCTATAACCTTCCTTAAGCATGAAACATGGAAAACTTGATGCACTTGGGAAGAAGTAGGAAGCTCCAATTTGTATGCCATAGTACCAATATTTTGCAACACCTTGTAAGGACCATAGTACTTTGGAGATAATTTATGATCCTTCTTAGCTTGCTTGAGGCACTACAAGGAAAATACCCTCTAATGTATCTTTTTGACGAACCCCTTATAAAAATACCCCAGACATCCGTTTCTAGTGGAGGTTCCTAGAGGAGGTTGGTGAGTGGAGGTTTTTGTGGATGTATTTCGTCTGGTGCTCTTATCACGATAAAACATACTAGTGCGTTCAACATGAGAAAGAATTGATGCAGTTAAAACATTGGCACACTGGACACCATGTGCTCCGTACACAGCCGCCCGGTTCATTGTATTTTTGTGGTGCAACAGTAATTTACATAACTTCCACACCGACGCCTCGTAAGAAAAACGTGAAAACTGAAACCGAAAACTACCCGGGTCACCCTCAAACGCACTGGGTCGCCAATGCACTAGGCCACCGTGAAATCCCCGCGCACCAGCACAACGTCAAATGAATAAAAAATTGTGGTAAAAAAACCACACAAAATATAGGCACACCAGGAAATGTGCAATCCCAACACACCCGCCCGGTGCATCATATGCATGTACAACACGAGTTCCTTACATCTCTACCACACTGGTGCTTCAGAAAACATGCATGAAAATAGAAACTACTTGGTGTGGAATAAATAAAATGCATCAGGGCACTCACAAACCCCAGGCACCGGTAGATGGTTAAATAAAAAAATTACTGCCAAAAAACTGCACAAAACATTGGCACACCGGAAACTGTGCTCTTCGTAAACACCCGCTTGATGCCTTTAATTAAGGAACCGCATCGGTGCATTTCAAATAATCAGAACTGGTTCCTCATAAAAAGTGCGTGGAACAGAAACCGCCTATGGCAGAATGACATAAATGCACCGGGGTCCCCATAAATGCCCCACATCGAAAAAGTGTTAAATAAAAACAAATTACGGCCAAAAAACCACACAAATCATTGGCTCACCAGACACCGTGCCTTGTGTGTCATATTACTGTAGAGCACTGGTGCATTACAGATATGTTGCACCAGTGCATCATAAAAGCATGCAAAAATAGAAACCGCCTGGGGCGGCATACTGCAAATGCACTAGTACGCCAATAAAATCCCTGCACACCAAAATAAGGTTAAATAAAAAAATAATTACGGCCAAAGAACCACATTTTTAAATTTTGTCAGTGATACAGAGCTCTCAAGCACCGGTGCAAGTATTCCTTGTTTGGGCTGCCCTGACATCCATGCTCCCATTGCACTTATTGCACGCACTGCTGCTGTGCATTGCCACCAATCTCTAGCTTGAATTTTATAAAGCAGTGGACAAATTTTATTTTGCAAATTCTACAACCAATATGCCTCCTCGAGAGGTAAATGTACAAGCATTTTTCTCATTTTTCCATAATTAAACCTTTTAGCAGATTAGAATTTTAGAAAATTTTAAAATTAACCATGAATGAATACATATATATATATATATATAGAATATTAGAATTTCAGAAAACTTTAAAATTAACCATGAATGAATATATATATATATATATATATATATATATATATATATATATATATATATATATATATATATTTGTCGCATGGTACAATCGAGCCGTTCAGCTCGCACTGGTTTGTGGTGCTGCCTATAAATTTACAAGCCACACTGCAACTGGTGCTAATGATATCTGCACCATTTCAAGTGTGGTACCGCGAGTTGCACCATGTTATTTTTAAATTTCTTAAAAAGTACGGTGCGGTCATTTACTAGGCCACACCATTGAAAATGTGTTATTGCGGCAACTCAGTGCATTGATAGAATTATCCGCCCCAGGGCATGTAATGTTGTCAGCGCACTACATATCGCAATTCAACATTGTCAATGGTTCGACTTGGTAAACTGGTGCTAAGTGTATCCGCACCGGTTCCATGGCAGTACCAAAGGCACACCATGTTATTTTAAATTTCTTTAAAAAGAGCGATGTGATCGGTTACCTAGACGCACCATTGACCTAGTTGAATAGTGGTGATCCAGTGTGTTGACTGAAATAACCATCCCGGGATGACTATTTTTGTCAGTGCAAGGATTACCATATTTAGCCTGCGTCAACACTGTTGCCTTTTAAAATACCACACCGATGACTATGTATGGTGGCAGGAGGGTAGTGCCCTGACGTAGCTATATGCCCTGGGGCATATAGTGTAGTTAGAACCCCGCCCTCCTGACATCGCACGTAGTCAATGGTGTGATAAAAATATTTTCTAGAGCACCACCCCCGGTGCACTGAATATCATTAGGTGCACCGTATTCGGTGCACTCTATTGGAAGACGCACCAGGACTGGTGTGTGCCTATGTTTTTGACGCACCGACTGTTGTTTTATTTATTTTTCAAAAAATATTTATATACTTATATTCCTAAATACATGTTTCATCTAATAAAAAATTGTGTTTAATATGTCAATCATTCAGAGACGTGAAAGGAGAGAAGAGGGGAAACACCAAAAACAACAAGTGGAATAGTATAACATGGTTCGCATGTGGGAGGCAAGAGAGAGGGAGAGAGATGCGTACCCTCACCCTATTACAACAGTGACACAGGGCTCCTAAGGTAGGTAGGCCTCCTCAAGTTCTATGAGGAGGCTACTTCCCTAAAGTCCCATAGCTTTTTTTTGAGACATCTTATCTGAAGGTGGAATGCCCAGCGACAGGCTTTCTGGGTTGGTATCAACCAGTGGTACATGCCCATTGAGGAGGATGTATATTTTATTAGAGGGCTATCAAGGAGAGGGGTGGATTTTCCCTCGTTCCTCGAGGTTCCAGATGGCTATGTGGCAGGGAGTCAGTTAGTTCTCTCTAAGAGATACATTGGAGCAAATTTAGTATCTCCTGCAGATTTTCAGATTGCTGGAGGGCAGTTACATATTAGTGCATTTGGTCATGAGGAGGTCCAATGTCTCTCACTTATCATATCGACCATTTCACACATCATGAGTGGTGAGCAATGCATTAGTTGCTCGATTTTAAATTATGTTGATTCTTTACTACAATAGCCACGACTTGTCAGGTGAACTGCCATTTTTTTAGGGTAGTTCTGTAAAACATTAGATAGATGTCATGCTCATGCAAAAGGGAGGGTCAACTTCCCTTTTCCTTCAGAGATTTTTTGTTTATTTTTTTAGAGGATTCCAAGGACGAGGCCTAGTTTTCTTCGGCAACCTCGTAGGCTGATTACTGAGGCACGTATGCACATGTGGGGACAAATGATGCCCAAGAGGGAGGAGACTCTTTTTCCAGCGAGGATATCAGATGATGCACTGGAGTTGCTAGCCAGTGTTGATGAGCATCCCTTCATTATGGTCCCCTATCCTTATGCGGGGTTGGATTGGCAAGGGTGTGCCAACATCCTCTTCATAACTGATGAGTTACCAGATGATAGAGGTAATATTACTATTTTATTTAAATTTATTCTAACATGTCGTTTAACTTGTTTTTATTAATTTTTCTAATGAAATTGTCTAATTATTGTTGTGTACTTGTATATATTTTGCATACATTTGCTCTTTTGATGGTGAGGAGATGTGTAATATTTGTAATTAGTGACAACTAGTTGGAATATTCGACTTTGTATAGTTTTTCCATCTATGGGTTGTAAATAAATAAAAAGTGAGTAAAGAGCGTCTAACTCACTTTAGCAGAATAAGACATCCGCCTAGTAGCACAACGTTGTGACTCAAGGGGGGGTCAAGGGGGCCAAACACCACGTAGAGGAGAGGGGCCTACATGCACTCTAGAAGCTTCTGCATAGATAAGGATGAGGACGTGGAGGAGAGAGAGGCTACGACAGGTTTTGGAGGGAAACCAATGCTATATAAGATGGAGGAGCCTCCTCATTTGGATCATTCTATATTTGTTGATTTTAGAGTGAGACTTTGGTCTTCTTTAGCACGCTGGTTGTTTAGCCTGTCTGTAGCATGTTTTAGTGCACCAAGTGTCTCCGTGCGGAGATCTCACCTTTAGCCCCAGGGGACTTCGAGTGCCTGCTCAGGAAAGGTTTGTTTTCTTGCATTTTGTGAGTCGTTTCATTTTTTGGGTGTGTCATGGAGCTGGAGCTTATAGAGACTGCGCAGTCCTTGGGAGAGAGGATGTAGTCCATTATGGAGGAGATTTAGATTCAGGTTTCTGCTGGTGATTTTGCATGGATTTCAAGCAGAGGGCTAGGCTTTGCCCGTCGGAGGTCTTTGGCAGAGTTTGTGGTAGTATTTTAGCTATTTCTATCCAGCCACTGCGCTATACCCTAGGAGGCCAGTGTAATTCACTCGAAAGGAAGTTTTTGGTGTTTTCGGGGGTTTGAAATTCTTGGAGTGGTTTGTGGGTCTTGTCAGAGTTGTTTAGGAGAGGAGGTTTTCTAATTTCCATCTCATTCCGGCAAGGGGATGAACCCCTATTCTTCAATCGACTCCAGCAGTAGCAGCTACATGGAATTTCTCCAGTAGCTGGGACGCAGTTCATAGAGCAGCCATTTCCTGTCTTTTCTGAGAGTGTCTTCTCACTTGCCTTGCACAAGATTTCCTCTTGTATTTCATTACATTTCTCAGATTAATAAAATGGCTCAGTATTTTCTCTCTATGTTTTCTGTTTGAGTTGTCGTTGTTGCCGTAGTTGCTGTATTCTCTTTCTATTATATGTCTGCTGCATTATTATTTTGAACGCTATAGTTCTATCCCACATGGTGTGTTTATATTTCACTCTTAGACAGATTCTGGAAAGGGCCAGGTAGCCTCTGGATCTCATCCTCTTTTCAGAGGCGAAATATCCGGTAAATTCCCTCCTAGACTATCTCTGGTTGGAGTTTTTCGTGTTTTGGACATATCCCTAAAACGAGATATTACAGTGGTATCAGAGCATAGTTCTGGCTCAGCCTATGGTCTATGACATCAGAAAAGAGACCTTACAGAGGAAAAATAGTTTGGAGAGCAATGATTGATAGTAGCAGTTGCAGTTCCAAAAAAAAAATGAAACTGGAAGAGGGCCAAACTACAAAGGGTCAGATTTTGAAGGTTGGAATTAGAATAAACCCTTTCTGTATTTCTATGGGTTTTGGGTAGGGGTCACCTTCCCAAATTCTTAGAAATTTCTTAGAAATTTTTAGTGTGTAAATCAGAGGCCGAAATAAAGCAGAAGTGTATTCTTAGAGTAGCAACACAGAGCCTGAGGAGCCTATGATAGACACAGAGCAGGAGGAGCCGACGACAGGTAATGATGATGCGAAGAGATTTGGGGAGATGCTCCTCAAATTAGTACATGATCTATTGAGGCAGATTGAGGTGATGGAGCAGAGATTCACCACTGTGGAGGCTAGACAGTGTGAAACCCCAAGGGGTTTCCAGATTGGCGAGGGATCAAGCACATCCCACCATTTTTCCGGAGCATGATGCCACTTAGCATATGGCATCACATACACCCACATGTTACACTATGCCCACTTTTCTGGGTGTAGACAAAGGGGAAGGAGCATAGCAAGAGCGAGAGCCTGGTCACATGGGTGATTATTTCACTGAGTATCAGGCATATGGGCAGGATTTCAGGGATGCCCTTCCATTTAGAGATTTTGTTCAGCTCCAGCGAGATAGCAAACCCTGCAAATTTCACAGAGAGAACAAGCACTCACATGACGGGGGCTTGCAGTGCACAGTGGGCAGATTCCATTCACCAAAATTCGATAGGTCATCCAAGCATTTGGAAAAAGCTTGGGTGGAGAAGTTGGATGCCTCTTTCCAGCTTGACCGAGTATCAGAGGGGGAAACCATCAAAATGGTTACCTCACACTTGGAGGATGAGGGAACACGGGATTGTAGGGAGTTAGAGGATACATCTAGTGTGACACAGGACTCACCCTCATTAAAGACCTCCTTGACCGTGTCGGTTGATATCATAGTGGAGAAGGTAGAGCCTAACCTGGTAGAGCCATCAATTTAGGTGATGACCGGAGTCATGTCTGATTCTTCAGGTGGTAGCAGCACACGAAAAATGGGTGAGGTGTCAGGAGATGTATCTACCTTCAATGAGGCACTAGGAGATAAAGAGGTGTTGGATGATGTTCGCAGACAGTGGTATCATAGGCTTCAGGAAGACCTTTTAGTTTTCAAGGGGAAGGCCATTTTAGTACAGGAGGAAATTTTGTTGCAAGACAGGGAGCTGGAGGGCATGAGAGTGGCTTGTGCCGAGTTGGCGGCCAAGTTGGCCCGCATTGGGGAACGACTGGATTCCCTAATGGTACAACTAGAGGGCACGTTGGAGCGTCAGATCATTCCGCTTCAGGCATGCATGGACGTGACTAGCAGCATTGTTGGGACATCTCTTCCCACTGGAGAGAGAGAGACGGAGTCACCTAATCAAATCTCATACGTTGACTTGGTTTGCAGGATGAGACGATCGGGGTTGCACAGGGTGCCGCATCCACATGTTGAGGTTGGATGGCGAGAGATTTTGAGTTGGAACCTGGTGGGGTGGGTTATGGAGATTGTGGTGGACCCGGGTGTAGTGCAGCAAGAGTTCCCAGGTGCTGGGAATACAGGAACCCAAAATTGGCATTGGGATCTAGGCGGGATTACCTATCATTTCCAAGGCAGGTCAGTTGACTATGTCTTGGAGGATACAGTTGGCCTAGCAGTAGAGCATGTGCATCCACTAGGGGAGTTTCGGTCAGCTCCAGTGGCCAACCAGTTTATGGGCAGACTCCCTAGGTTTTCTTGGTATGACACTTATACACGGGATCACGGGGTGGTCAACGTACCTTGTCAAGAGCTTGTCGGAGGAGGTGGAATTGGAAGGCCACCAGATAGCACCTTGTATGGAGCCAAGGATTCTTCACCTTTGTGTGGGACACAGAGGACACAACAGAGCCAAGAAGTGGTGGTCACACTACTGACACATAGGGAGATTCACTTCTCAAACCCCTCGAGGAGGGTTTGGAGTGATGATCCATTCGTCGGCGGGTATAGTGATGCGATGGTGGAGATGATGATACCGATTGGGGGTAGTCTAACATGTAGAGGCATTGCTCTAGGTCACCACACCCAGGGATGTGTGGGAGCCTCTAGCATTGAGCAGTGGATTACTGGTGGACATGGAGTTTCATGGTGGTGTACCATAGTGTGTGGGACTGCATTGTGGAGTAGGAGTGTCCTACATCACATTGAGAGCACGCGGGGAGTGACATATGCCAGGAAAAAGTCAGGGCACGAGACGGTACAGGATGGTACAACAGTAGCATGGGGTATCCAGCAATATATAGGGGTATGCCTCAGTATGCAGTGGCATGTCAAGGAGTACATGGATGATCAGTGGTATGCGAAGGCGTATGGTGCTGCACAGCAGGGTCTTTCAACATTGCCTCTAGGGAGACTCACGGACAGGGACACTAGGCTTACCTTTGGGGGTATTTCACCCAGGATCGATATAGAGATAGATGAGCGATACTTTATGGTATCTATGGGGAATCATGCACTTGACCCTCTTCTACATCACTCACGGGCGCAGTCAACTTTTTCGTTGTCCTTAGTTACTTTGGGCATGAGTAGCAGGGTACGCGGGGCTCACCCAAGATATTTGGATGACACCCAACACCCTAAGGGATATACTTCTCGACAGTGGCACTGGGTCATTACGCTAGTTGATGGCCACAGGTTAGGCGATGAGATGATCATCTGAAGGGGTGGCACATCGGTCATCATTGAGCCTACACCCAGGGAGCGGGTCATGAGGGAGACATGTGTCACCCTTTTCTCAGAGCATGCTGAGATCATGCATGAGAAGAGGATACTAGGTTCCGCAGAGATAACATTCCAGCATGCATCTGGACTCTAGAAAATTTATCGACACATTATCGATAGGGTGGATGACAGACCCAGTGGAGATGTGGCAGAGGTAGAATAGGAGGGAATTCCTTCTATATGCCAGGGTGAGGACTCTTTTTCATATGAGTCCATAGGATCTGTTGAGGACACTCCTGGGGAGTGAGATCAGTCATGAAGAGATGGTGATAGTACATCGGAGCTGCATTCCAGTGTCCAGGGTGAGCAGTCACGAGACTCTGCGGGAGATACGCTGGGTGAAGAATCACTTGTGATGATTCAACTAGAGTAGCAAGTGATGGAGCCTGAGTCCACAGAGGAGGACACTATTCGCATCAGGCATGATATTCCTTTGGGGGAGATCTAGATGGGTGCCCACATTAAGCCGATGAGGGATATGCGGCTAACATTGGGGTCAGCCATTGAGGTGGGGCAGTCAAATGCACTGACATTGAGTATAGTGACAGTAGTTGGAGATCCATATCCTCTGGAGGTGTTGGAGGTTTATGGGATTGTTCTGCAGGGGGCCTATAGACAGTGAGAGCATGACATTCCTGATCAGGAGTGGGAAGAGATATTGGATATGGTGGAGCATCCATCTATGGGTTGACATAGGGATGAGGCATAGATAGATGTACACGCAATCAGCAGAGGTACAATATTTTCAGTGGGTAGCACTCTTCATGAGTACATCGATGGATCTTGCAGCATAACATGCCCACTTTGGCCCATTATAGAGAGAGGGGCTTCCTTCTAAAGGAACCTTTCATTGGAAAATAGGGCAGAGCAGTGGGAATTGATTACGGGCTAGAGAAAACACTCTAGGTGTGTTCCATATGAAATTGTTGTTTCTACATCAGATTCTTCTTCCAGGATGGACTGGAGGGAGATCATGAGTTGGTACCCTCTTGATGGTATGGTATTCTTCGTACGGAGCACAACGGAGCAGGGGCCCTTAGACATAGTATATGTTACAGATTCCAGATGGCAGGAGGGCACAGGTCATCATTTCTTTAGCACTCCATCCCGATTTCAGCAGAGCAGGATTAGCATGGGATTGATTCAGGACTTGGATTGGAGAGAGGTGATGAGTTGGTAAAAAATTGATGGGATAGCTTACACAGTCACAGATGCAGTGCAATAGGGGTCATGGCCTTTGCCTCTTAGAGCATCTGTCATAGCGAGAGGTAGTGCGTAGTCTGAGCTGTGGGACTTGGGAAATTATTGGCCAGGGTGGTGATGGGATCTAAGAGGACTGTTGGTTGGTGAGAGATCAGTTTGGGATCCTGGCATTGAGAGATCCCTTCATATCAGGATGATGCAAAGGTTAGAGAGGTTTTAGTGGTACATCTAGGACCCAGGAATATTTTTTAGTGTCAGTGGGGAGCATCAGCTAGAGAGGAGGCTTGTTCAAGCATTGCTTGAGGACAAGCAATTTTTGCCGGATGAGGATGCCACTTGGGAGAGCAAGAAGATTTTGTAGCATCCATCACTTCAGTTGCTTGAGGGCAAGCAACATTTTTCCAGGGGGGACTGTAATATTCGTAATTAGTGACAACTAATTGGAATATTCGACTTTGTATAGTTTTTCCATCTATCGATTTTAAATAAATAAAAAGTGAGTAAAGAGGGTCTAACTCACTCTAGTAGAATAAGACATCTGCCTTGTAGCACAATGTTGTGACTCAAGGGGGGGTCAAGGGGGCCAAACACCACGTAGAGGAGAGGGGCCTACATGTACTCTAGAAGCTTCTACGTAGATAAGGATGAGGATGTGGAGGAGAGAGAGGCTACGACGGGTTTTGGAGGGAAACCAATGCTATATAAGATGGAGGATCCTCCTCATTTAGATCTTTCTGGATTTGTTGATTTTAGAGTGAG
Source organism: Pinus albicaulis (assembly GCA_034641835.2). Classification (NCBI taxonomy): domain Eukaryota; kingdom Viridiplantae; phylum Streptophyta; class Pinopsida; order Pinales; family Pinaceae; genus Pinus; species Pinus albicaulis. Next base: position 1,257,612,203 of record CM076582.1, read on the forward strand.
ACTTTGGTCTTCTTTAGCACGTTGGTTGTTTAGCCTATCTGTAGCAATTTTTAGTGCACCGAGTGTCTCCGTGCGGAGATCTCACCCTTAGCCCCAGGGGACTTCGACTGCCTGCTCAGGCAAGGTTTTTTTTCTTTCATTTTGTGAGTCGTTTCATTGTTTGGGTTTGTCATGGAGTTGGAGCTTATAGAGATTACGCAGTCCCTGGGAGAGAGGATGTAGTCGATTATGGAGGAGCTTCAGATTGGGGTTTTTGCTGGCGATTTTGCAGGGATTTCGAGCAAAGGGTCAGCCTTTGCCTGTCGGAGGTCTTTGGCAGAATTTGTGGTAGTATTTTAGCAGTTTCTATCCAGCCACTGCGATGTACCCTAGGAGGCCAGTGTAATTCACTGGGGAGGCAGTTTCTGGTGTTTTTAGGGGTTGGCCATTCTTGTAGTGGTTTGTGGATCTCGTTGGAGTTGTTGAGGAGAGGAGGTTTGTTGATTTTCATCTCATTCTGGCAAGGGGATCAGCCCCTATTCTTCAGTCGATTCCAACAATAGCAGCTACACGGAATTTCTCCAGCAGCTGGGACGTAGTTCATAGAGCAGCCATTTCCCATATTTTCTGAGAGTGTCTTCTCACTTGCCTTGCACAAGATCGCCTCTTGTATTTCTTTACATTTCTCAAATTAATAAAATGGCTCAATATTTTCTCTCTATGTTTTTTGGTTGAGTTGTTGTAATTACCGTTGTTGCCGTAGTTGATGTATTCTCTTTCTATTATATGTCTGCTGCATTAATTTTTTTAGCGCTCTAGTTCTATATCACGTGGTGTGTTTATATTTCACTCTTAGATAGAGTCTGGAAAGGGACAATTAGCCTGTGGATCTCGTCCTCTTTTGAGAGGTGAAATATATGATAAATGCCCTCCCATTCTATCTCTGGTTGGAGTTTGCCATGTTTTGGAGATATCCCTAAAACGGGATATTACAGGATGTCACCACCACCACCTAATCGAGGTGTGGATCCTGATGATGATGAGGGCATGCCAGATGCTGAGGATCATCAGGAGGCCAATGCAGATTAGAGACCTGCTCCCGCTGGTGCATCCGTGTGCAATTGACTTAGTCATGCTCGATACAGGATGAAGTTGGGCGACCAACTCATTGCATTGATTTTTTAGGCAGGCATCATGCCCGCTCATTACAAAGACATAGCGGTCGATGATAGGCTATTGTGGATGTGGAGAGGAATTCTGTGTGACATGTAGAGCCTGATGCAGCCTGTCATAGGAGTTATGACAACTTTTACATGACTGATGAGGACTGTTGCACGTTACGATCGAGTCGCAGCACATGACGAACAGTCTATGAGGTGCAGCGTACCATCATCTCATGATCGTTCACCTCGCGCAACACCAGATGAGCATGAGCCTCCACTAGCATCTAGCAGTAGTCATCATGGAGATGAGGCTAGACCATTCGCCACTAGTACTGATATTGATGGTGTAATACAACCAGCTGATCCATGAAATTTATATTATAGTTGCATATTTTTAACATTATTCAGTTATATATATATATATATATATATATATATATGGTCCATTTATTTTATGTTCATGTTGTAGTTGTACTTAATTTACATGTTGGTGATCATCATGATGTGGATGTTGTTAGGTCATGTTAGATATGTTCATTTAATGTGCAGCTTGAAAATAGATGTGTATGTGATAGCATGAGTTATTTGGCATGAGATGTATATTTGATGTTTTTGTTGTGATGATGTTAATATATAATGTTAATTGTGTTTTGTTAGATGATCATGATCTCGATGATGCAGTTAGCGATTTTAAATGTGTTTTCTAGTCAAATATGATGTTTGTACGATGGTTATCATGAATATGATGCTTATTAATTAATTTAATGCCAAATAATCATGATATTGTAAAATTGTAATATTTGTAATTCTAATTTTATCTAAAATTCTAAGATTGTAATTGTAATGGTATATATTTAAATTTGTAAATTTGTAATTGTAATTGTAATTTTTAAATTTGTAAAATTGTAAATGTAATTGTAATTTTTTAATTTGTAAAATTGTAATTGTATATATGTAAAATTCTAAAATTCTAATTGTAACTGTAATTGTACATGAGATTGTAAAATTGTAATTTTAATTGTAATTCTAGTTGTACGTAAAATATTTGTAAAATTTTAATGGTATTAATGTGAAAGGAATTTGTTAAAAATTTTAAATTTGTAAGTTTGTAAATTTAAATAATTGTAAAATAATAAATCTAGAATAATATGATTTATTGTAACATAATAAAGTTTAGAAAATAATGAAAATAAATTCATGTACTTTAGAATTATAACTATTTTATTATGATCTTAGATACAAAAAAAAAGAAATTAATTTATACAGTACCCCATTGTTTTTGAGATCAACATAATTGCAAATTATCAAGTGAATTATTGATTTTAACATTAACATAATGCAAATTACCAATTAATTCAAAATACATATTATATTAATATTTAGAAAAACCCGAACTAGATTAACTCACTAGGGGAAAACGAGAGCTCTGCAAGGTAAACCCTAGTGCATGACCTAATTCCTCTGTCCCTCTACGGCTCTTGCCTCTGGCTATTGTAGGCTCTGCCCCTGCAGACCTGCCATAACAGTCCAATGACTCCCACCATTGGCTCCAACTGTGGAGCAGGATGAAGGCCTGAAGGCTCCATCCTTTAGCGATCAGATCGTCGGGACCTCTCTTTCACCGGACCTCTCCTTCTTCACGTGTTTAATCAACTCTTCTGCCACCCCTCGCTCTGATCAAGAGCTCCACCCCATCTCCCCTCACCTGGAGAAGGACAAAGAAAATCCTCACTCAAAATAGGATAGCTCTAAAAATGGCCCCAAAGAGACTTCTCTCGATTTGATACACGCGACGCATCATTCCAAGAACTCTGAAGGGAGTAACCCTAATGCCACAGTGCAGGGTCTGGAAACTTCTCACAAGGTGAATGCATGCAACTCGAGAGATGCGAAGATCCCTGAAATAGTTATTCAGGAACGTGAGATTTGCATCTACAGAGAATATATGATAGAACATGCCATAATTTGCAAATTTATGGGCATATGGCTGTTAGAAAGAGCTCTAAAAGGGCGGATAAAAGCTAAATGTAACCCAAAAGGTGCAATATAACTCCAAATTGGATCAAAAGGATTCTTCACCATTGTCTTTGCTCTGTTGGAAGACAGGGACAGAATCTTTAAGGTGGGGGCGTATTTTTTCAACTCTGTTGGACTTTACATGAGATATGGGAAGGAAAAATTTAGTCCGGAAAAATAATATTTTGCTTGAGTACCAGTCTGGATTAGACTATACTCTCTCCCTATGGACTACTAGGCGCCATCATCTCTCAAAGCCATTGAAAATGAACTAGGAAAATGCATCAAGATGTCTGAAGGTACAAAGAATGGTCATTACATTTCATATGCTCATATCTGTGCCTATATTGATGTCTCTGGAGCTCTGCCAGAGGCCATCAAACTTAACTTCAAAGATGAAATATGGACCCAAATGGTGGACTATGAACATATACCATTCCGATCTCGGAAATGCCTTGAGCATGGACATCTCTTCAGAGATTGCCCAATGAACCAGCCACTCCTAAAAGATAACCAAGCAAGCAGGAAGGACGATCAGGGCTTCATCAAGGTGAGCAATAGAAGTAGGCAAGGAAAAAGGAACAACACAAGAAGAGAAATTCCTAAGACCACACAACAAAACAAATATGACATCCTCTCCTCTATAAAAGAGGAAACATGAAAACATAGTAACAACAAAGAGTAGCTCCCTGAGCAGGAAAAAACCTTGCACACCATGGATATAGAAATGGAGAACACTACCATTCACTCTCAAGAAGAATAGAAAACAAAAGAAGACAATGATATGGACTTCATCTAGGACACAGCAACGTCATAGGAAAAGGTGATTGAAGACATCCTCATGGGCATGGACCCACAGAAAAAATAAATGGATTGGAACACAAAAGGTATCGAGGGATTACCAGAGGATTACATACAAAGAATTGAGGAAGCATACATTCTACAAAAAATGCTTACAAAAGCAGAGAGAACACCAAAATAAAGGGAAAAACCAGGCCAGTGGAATCAAAGGGAACCTCAAGGCCAAGCACCAATATTTCAGAAAACCCAGCTTAAAAGGTATAAATATTGATGAAATAACACATGTACCATATCACTCTCAGTTCTCATGATCACCCTCATTATCTTCTAGCTCACATGACATGATAACACTATTGTTCTCAAAACTATGTTTTGATCTAGGTTCATGTGTCAATACGAACCACCAATCCCTATCGAACACATATGGGTAAAAAGACACCTGGTTGTAGTGTTTAGGGAAAACATAGGGCTCCTTAGCTTTATGACACATCTTTCTAGAGTTGATACATATCAGCCTACTATCTCGATCTTCCTTTACATTATTCCAATCAAAGGTGTCCCATCACTTGCACCTAAAAATAACACATTGGAAAGAAGAAAACTCCACTTCAATGATCTCTTGTATCTTTCCAATGTAACCTAACATCCCTCGTACTAGGTTTTTATCACGGTGGCTAGATCGACTAGATTGATCGAACTCAAATTCCACTCCACAGTCTTCTGTGATGTTTCCAACATCAACATTTTTTGTGTGAAAATGGTGTCCATATGTCCACATAGATGGGAACAAATGCACCTATTATAAAAAATTTTAAAAAACAATAGTGTCATGTGTCTTATAAATAATAATCCAACAGTTAAAATGTGAAATGTAGATGTCTTAGTATAAGTCTCAAATTTACATATAAATTAAAAATATTATTACCGAGTTGTTGCACCCAATCCTCTTCAGCATGTGGGTAATGACCAATAGCATTGAATTTCTCTCTGACTTGGTCAGCAACCAAACTGTTGAGGCATATTTTTGGCATATTTTCTTTTAAATGAGCGGGATAAGGCACACTTCTACTATTCAACCATTTGAATTATTTCCTGTCACTATCCCATTTCATCCTGTTTTGTTCGTACAATGCGACCCATGGTTGTGTCGCTTCAGAATTGTAAAGAATGAATTTATTGATTGCTTCAATTTCTGCATTCGCTGATGAAATGAAACCAACATTATATATTACTTAGAGATAAAAATATACATTATATCGAAGTTCAACATGAATATTAATTAATTTTTGTAAATTTGAAAAATTATAAGTTGCTTAATCTTTATCGAGCGTTTTTTCCACTCGTTTGGAGCAACTCTCCTTCTCTTTTGTCTTCATCCATTTCATCTTCCCAAATCATTGCACTTGGTCTGTTGTCGATCTGCTTGATGTACTCACTAGCATAATAGAAAGACTCATATGATATGTACCCCTATGCCATTGACCCCTTGAGTTTTTCCCTTTGTCGAACAAAACCTTTCAGTTTCTTCATGTACCTCTCTAAGAAGAACATCCAACTATAAGAAACAAACCCAACTAATTCATCCCCGTCTACTAGGTGAACTAGAAGGTGAACCTCTATGTCCATGAAACTCTTCGACAGTTCCTTCTCAGACATACAAATAATATCAACTATATCTTGACACCACTGTGGAATTATAGCCAAATGAATATCCTTTGACATGATCCAACGTACAAATGCAAAAAAATTAGATATGGCACATCCAAGGTCTTGAGGAAATTCATGTTTCAAAGACCCACGAATGAACAAAGGATAATGACACTGCAAAGTTATAAACATGTGTAGTAATATAAAAAATTAGTTATGTTATATGATCCCCTCATGGGATAAAATTTATTAATATAAAAAATAATAAAATCATGCTTTTGACATTACATGTACTCTTAGAAGATTCAAATGGTCATGCAATTTCAACCCCGAAAAATGGTCATCCACAGTGAAGTAGCGCTGTAGTGAAGACCCGTATGAAGTTGGCACCCTCACATCCATTATAACATCCTTTGCCAAAGATATATCATCTTTTTTTAAAATCAATGGGACATCACCTTCTTTGAAAAACCATGAATTAGAGGGGCCAGCGCCTGCCTCTGATCTTGTACTTTCTAATCATCTTGGCCAATGTTTATTTTTAGTTTTTGAAGTGATAAGATCTTTCCTAATAGCCAATGTCTCACTTTGTTTCTATGATATGTGCCTCCATAAATATGATGAAATTTTTTTAAATACATGGATGGGATCTAATAAGTGGGCAATCTTAAGATGCCCCCAATATGGGAGGTCATAAAAGATAGATTTCCTTTTCATCCCAATGGGAAATTTCTCAACATAGGTGTCGAAGAAATCTAGATCATCTAACATAGGCTCCCCATTTGAATCAAACATTTCTATGAACTCCTTCTGCTTCTCTCTCTCATATGCTCTAAGCCATTCAGGTGGTGTCATTATTGGAGGCCTCTGGGTTCTCTCTCATTTACCATTGAAAGCGAATGCTTCTCTTCTGTAAGGGTGTTCTTCTGGTAGGAATATCCTGGAGCAATCATACACTGGATTTCGTAGGTCCTTGGACCATCTAGATTTCAGAGGAGGTCCACAACATTTACATCAAAAATACTCTTTTGTTACAAGACCTGAGAGAGTATATTTGTATACATTAATTAAAATGCATGGCACATTAAAGAATATCATGAAGATCAGAAAAAATATTACAACGAATTAAATAACTAATATGTGAAAGAATATTGTTACATATATAAACAAATAAATAAATTAAACATGTAATTTACTAGAGAAAAATCCTAAGCCTGGATAATCATGTTTCATGTAAGCACATATGCCATACAACGTAAAACTCTCTCTGCTATGATGGGTCTTGATACATCGTATACATTTATCCCATCCCATAATTCCTTCAATTCATCTACTAGTGGTTATAAGTAGACATCCATATTATTCACTTTTCTTATACTAGGGACTATGAGATCCAACATAAGATGTTCATTCTTCACGGAAAACCATGAGGGGATATGGGTTGATGCCATCCATGGCTATGCTGAGTCGTAGAATTCGTACTTCATCCTTGAATTTTTCAGGCCATGTATCCTCTATATGCTTCGTGGCTATTGAATCAATTGGGATTCACATAACTCCCAAATCACTTATGTGTGAGGCATGCCATCCCTGCAACATAGCTAATTATTTGGAACGAAAGAGCCTTTTAATCCTTGGGATTATAGGCATGTGCCTCAATATATTAAAAGGAGGACCACTAAGTGATTTACCATTGTTTTTTTATTAATCATACCTATCATGCCCACATTTTAGACATATCTCTTTGTCTGCATATTCTCCACTATATAGAATACAATCATTTGGACATGCATGATATGATATGTACTCAACACCCAACATCTTCAACAATTTCTCTGCCTCTTCGCAGCTAACGGGAAAGACAATATCACTCAGAAGAATCTTACCTTTGAATAACCTCTGGTTGGTGATCATGGAAAAATATATTAATAAATGTACATTAATGTGGATATAATTATTAATGTTCATAAAATTTACCATTTGTAATGTTCATTGCGGTGTACTGATTATATTTCAAATTTATATAAGGGAAGTACTTTATGGTAACTTACCTTGAAATTTCCAAGAAACATGCATTCGACAAGCCAAAATTTTCTTGCAAGTTGTACAGTATCATCGTTGTCCCCAATTGGGTAGACTTTGACTGACCACCAGGTCCAAAGATAGGGGTGGTGGAAGAAAATTTAAGGCTTTTGAAAAAGGTGTCAGTGATATGAACATCATCCCATAGCTGATCATCATTTTGGAATGCATCTAAGAAGATTGTGTCCATGGAAGTTGTATTCCTTAAGTAATCATCGATACCAACCTCTATTTAATTGCCTTTATTTCTAGCTTTTGAAGAACTTCTATTTTTGTAGTCATGCCTAATTGGTGAATCTGGACGTAGCGAGAATTGAATCGGTGGTTGATTCAACCATTCTTGGTATCATTCCTCTCTGATTTTTTCTCTTAATTCAGTCTTCTCTCAATTTCACATTGTCTTGGGGTGCAATGGAAGATGGTAGGTAGGTATTTCATCATCATTAGAATCCTAATAATTAAAAAAAAAAAAAATGTACATGATTAGTACAGAATATATGATATCAATTAGTAACCACGTTGATAATATTGCATGATTATAAATTGGTTTGATGTTGAAACAATTAAATATTAATCAATATATGTACCAAACAACTATAATTATAATTACCATCATTTTCCCAGCATTATGGCTAGAAGATGCAATACCGTTACAATTGGCAGGGTGAAGCGGTTGTCCATTTTCATCTACCAAATGGGCCTTGCGGTATGCAGCTCCTGGTAAAAGCTTTTGACGTTTTGGAGCAGTTTGAATATTTTGTGCATCTGAACTCGATGCTGAATCGGCATGAACCTGAAAATTTCTATACATTATAACTTTAATTAAGTTGTGCACAATTTACTGCCTGGATAAAAAACATAAATTCAATTAGATAGTGAAAAAATAAAACAAATTTGAAGGAAATATTACATCTCCAGATGGATAGGGAGAACTCCACGATGGAATTTGAGAAATATTATGGAATGAGCTGGATTTTCAAGAATTGTCCACTCCATATAATATATGATATTTTCTCCCTCCATTTGAGCATAAAAACAATAAATTTTGGTGCACAAACCTAAATGTAATTTTGGTGCATAATGTACAGATAACCGCACTGGTGTGTTTTTGGTATTGCGCACCGATGCCATTTTATAACCCGATGCATCAATGCGTTTTGATTAGACGATGCACCAGTAAATGAATAACCGCAAATAAAAAAGTGCAACCCTATTTTCTTTAAGTGAAAAAAAGCAGTAAATTGAAAAATGGGTGGCAAGATATTTTCAAAAATCTAATTTCATAAAACATTTCTTTAAATACTAAACACTTTTCATTATTTCACTATTTTTGCAAAAAATTTCAACCAGAGATTTGCAAGATACATACCTGCAGAAAACAGAGCATTAGAGCACTCTGGATCAGGGAAATACGTTCAAACATAAGTATTCACACAATCAGAATTCCAAACCTCTGGTGATTAAACCCTTGTACCATAGAATTTCAAATGATGTGAGTAAAGTTTATTGTTTTTCTGTACTTTTTTTTGCAATTTTTTTATGAAATAAAAGAAAAAATCAAAGTCTATTATTTTTTTTTAATTTTTTCTATAGTTTTTTTTATGAAGTAAAATAACAAAATCAAAGTTTATTGTTTTTTTTACTTTTTTCTACGGTTTTTTTTTACCTTTTATGCAGTTGTTAGAAACAAAATAAAAAAAGAAATCCATTTTTAGAAACAAAAACCATACATTCTTTTTGTTTCTACCCTTCCTTCTCCCTCTTTTTGTTATTTCAGAATTATGGGTTTTCAATTTATATTTATAGGGTTTGTATAATCATAAGACATCCAAACCACAGGACGGATTGCATAGTCGGATCCCAATCCATTTTGGCCCTTGCGTCAATCTAAAAAAAGATTTTTTTTTTTGTCGGTATGCACTGCGCAACATAGCGCACCGCAAAAGTATAGTGATAAAAAATAAAAAAAAATCAAAATATGGTTTTATTAGTGTGCCATATGTAACATATGGCACTGGTGCCATATTTCATTATGGCGCACCGCAAACATGCTATTTTGCGAAAAAAACCATTTTAGAAACAAACCCTACATTCCTTTTTGTTTTTTCCCTTTCTTCTCCCTCTTTCTGTGGTTTCAGAATTAGGGCTATTTGATTTATATTTATAGGGTTTGTATTGCTAAATATAAGCCTAAGACATCCAACCCATGAGAGGACTTGCATAGTCGGATCCCAATCCACTTCGTCCCTTGCGTAAATTAAAAAAAAAATAAAAAAATTATATATATATATATATATATATATATATATATATATATATATATATATATATATATATATATATATTTTCCGAGGTGCCCTGTGTACCTGAGGGCACTGGTGCGCTCTATTATCCTAGTGCACCGAGCAAGTACTGTGATAAAAAATTAGAAATTTTTTTATTTTTTTCTCAGTGACCCATTTGTAAAATATGCAGTCAGTGCGCTATTTCATTATGGTGCACCGTGAATGTTCTGTTTCGCAAAAAAAAAAATAAAAAAAAAAATACAAACCTTACATTCCTTTTTTTTCTGCCCTTTCTTCTCCCTCTTTATGTGATTTTAGAATTAGGGCTTTTAAATTTAGATATATAGGGTTTGTACTTCTAAATATATACCTAATACATCCAAACGATAGGACGATTAGCATAGTTGGATCCCAATCCATATAGGCCCTTGCATGAATCTAAACAAAAAAAAATATTTTTTTTATCGGTGCACCTGGAATAACATAACACACTGGTGCTCTGTATCATACAAGCGCATCGCGTAAGTAATGTGATAAAAAATTAATAAACTATTTTTTTTAATCAATGCGCAATATGTAAAATATGGCACCGTTTTATGCTACAAAAACTAACATTGGATTATTTTTATTATTTTATCATGGTTAACCAGTGCAGTGATTGATATGTAATGCACCGGTGCTCCTTGTTGACATAGAGCACCGTACGGTCTATTATACTATTTGTGCGTTGCGTTTGGAAGACATCCATGCACTGACGTCGATGCTTACACCATTAATGGCGCACTAGTTTCTTGAGATTTTTTTTTTACTTGAAAATTTGACAATTTATTTATAAATATATTAATGAATGATATGGTACAAGTATGAGATTAATAAAGAAATTACTGACAAGAGATCAAGTAACAAAGATAATGATAACACATCAAGAAAAACAAAAAAGGCAAGTTATTTGTAAATTTTTTACAAAAAATATTATTTTTGAACTATATGTAAGTTTAACTAATATGTATTGTTTATTGTGTATCATGTAGAGAGACAAAATGATGAAGCTTAATAATATTATTTATGATCTAGGACCAGAAGAGCGTAAAAGCTTAATGGAAAAATTGCGAAAGGATGAATTAGGTGAATGAAAAAAATACTATCGATCCAATATGAGTTTCTTCTTTTAGTTTTCATTAATAATATAATTAAAATTATTAGATAAAATGTGTGAAACAATCTATTAATTCACATATGTTTAATGTTCTACAGGAACCAACAACTCAGAAAAGGAATGTTGTTCTAAGAAAAGAAAAAAAATAGAACATGCAAATGAAAATGAATTGCTCCTTAGCTCATCTGGAATGGTGTTGAAGGTTAACGAAAGGGGGAAAAAATTTTACAAAATTTTGAGGGATCTAGTGAAATGAATGTATAGACGTTCTTTCCACTTAGGATAAAAAAACCAATCCAATGATTCCAAAAACCAAATTTTATCTAAACTATAGGAAGAAATTCTAGAGAATTGGTCAATGAGACATGTCAGAATTTTAATAGAAAAAACTTACAACAACAAAAAAGAAGGAATGAAAAATAAATATTCCTTTAAATGTTTGTCTAGAATTATTTATAAATATCACCTTTGTTATACTTACTTTTCATATATCAATATAGAAATTAAATAGTCTATTGTCATGTTACATTTTCAAGAAGATTATGAAAATTTGAAAAGTTAAAGGAGCTGATATTAGAAATATGCCAGTAGGAATGTCCAAAAAGGTGTACAAGGAGATGGCCAATGAAATGTACAAAATTACAACACAGGAGGAGCCATTTGAACAACAACGTGCTTCAAATGTAATATGTAATCATTGATTTTTTCGATCATTAGGTACAATAAATAAACAATTTAGCATTAAATATTAATTTTCAAGTATTTTCTTGCATAAAATAAAAGAGAATGGAACCCATTCAACACATAAAACATGACGACAAGGAAGAAAAGGATTGATAGCTAAGTTTGTGAGTAATTGTTACTTCCTTAGAACAACTTATCTAGATTTTAGTTTTGTATTTTTTAAGTTGTTTTACAAAAATCATCATTGAATGTCTTCAAACAGGTGCTAACATACAAAGAAGAACCATCAGAGGAATTGATTGAAATTGGGTTAAATATCGGTTGGGAGTATATGTTGGCATATTAGAACTTAATTGTGGAATTTGTAAGCATCTATCGATCTTGTTTTACTTAGCTCCGTCTATAATTAATAGAAAAAATAAATCTTTTATATTAAATATATGATTTGTTATGGGGTATAAAACTTACAGGAAACAATGTATGGCCATGCGCCAATAGATCAAATCTTGAAAGATGGCATGTTACATGGTTTTGAAAGAATGTGTATAGTTTATGAGTTAATTGTTGCATTTGTACATCATTTCTTTTCGATTTACATTGATGTATATTATTTAATATTTCAATTTTAATTATTCTCACCAATGTATATACACTCATTACAGTTTATTTGTATGTTTGTATATGGAAGGTGAAGAAGAAGAAAACAATCAAAATCGTGAACAAAACATTCCTGAAAATAACCCATGTCATGGAAGTAGCTTTAGAAGTGACAACAATTCAAGTGAAGAATGATGGTCACTATGTTTGGATATCAAAGCAAGGCGTTGTATTTTTTGAAAAATGTTTGTGAAATCTGACATTTTCTTTAATGTAGTGGACATAGTGTCCCAATTGAAAGATAAAGGGATACCAATAACTGTCCCATTTTGTATGACAAAGAATTTCTTATTCATATATATATATATATATAAACTTAAAAAAAAAAATTATTCTATTGCATTCTATATTTTCGTTATTGCGTTCTTCATTGTCTTTCTCAAATGCACTAATAAAAATTTAATTCATATGAATATTGTTATAGTATATATATGTGTCGACTTTTGATGAATAATGAATTTTAAAAAACCACAATAATTATGATATGATATAAAAAATTAATCCAAACATCACATTCAAATGCATTAATAAAAATTTAATTAATGTGAATATTGTTATAATATGTGTCGAATTTTGATGAATAATGAGCTTAAAGGAATCAAAATAATTGTACTGTCACAGGTCGATGTTTCTAAAAAATACAAAATGAAAAGTGGTGCGTGTATTCTTATACCGGTGTGCTTCTATTCTTAAGCGCACCGGTGCATTTTTACAACCTATGGGCACTGCAAAAATACCAAAACTAGTTAAAAATATTGAGGTGTTTGTGCAGTATGACGCTCCGGTGCATTTATGTCTATATATGCACCGGTGCCGTTTTATGACCTTTGAGCACCACACGAATACCTGTACCAATTATAAATCTCGGTGCGTTTGTGTGATACTATGCACCAGGGCGTTTTTGTGCCTATATCCATTGGTACATTTGGACGACCTATATGCACCGTGTGAATACGGATACCAATTATAAATCTAGGTGCATTTGTGTGATACTGCGCACTGGGGCATTTATGTGTGTATACAAACCAATGTATTTGTATGACATATTTGCACTGCATGAATACCGATACCAATTATTAATCTCACTGCATTTGTGTGATACTGCACACCGACGCGTTGCTATAAGTCTACATAGTGGCACGTTGATACTACCTACGGGCACTGCTCAAATCCCAAGACCAATTAGAACGACCCCGTGCGTTGTATCATCAACACTACACCCGCTGTTGTTTTATACCTTAACGACCCAGTGCATTCTCCTTCGATTGTACTGGGGCTCCGACTATAGGTATGCACTAGTGCATATAATCTTGATTAGCGCACCAATGAAAAAGACATACATAATAACCTCTAGATGCCAATTTTTTTTAGTTGTGTTGAATTTACGTTAAAATCTCCACCAAAACCTTCGTAGCCATAAACGGATGTGGTAGCATATGTTTTTTTGACAATTTTGGCCAATTTTATAACACTAAAAACCTCCTTTATAACCTCTGTTAGAGAGTCTTTTCCTTCTAGTGAGGTACCTTTGCTTGTATAGTTGTATCCATAAAAATACCCAGTCTCCTACATCAAAACATCTTTCACTACGATGTTGATTTGCCTGTTGTTTAATTCGATTTTGTGCCAAATTTAGGTGTTCCTTTAAGAGTTGGAGAATTTATTTTTGATGCTCGATGTGATCTTCCACTCCTTGAACCTTAGAATTTTCTCTTAAATAATATGTGATGTATGGTCGATGATATCCATAAAGTGCCATAAATGGGGTCATTTTTTCTATAGTATGGAAGGAACTATTATGCTACCATTCAGCAAGAGGTAACCACTTAACCCATTGTGCTTGCTTATCAGATACAAGAAAATGAAGATATCCTCCAAACATTTATTCACTGTCTCACTTTGACCATCGGATTGAGGATGATAAGATGAGCTATTAGTTAGTTAAGTACCCATGCCAGAAAATAATTCCTTCCAAAAATTTCCAATAAAAATGGGATCTATGTCACTTACAATAATCTTTGGGTTTCCATGTAGCTTGTGAATTGTTTCCATAAATGTTGTAGCAATTGTACTTGCTTTAAATGGATGAGATAATGCACAAAATTGTGCATACTTGGTAAGTCTATCAACTACCACCATGATGACACTATTTCCTTTGGACTTAGGTAAACTTGTGATAAAATCCATTGGAATATCCCTCCAACGTTGAATTTGAATGGATAAAGGTTGTAGAAGGCTCAGAGTCTTAACTGTCTCAACTTTATTTTGCTGGAAAACCAAACATTCCGCCACAAACTTTTGAATATCAGATTTAATTCCATCCCAAAAAATTCTTTCTTCGCTCTGTGGTAAGTTTTTGAAAATCCTTCTTCATTGTCTTTCTCAAATGCACTAATAAAAATTTAATTCATATGAATATTTTTATAGTATATATATGTGTTGACTTTTGATGAATAATGAATTTTAAAAAACCACAATAATTATGGTATGATATAACAAATTAATCCAAACATCACATTCAAATGCATTAATAAAAATTTAATTAATGTGAATATTGTTATAATATGTGTCGAATTTTGATGAATAATGAGCTTAAAGAAATCACAATAATTGTACTGTCACAGGTCGATGTTTCTAAAAAATACAAAATGAAAAGTGGTGCGTGTATTCTTATACCGGTGCGCTTCTATTCTTAAGTGCACCGGTGCATTTTTACAACCTATGGGCACTGCAAAAATACCAAAACTAGTTAAAAATATTGAGGTGTTTGTGCAATATGACGCTCCAGTGCATTTATGTCTATATACGCACCGGTGCCGTTTTATGACCTTTGAGCACCACACGAATACCTGTACCAATTATAAATCTCGGTGCGTTTGTGTGATACTATGCACCAGGGTGTTTTTGTGCCTATATCCATTGGTACATTTGGACGACCTATAGGCACCATGTGAATACCGATACGAATTATAAATCTGGGTGCATTTGTGTGATACTGCGCACTGGGGCATTTATGTGTGTATACAAACCAATGTATTTGAATGACATATTTGCACTGCACGAATACCGATACCAATTATTAATCTCACTGCATTCGTGTGATACTGCACAACGGTGCGTTGCTATAAGTCTACACACTGGCACGTTGATACTACCTACGGGCACTGCTCAAATCCCAAGACCAATTAGAACAGCCCCGTGCGTTGTATCATCAACACTACACCCGATGTTGTTTTATACCTTAACGACCCAGTGCATTCTCCTTCGACTGTACTGGGGCTCCGACTATAGGTATGCACCGGTGCATATAATCTTGATTAGCGCACCAATGAAAAATACATCCATAATAACCTCTAGACGCCAATTTTTTTTAGTTGTGTTGAATTTACGTTAAAAGCTCCGCCAAAACCTTCGTAGCCATAAACGGAAGTGGTAGCATATGTTTTTTTGACAATTTTGGCCAATTTTATAACACTAAAAACCTCCTTTATAACCTCTGTTAGAGAGTCTTTTCCTTCTAGTGAGGTACTTTTGCTTGTATAGTTGTATCCATAAAAATACCCAGTCTCCTACATCAAAACATCTTTCACTGCGATGTTGATTTTCCTGTTGTTTAATTCGATTTTGTGCCAAATTTAGGTGTTCCTTTAAGAGTTGGAGAATTTATTTTTGATGCTCGATGTGATCTTCCACTGCTTGAACCTTAGAATTTTCTCTTAAAGAATATGTGATGTATGGTCGATGATATCCATAAAGTGCCATAAATGGGGTCATTTTTTCTATAGTATGGAAGGAACTATTATGCTACCATTCAGCAAGAGGTAACCACTTAACCCATTGTGCTTGCTTATCAAATACAAGAAAATGAAGATATCCTCCAAACATTTATCCACTGTCTCACTTTGACCATCGGATTGAGGATGATAAGATGAGCTATTAGTTAGTTAAGTACCCATGCAAGAAAATAATTCCTTCCAAAACTTTGCAATAAAAATGGGATCTCTGTCACTTACAATAATCTTTGGGTTTCCATGTAGCTTGTGAATTGTTTCCATAAATGTTGTAGCAATTGTACTTGCTTTAAATGGATGAGATAATGCATAAAATTGTGCATACTTGGTAAGTCTATCAACTACCACCATGATGACACTATTTCCTTTGGACTTAGGTAAAATTGTGATAAAATCCATTGGAATTTCCCTCCAACGTTGAATTTGAATGGATAAAGGTTGTAGAAGGCTCAGAGTCTTAACTGTCTCAACTTTATTTTGCTGGAAAACCAAACATTCTACCACAAACTTTTGAATATCAGATTTAATTCCATCCCAAAAAATTCTTTCTTCGCTCTGCGGTAAGTTTTTGAAAATCCTAAGTGTCCTTCTAAAGGAGAAGTGTGCAATTCCAAAAGAGTATTTTGTTTTAGTTGGGAACCATTTCAAATATATAAGAGATATTTGTACCATAAGGACTCATTTTTCCAACTAAATATATCAGATGTTCTAGAAACTTACTTCAACTTTTCAATGAGTTTCCACACTTCTTCATCCTTCTTCCATTCACCCCATGCTTCGGTTATCCAATCTAGTTGGATTATAGAAATGGCACAAAGAAATGATTCCACCTCTTCATCCTTTCTTGAGAGTGCATCTGCAATAAAATTTAGCTTCCCTTTTTTTTAGATGATTTCAAAGTCATAACCCAACATCTTTGAGACCCATTTTTTCTTCTATTCTAAAGATATTCTTTGTTCCAAAAAGTTTTTAAGACTATTTAGATCAGTTTCTACCTTGAAGTGTCTTCCCATTAGGTAAGGTCACCATTTCTTTAGTACATGTAGTATTGCCAACATTTCCTTCTCATAAATAGCTTTTTTAAATACCTTCCTTTGATTGGACGACTTTCAAAAGGAATGGGTCTTCCTTCTTGCATTAAAATAACACCAATTCCATTTCATGGGGCATCAAATTCCACAAAAAAGTGTTTTGTGAAGTATGGCATAGCTAAGGCTGGTGCTATGCACATTGCCTCTTTAAGATGTTCAAAGGCCTTAGTTGCTTCAGCAGTCCATGAAAATGAATCTTTCTTTAATAATTTTGTTAAAGGTGCTGCTATTCTCCCATAATTCTTAAAGAAATTTTGATAATACCCTGTTAACCAAATAAATCCACAGAAATTCTTTATGGTTGTGGTGAATTTCCATTCGTTAATGGCTTTAATTTTGTTAGGGTCTACCTTAACACCCACGTGAGATAAAATATGACCCATATATTCCACCTCTTGTACTCCAAAGAAACATTTGGATGTTTTTTCATATAATTGTTTCTCCTCCAATAGTTTGAGCACTGTGTCAACATGTTAAACATTATCCTTCGAAGACTTTCTGTAGATTAGTATGTCATAAAAAAATACTAGCACAAATTTTCTAAGGAAGGGTTTGAAAGTGGAATTCGTCAACCCTTGAAATGTAGAAGGTGCATTGGTAAGGCCAAAAGGCATGACCAAAAATTCATAATGACCCTTATGAGTTGAAAATGTTGTTTTTGTAATATCTTCAATCTTCATTCTAATTTTATAGTATCCTAAACGAAGATCCAACTTGGTAAAATAAATTTCTCCGTGTAATTCATCCAATAATTAATGAATCACAGGAATGGGAAATTTATCTTTAATAGTGAGCTTACTGAGCTCCCTATAATCTAGACACATGCACCATGATCCATCCTTATTGTGCACCAATACTACTAGAGCAGAGAAAGAACTTTGACTAGGTTGAATTATACTAGCCTCTAACATTTTTGTAATCATACATTCAATGTCGCTCTTCTGGACATAACGATATCTGTAAGGCCTGATTTTTGGAGGAACACTTCCTGGAATCAAATGAATAGCATGATCATGATCACGAATAGGTGGTAGCCATTTGGGAGTTTCAAACACCTTGGAATGATTGTCCAAGACTTTTTGGAGATCCGGAGAAATATATAATTTTGATGTTGGAACTTCTAGTGAGCATAATTGTGCAATTATACCTCGTTTTTCTTTCTTCAAAAGAATTTTCATGACATTAGAGCTTATTATATTTCTTGGCTTCCTTGTAATACCCCGTAAGTCAATTTCCTTTCCTTCCAACAAAAAATTTAATAAACGTTCTTGAAAATTAAAAGCTACCATCGCCAAAGATTGTAACCATTGTACTCCTAGTATAACATCTGCAACTCCCATTGGAATTGAAATTATTGGACTATTAAATACATATTCCCCCATGGTTAGCTTGATATTATCACATTTTCTAGAGCAATTTATAGTTCCTCCATTTGCAACCATCACTTGAAATTATGATGTTGGGTATAGGAAACAATTCAATTCCTTGGCTACCTTACAATGGATAAAATTATGGCTACTACCCAAATCAATCAACACTATTACCCTTTTCTTCTTGTTATGTCCTTCTATCTTGAGAGTTTGAGGAGTGGTAATTCCTGCCAACGCATTACACGATATGGTCAGACTCATTTCTTCTTCTTCTAGGTTCGGTTCCTAGTGTATATCCTCTTCTTTTGAACTTTATTTTTCATTTTATTCCTCCTCTTCAAAATCTATGTAAAATAATTTCTTCTCAGCACACTTATAACTTGTAGTGTATCTTCTATAACAACTGTAGAGAAGCCCTTTTTCTCTTTCTTCTTCCAATTTTTGTGGTGTAAACCTTGTAGGTTGTTGAAGTGTAGGAGTATAAACACTTCCATATTTATAGATGTGAGTGGTAGGCTTCCTTCTCACCATAATTTTACATTCAATTTTTCTTGCCAACCTGAATGCCTTCTCCAATGAATCCAATTCCCAAATGTGAACTTCATGATGGATGTTATCCTTTAAAGTCCCTATGAACAAATCAATCCTGTGCTCCTCTAGAATATTAGTTACCCTTATATTCAATTTTTGGAAGTCCTCAATGTGCTCCACTACGGAACCCTTTTGTTTGACATTTATCAATTGGCTAAAGAAGGTGTTTCTCTTTGTATCCTCATAATGTGCTATAATTTCCTCCGTAAAAATTGACAAAGTGATTGTTTTTTTACGAGAGCAAAGCCATCGATACCAACAAATGTATTTTTCTCTAAATGTAAAGTTGCAATGTGTACATTTTATGTGTTTTTCACATTATTGAGATCAAAATATTAGTCCATCTATAGTATCCATTTTATGGGATCCTTTCCATCAAAATTCCTCATATCCATCTTTGGAATATGGTGGTTCTTCAACCCAAAATTAAAGTTTATGAAATCACGATCAACATTTATTTTTTTCTCATCATGAGTGTCCATTACTATATTTCCACCATTAGGAATCATTTCTTGTACTAACCTTGTCATCAAACCTTCCATGTCTAATTTTAAACCATTCTTCATGTCTTTTAGGTTATCTTTCATTTTTTCATTGATCTTGGCTTCCATGTCATCCATCTTAGCTTCCATGCTAGCTTCCATGCCATCCATCTTAGCTTCCATGAATTTCTTCAAACCATCCATGTTAGCTTCCAAGCCTTTCTTCAAAACTTTCATTTCATTTTTTGTTGCTCTTTGCGAGAGCGAAAATTGGTGTACTTTCTCTTGTAATTTTTATATGTCATGTTGCGCTCCTTCCTCTTCATGAGTCATAGTTGAGCCTTCTAAAGGCTTAATGGGTGTTGAATTATTTTTAGGTGGTATTTTGGAACCCAATACTGATATCTATGCTTAAATATGCCCTTGGAATCACTTCAAACTAATTTTTCACACAAGACATGCAATTCAAAAAAAAATACACACATTTTTCTTGCTTTTGAGGAGCTCGATAATGAAACTGAATTATCTCTATGATTTTGGATCTTCAATATCTAAAATTTAGGCCTTGTAGTATCCCTTTGAATATTATTTTGAATTCCATAGGTATTACCTGATTTGGATTCTTCAATTCAAAGTTATGCCCAATCTCCCACAATGACATAATTATGGACTGGTTCAGTAGAGCAAACTTGTACGACATGCCATGTGTCATTTTTCCACCTTCAACTCTGAAATTGGTACATAGGGAACTATAGTATGTCTACTTGTAGATAATTTTCACATAATTCCAATCTGACGCTCAATGAGAGAGTTATTATGATTTTCCCATGGTCACCTCTTTGAGATGAAATTCGGCAGCCTAAAAAAACCCTCAATTCCACAAATCGTATCTTTGAAAATATTGTGAACCATGATCTGAAATTTTTACAAGAAGTTCCTCAGGATCTCAACATCTCTCCATATACATTATAGCTTCTGAACCTTCATAGAAACAAAATTATAGAAAAAATTCCATGATGTCCTGTTTCGAGCAGCGAAACCCTAGAATCAAAAGGCTTTGATACCAAATGTTATGAAGCCTGCTCCAAAAATAGAAGAAAAGAGAGATCAATGCCTTATAAATCAGACACTTCGAGGGGGAAACCTCCAATACATTACATAAATGAATAGTTCTTGTATTATACAAATGACCAAAACTTCCTTCTATATATAGGAGTCCATGGGGCCACAATATAATCTTAGTCGACTTAACAATAATAATGTAAGGGCTCAATAATAAAAATATTGGGCTACAGGGCTATAAAAATAACAATAAGGGGGTTACACTAACAACAATATGGGACTATACTAGTAATATAGGGACATAACAAGTTATCCCACAAATGATATATGAATTCATTATTTATAACTAGTGCATTGTAAATTTAGCCTTTTTTTTATGCACCATAATCATTATTATAATACTATTCATGAAAATGTTGATAATTAACCCTCACTCTAACTAGTTAGTGCTTAGTATTTTTCATAGCTGAAACCAAGGTTTTAATGCATTTGATCCGCATGTATATTTTAATTTGATGAGAAAAACTTAAAAAAAAAACAGTATCACTTCTGATTCTTTAATGCAGTCATTAATCATGAATCATGCATCTCATGTCATTTGTAGTCTACTAGAAGTCAAATTAGAATCATACATGAGATTATGCCCAATAGCATCATACCTCTAATTATTTTTTCCTCAATTTTTCCAAAAAAGGTGTCAGTGTTGCAACCTTTTTCTCTAATATCACTTCTAATATCCCCTAGTAACGTCGCAGAAAAATGCACAGAGTTAGGAAATATTTTCAGTATTTACCAATGTTTAAATGTTTAAATCACTTTCTATATTCCCCCAATGACCATTGTAATAACCATCATCATTACCTAGATAAATATTTAGTGAAATCATAGTGAGTTACATAGTCATTAACTTCCATTTTTTTAGTATATTATTATAAATTTCCTACTACAACTATTCATCAATTCCATGATTTTGTTAACTCAAGTAGTAAATCACATACATGATAATATAAACATCACATCATGAAATAAATTAGCATCATAAAAATGGCACAATGAACAATCACATCATTAGAGACTGATATACTCTAGAAACCCCATAGGGTATAAACCAACAAACGTATAATTTTATTAGTAAATGCTCATGAGCGTGTTCACCCCTCACTCAATGGTTATAAGGGAGTCCATCCCTTGAACATTGTCATAAAATATTACATAGAAAATCATCGTAAATGAAACATAACTAGGTATAAGTTATTACAATCATCATGATATAATTTACCCATGCAGCCTCAATCTCTATGTCTCTATGGTTTGACAGTTTCCATCAGTGGATCATCCTACTATTAGAATTCCTAATCTACATAAATAATTATCTACTACAATGTTAAACATGAAATTTCCTTTACACAAGTCATCATTGTTTCTTTTCATTGTTGCCATCATCACACTTGATATCATGATTAGATAAAATATTAAAAAAAAATAATAAATCTTTATTACTGACACTTTTACATATATTTGTGTGCATGCATAAAACATAAGCAAAATTCCATGAAATATCTTCTTTAACATCATTTCACATGCATTAGTAACAACAAATCACTTTGAAGCATCATGTTTCCAAAAAAACACTAACATAATACTGCATGAAATTTCATATTATTTCCAAAGGAAGGCTAACATAATATATATTGTTCTTGTGCTTGCAAATGTATAACATGCTTTCATGAGAAACAACCAAACAAACCATTTTATTTCTTCCTACTATTATTTATTCTTTTCAAAATGGATTAATGGAATAGATCATATACTTATGCATGTGAATGTATGTTCTTTTCCAGAAACATATTTTCCATGGGAAAGCTATTCATAATGGCTAATATGTATAAAATTGCAAAAACTATTTCAAACATCGTTAACATAACGGTTATAATTTCGTGCATGGAAGTACTTTTCCTCTCTAAAAAAAAATAACATGATAGCTTGTTCCTCTTGCAAGTGCAACACATATCTATTTCCAAATGAAACTGACAAAATATTGCATGGAAAAATAAACACATTTCTTTTCCAAGCGATCAAGCACATAAAATTAATTCTTTCCGGCAAAGAAACATTTTCCTCTTATGAAACACACTACCTCAATAAAGATACATAATCTTCTTCCAAAAGAAATTAATACCATTGCTAATCTCTTTAGGTGTGCAAATGTCTATATTTTTTCACACAAGAAGGCTAACAAAATCATTATTATACATTCTCACCTTCGTTTTCTCCAAAAACATAGTACTAAAACTATACTTTTCCATGCACACAATTGTATATCTTTACCTAAAATATACTCCAAAGGAATTTTAACACAATAAAACATGTGATTACCAGTTCTCCTCTCTAAGAATCTAGTTCAATAATGCATACAAGGCAATGTTTTCCTCCTCTCTTCTTTTTGAATACTTCTAACACAACAAATACATCCTTGCATATATATATATATATATATATATATATATATATATATATATATATTCCAAAGAATATAATGCACTAATTATTCTTTTTCCAAATGTTAGCTTAGTCACTAGCGTTTATCCATGCAATACAAAATATTTTCCTATCATTTAACTCATAAAAAAAAATTGCAATATTTTAGCAAGAAATACTATGAATATAAATCCTTCTAAAATAACACAACTAGTTGAATTTTATGCAAAGGTTTTATGTGAAATCTTTCTCAAAACAATTACTCATGTCTTTTTTCATGAATGAAGCTTCCTATGAATGCGAAATCAGATATTCATTTTCAGTAGATCCAATATACTAGATATTATTCCTATGCACATAAGCACATATTCTCTTTTAGAGTCCAATATATCTCTTAAAAAAAGTAATTCATATGCATTATGTGAACATCCTCCTTAATATTTTAAATCAAATAACTTAATTCCTTTTCAAGAATTATGAACATAATTTTTATATTTTTATGCATGCAAATAACATATTTCTTTTCAAGTACTATCAACATAATTGTTCTATTTTGTAGCATGCCAATAACATATTTCATTTTAATAAATATCAAGCTTAATAGTTATTGGTTTTTGCATGCAACAATTTTTATTTTTTTAGGAACATTAAAACAATATTTATGTCTCTATATGTAAATAACAACTATTATTTTGCAATGACAAATAAAATGACAACACTTTATTTTACTTTGATTTTCCTATTTTAGTCATCAACTTTGGGCGCGATTTCTAAACATAAGGAAACGAATTTTTGAAATAAAAAGAAGATTTTGTTGGTAACGGGATGATTAAAAAAACTCTCTCAGTTTTTAGATAGGATTCATGGTTTCAAAGATTCAAATGAACCTTTGCACCCTACGTTTCCAGATTTAAATATTAAATGATTTCTTATTTTTGTCATCAAATTTGGATACGGCTTTTGAGAATTTTAAAAATATTTTTTCGACTCGGAAAGAGGCTTTTGACATGAATGGGCACATTTGCAAACAAATATTTCATTTCTTACACATATGTTACAATTTACGATATATGAAGACATATTTGGACCCTATTTTTCAATAAATTATGGAATTCACACAATCATTTATCCATGAAACATCTATTAAGAATTAAATTCACATGAAATATTTTAAGGATTCAATGAGAAAAAGAATTATTCCTCTATGCATGGAAGTCTATGGAGATTTTTCAAAGAAAATAATCTCGACTCTTTATTGTACGAAAATTTTTAAACAAATAAATCTGATTCTTATTTCTTCATGCACCATATGCAAATACAATAATTTTCAAAGAACATACTTACTTATCTCTTAATGCATATTTCAAAACCCTCCTTTTTGTTTCTTAGCTCCATTCTACATGTATTACATCAATAGTTAACATATTTTCTCATAGTCTTACAATAAGTGGAATTAAATAATTGAAAAAGATTTTCTAAATCTAAAAGCATTCCATAAATCACTCACACTTCACTCCATAAATCACTCACACTTCACTCCATAAATCAGAATTTTCCTAAATCTTGAAATCACACAATAAATCATCCATAAATCACTCCCTAAATCATATTTGTATAACTTATACAATGAATTTAAAAATCATCCATAAATCTCTTGAATGGATGATTTGTTTTTTCCTTATGAACAAAATATCACTTATCTATAGATTTTCTAAAATTATTACTCATAAAATATACAAACTTGGAAATATAATTTATTTAGACAAAAGAATATAAATTATTTGCAATATAAGAATTAATAATTAATTTCTATAATTAAGAATTAGGAAAATATTTTTTTTAATATCCATATAAGAATTAATAATATTTAATTATTCAACAAAATCATTTTACGAGTATTTTTATAATAGCTTATTCTAGAGATATTACAAGAAGGTACTTATATTTTCTATTATAAGTAAATGAAAATTCTCTATTATGGATATGAGTATTTAAAGTCATTAGAGATTGCAAGGAAATTTGATACAAATTATAGAGTAACCATACTATAGAATGGTTATTCTCTATTATGTATATGAGTATTTAAACTCATTAGAGATTGCAAGGAAATTTGATACAAATTATAGAGTAATCATACCATAGAATGGTTAGATTTTACTACCTTATTGGAGTAATTTCTATATTCAATGGTCGTAAGTATTAATTTCCATTTTTTTGTTCTATAATTAAAATTTTATATTTTCCAAATAATTGTAATATTAATGTATTTCTTGTTAAGAAGTATGCGAATTTATTAAAAATATAATATCAAAATTTTAAGATTTATAAATATCCATGTGAAAAACTAAATATAAATATAAAATTGCATTGTTTCATATATAGAATTTGGATTTTTTTAAAACTGAAAACAATGAGTTTACTTCATTTGGAACGTTAAAATATCAAATATCAATCTGCTAATAATGTGATAGATTATCCGATTTTATGTTTAACACTGAATTAGACAAAAATATAATTGATTTAAACGTTATCAATATTAAGATAAGTATGGTTATGTAGTGTTATTCTATTAATTTCTGAAATCAAATTTATTTGTAGTTTTTCTTATTGTACTATTAAGATAGTAATAAATAAATGTGTACTAATTTAGTATATATTAAAGAATTATGGCAAAGTTTTGGATTGGACCTCGGTTCTCGCACATAACAAGGGTTTTGGGAGCCAATATTTTAATTTTATTAGTTAATAATGGGAGATGAAAATAATTATGAAACAATGTTGGGTCATGTCAGACAATATTAATGAAATTGTTGTTCTTCCTCTTTTTAAACCTTATTAGCTTGGATGTTTAGCTAGCACATATAGAGAAGCATTGATCGTACCCCTCTTGCTTTTCCTCCTTAGGAATGATGAACATCATGGTTCATTTTTATTTTATGATGATGTTTTACACAATTTTTTGTTTTACAACTATGTTTTTTAACTATTTAAATGTGTAAATGTGTACATATAGGCCTCCTATTAACTATTTAAATGTGTACATATAGTGTTTTTCTGACATGCCGGAAACCAGACCTAGAGTGTCCAAAATTACAAAAACATTTGTCCACATACCGGGAAACCAGAGAAAAATATAGTCTGATGGCCCCTAACAAAGGTAGAACATCTAGAACTCCAACTTATAAGCAACTAAACTTGCGAAAACTACGCACTATAAATATTACCAAGCTAAATTCACAGAGATAGCTTAACACAACAAAAAGGTCTGAAGCACCTTATTTGTCTCGGTCCTGATCCTCACTTCCTAGGTTTTCTTACTCGGTCTTAGTCATGTTCTCCTCTTTTTCGCCATCCCTGATGACTTCCATTTCGAGCAGACTGTTAGGCTGCAGAATGTCGAAATAACCAGCCATGTCTGAGGTGCCCTATAGTTTTCCAAGGCTTTTGTCCAACATTTTCTTGATGTTTCTGAGGAGGTAGCCTTCCCAATTCTCCTCCTCTCATGAATCAGATGGTCTAGGAGGATCCTCGACACCCAGACTAGGCGCACCTCAACCCCCCCCCCTTGTACTCAAGACACAATGACTTAACCATCCTCGCCTCCATTTTTGAAATGGCGTTGGCATCCTCGTCATCATTTTCCACAAATAACAGGGCTTCCCAATTGAGTCTACCACCCCAATTATCCAATTGTGAAAAATGAGGGGTTTTTCCTCCTCTGGTCACCACTTTGTTGCCACTTCCTATACCATGAACCACGCAGCAACAACCTTGAAATGGGTGACCTGCCATCGTCTCTTCCATAAGGAACGTCAATAGACCCCTGCTGCAACCACTTGCATAACATAAGAGACCCCTCCACCTCTTTTCTTGAACACACAAATGCACTCGAGTGAAACAATACCAACCTTGTCGCTCAGTGCACAAAGAACATCATCCTGTCCTACGAGACCTCGCGTAACTCCTTCCCTCCACCCTGTGTTAATTATAACTACACATGTGAGTGATCTACGACAGAGGTGGTACCTCCATCCCTCAGGATCCTGCACCCCATCACCTTCGTCGCAGTTCTCCCGTACTTCCAACTCAAAACGTTTACCACCGTCCTTCCCCAAATTAAAATTTCATCATCACTCATGCATACTTCAACGTCACAACTTGCATGTGGCATCCGCATGCTCGCCCCCTTTGTAGGCACGTGACACCCCTCCTAGCACCCAAGGGCCCTGGTCACTCGCATTCGGGACACGCCTGACATTTCAAAATTATCCTCTTATATCATTCCGTAAGGTCTGATTCAGACAAATCTCCCCACTTCCTTTATTGAATTTATTCCCTCCCTTGGACACCGTGGTTGGCAAGCAAGGCTGCAAGACTATTAGCTTTTCACCTGACATGATTTAGTTTGACATCCAAATGCATCCGAAGGAGGGAGCTCAATATTTCCAAGCTATTTTCCATCTTTGAGTTCCTGGTAACCTTTCTCACTTTGGACCCATTTAGCAATATAAGAGTTAGATCAATAATGATTCTATAGTCTCCATCAATGATTAGAGGAAACCACTGATGTTGGATTGCTAATTCCATCCCTTCAAGTAGCCCCTCAAGCTCCACAACATTATTAGAGGTCTCCCCTTGGTAACCACACGAGATTACTTGGATCTCACCTTTATAGTCTCGTATTACTCCACCATGCTCGGCTGCCCCTGGGTTTCCTTTCGATGCCCCATCAAAATTCAACTTAAACATCTAATCCTCGGGGGGTTCCTAGATTTCCGAGCTATGAGGTATGCTAGGTCTGTTACTGGCCCTTCTGATATACTATGGGGGCTCCTAAAGCTTCCATTAGTGAAGCATCTGAAGTTCCTCTGTACTAGTCTTAATGTCGCCCCATCCCCATCTCCTGAGGCCCGAGGTTTCTTGCACATGGAATTGGATGCTTGCCCAGAATTCCTCTTTCGATATCTTCCTACCATCAAAGGTACAGTGATTCCTTTATTTCCAGATCTCCCATAACAATAACCTCATGGTAAGCTCAAATATTTGATTTAACAAGTTACTCTTAAAGGGGTCCTCCTTCGAGCAGATAAGAGTGGTCGACGGACATCTTGGGACACGGTTGGACCTTTTGAAAATAAAATATCCCTTGTTCCAAATTTTAGAGTTCCATCTGCACTAATGAAATAGGTGATTCATGGTATCTTTCACTGGTAGGGATAAAAAACAAAATGATGGTCCTGTCGTCCCTCTGATATGGAGGTTCTCCCACATCAACACTTTTCCTTTCAATAACAACTAAAGGAAGGTGGATATTTTAGGCCATAGACCTAGGTCACAAACATTACTCATTGTTTCTCAGATTGCAACAAATGGTGGTTCCCAGCTATTCCAGAGGCTTCTTTGATGTTGAACTGAATATTTGTGTTGTACCCCCATATGATTTTATCTGAGTGTTGACTCTTCTTTTGTCTTCCTTTCACTTAGCACATGCATTATTTTGCCTGTGTCTTCCCTTGGATAATGAGTCCTGAACCAATCCCCTTTCACCCATGGGTGGAAAGGGTTGTCCTCTACATCAGTGTCCCAAAAATTCTTGACTCTTGGCAGGCCTTCCCTTCTCAGTTATTCCTCAAGCCCTAAAATCTCCTCAAGCCCCTGGATACTAGGTAGTTGTTTCCATGCGTCCCAAAATAAATCCATGTCTCCTCCATCCTCTATTTCTCGAAAGTTGTGCTCTTTGACTAGGTTGCGGTTGGAATTAGCCACCTCTAGATCAAGGATCCCAGGGTGTCCTAAATATATCTGCTTAGGTTCTCTCTGTTCCAACCCCTAGCATATTTACACATCCAAATATCCACCCAAGGTTTTTACTTGTTTGAGATCCGCCGTCACCAAATTTTTGACCCAAGAACTTCATTACTTACTTCAAAATCCCTCAGTTGCAGGCCTCCTATAGTCCAGTCAACCAGGACCCATTTCTACTTGTTCTCAGTGGTGCCGCACAGTGAATTTCTCTAGATGGTCCTGATTTTATTTTGAACCAATTTAGGGGCTGATAAGACCAAGAAGAGGTACATAGGCATGGACTAAAGCACCAAATTCACCAGAGTTAGATGGCTAGGAAGGATTGAAACCTGATGGGTCGATTTATCTAGTTTGGCAGTCAACTTATTGAAGAAATATTTCCAAGTGAATTTTCCAGCCTTCAAGTGCAGTGATGGGGCCCCCAAGTACTTAGAAAGGAGGGAGCCTTAAAAGAAACAGAGGATTCTAAGAATTTCTCTTCATGTTATTAGTGGAGTATTGAAGAAGAAGACTTGTGATTTCCCTTCATTTACCTCTAGGATGCTCAATATTTTGAACACCTACATGATCTCTTTCAAGCCTCTAGCCCCTTTCACCGTGGCCTGACCCATCAACATCGTATCGTCCATGAATTGTTGGTGAGTATGATGGGTTTCCCCCACGTATAGCGTAAGGCCATGGATCCTCCCATCATATTGGCTAGCCTTCAAATTTCTACCCAACCCTTCCACCATCAATATGAAAAGAAAATGGGACAATGGATCCCCTTGCCTCATGCCCCTCAATGCCTTGAAAGTATCAGAAGGAGTAACATTAACGATAATAGAGTAAAAGGTCGAGGAAACTAGCTTAAGGACCCATGTAAAAAATTCATGGAAAAACCCAAAATATTTTAAAATCTGCCTCATATATTTCTAACTCAATTTGTTGTAGGATTTGGCCAAATCAAGTTTTATCATCATCCCCAGATTCCTAGAATTTTCCAGGGAGTGCATCACCTCATCGGTAAGGATGATGCAATCCAAAATCTATCTCCCTTCCACAAAGGAAACTTATTCCTAGGATATAAGCTTTGGAAGCAAGGGTTTTAATCTATTTTCCATTACTTTTGTGATAATTTTTTTAATGACATTACATAACACAATCGGCTTGAACTTACCAGGTTCTTCCATCCTGTGCAATTTTGGAATAAGGGTGACAAAAGTGGAGTTGAAGGCCTTCAAAATTATTCCCGTTCTCCGAGATTTATCTACAGTGTCCAACAATTCATCCTTCACTAAATCCCATGAGGTCTCAGAGCTTTCCCTCCTTCCATTTGTTTCACCACTTCCTGCACCTCGGCCATTTTAATTATATGCATCAGCATCATGTTATTATTTGTCAAAACCACACAAGGTATATTGGCAGTTATCTTATCTATATCAGGTCCTATGTTTTCCTCTGTCTTGTGAATCAGACCACAAAAAAGATGGTTAAGGCTTCACTCTAGATCTTCCTGCCTTTCCACATATTGGCCATTGGAAATTTCTAGTTGAGCTATGGAGTTTCCTTAACGGTGTTGTATTATAGCTCTGTGAAATAGCATGGTGTTCCTGTCCCCCTCCCCAAGCCAAAGGTTTCTATATTTCTGCTTCCACAAAACCTCATCTTTCCTTTCATGCTAGAAAAGCTCCAAGAGGATTCTAGATTCTGTTTCCCTCTCCTCATCATTGTAGCCATCATGCATCACCCGTTGCTCAAGGTCATCAATCTGTCTGTCTATTATTTTTTTCTCCACTTTGAAATAAACTTGATTTTCTATTGTAGGAAATACATTTTCGAACCTGAGGGGGCCTCATATCCCTCCCATTATTCCTTGAGAATACTATGGAAATCGAGGTGAGAAAACAATAATCTCTCGAACTAAAAGGGTATTAGGTTATCGCCTAAATGATGACAATCTAGATAAATGGGCCAGTGGTCTCACCCAAATTTTGGAAGAAAAAATTCTCGAATGTCACCTCCCTCCCTCCCCCCCGTCAGAACAAATTCTAACACTAGGAACCGATTTGGCCAAGAAGAAATGTGTTAGGAGCTTGCATGTTTTTTTTTCTCGATGAATAAGTTGTTGGTAGCCTGCACATCCACCAAATGCACTCTTCAATAACTTCATTGAATCATTCACTCATGGTACTAAGGGTCCTGATTCCCCCATTTTTCTCCCTGAGATTGCTGATAAGGTTCAAATTCCCACCTAACACCCAGTGCTTTTCACCCACCCACTGCCTAAGATTATGAATGCCTTATAAAAATTACGGTTTGAGAGAAATTTTAATATGCCCATAAAATTTCAACATCACCCACCGAACAAAGCTGTCGAGGACATGAAAGTGGGCAGAAAGGGTGTGGGAAAAAACCACAAAGTTTGAGCGGCTTATCACTGAGGTGTTCCACAAAAATCCTATCTCGCTATCCATTCCCCATGCATCCACCGCCATCACCTTTGAGCCTTTCCAGATGTGTCATCTCATCTTCTTCAGTTCCTCATTGTTGCACTTAATTTCTTGGAGAAAGAGAATCGAAGGTTTCTCCACTTCTAATTTCCATTTAATCATTTATATTTTGAGTTGACTATTACAGCCTCTTACGTTGCAGGATAGCACTTTCATGAGGGAGATTTGGCTATAGTGAGAAAAGCGTCCTTAATAGTTGGATATTGCCCTGATGCCTCTAGTTTACCCCCCACTTCTTGGATCCTCTTGGCATTTCTTCGTCTCCCTCATCTTTTTCCTTCAAATAACTTTAACAATTATGAAACCTCTCCTAATGTCTTTGAGCTCTTGTATTTAATGATCTCCTATCTTAAGAGCGAAAGTTTTTGGAAAGGTATATACCCTGATTTTGGGTCTGCACATGCTTTCTCGATCCTGCCTAGGTCTAAATCCCCTATATCCATATCCTCTGCCTCCTCCACTTGCCTTTCATCTCCTTAGGTCATTTCCTCTTCGATCTCTTGATTAAAGGCCTCCAATTTTGTACCATCCTTTCCTTTCTCCTTGTTAGTTGACTCAAATCCCACCACATCGTTGGTCCCATCCTCACTAACCTTGCTCAAAACCTCAAACTTATTTTGGAGCTATCGTTTCTTATTCACTTCAAGCCCAAGGTTTCTTTTGTTTTTATTTTTCTATTGAAAACCTTCTCGAACTCTTTTGCATCCTTCTCCCTGTTAGTGTTCTTAAATGTTGCATGCAAGGAGTTCAAACAACATTCGTGAAACAAGTGATCATGTTCATGGCACCGCCTGTACCTGAATGGGATGTGCTCATAATCTATTGCTTGGAACAAGTCCTCATTATTCCAGTTAAGGTTCACTCCTTCTAGCATTTCCTTTGAAATATCTAAGTACACAAAAATACGAGTTTAAGATACATACCTCATTTTCTTGGTCTGCTCAGCCACCTTGACAAAGGAACCCAAGGCGTTACGTACATCTTCAAGGATCACGAGGTGCCAAGATTTTGTCGATAGGGAGTAGAGTCTTAGCTAGACTGTGGCCACCGAGAGATCCGCCTTGTCTGGGTTGAATCGCTCCCTCCATAAGGTTAAATACAACCTTGCTGAGTTGTAGAAATAGGGTCATCCATCGAGCACCCTATATTTGTCTTCTAAGTTAAGAAATATTGTCGTGAAGAAGCCCTTTTCCTATAGCTACAGGTCATAGTGCCCTTTTGGTTTCCAGGTTGTATTGATCCACCAGATAAAGGATTTTTCTACAAGACATATACCAACAAACTTCCCTATTAGGGTGCGGTATTTCATGTACTCAATATGAGGGCCCATACAATCCTATTTGATGTCCACCTAGGATGTCTCCTTTTTCTTAGGTAGGAATTGGACAAGGCATTTTCCCTTCTTTGTTTTCCCACCCCTAATCACATGTTCTGAAGCCTTCTCCTTCTCATACCCCCATGTTGTCTCTGAGTCCTTTGTTTCCACTGTCAGGTGCTCCATCACGAAGGGGCCTGTTGAGGGACCACCCTCATCTCCCATACTCACTGCCATATTCTTGAGCCTCGCAGGCCGAGAGGTGCTCCCTCCTTCCAATGTCCCCACCTGCAACTTCTTGACTCACTTCGTTGTGACCTATGTTTTTTTCTCGTTCATATTACTAAAATATTGTTTTACAACTATGATATATCAGTTATTCTCATATGATATTTTGTAACCACCATGAATGATTTACCACACATTTTTCATGATCTAGTAAAAATTGTTTTGTAAATTTTATTTAGTTTATTTTGATAGAGTGAATAAATTTGCATTATTTTCATGGTTGATGATCTTGGCTCCTTTGGAGCAGGCCACAATAGTAAGACGAAATTATGATCTAATGAAGGAAAGAAATAAAAACAAGTTTAATAAATAATAAAATATTTATATTTTGATTTAATAATACTAAAATTTGATAATCATTAATGTTAAAAATAGAGTTAAATTTTCAATTAATAAATTATTGTAAATTCCCATTTCCTTGAAGTTTTTGTTCCCAAAATCATTCCCAACTAATTAGGAGAATTTCTTCCATTCCTAAGATTCGATCAAAGGGTTATCAAAATGTTGGAATCCATTCCTCCTTATAATTATATATTTTTAATGCCAACATTCTAATTATTTTAATTAAATTATTTAATATTAACATTATATACGTATATTATATCTTGATGTTATAATGGAATCTAGAAGATACAATCTTAAGCTTTACCTAAATTACTCCAACTCCTTATTGATTCACCATGGTTAAAAAAATAATATTTCATATATAAATTTTTGTTCGAAGGGATTTGATCCAATGTCGGGAAGTGAATAATTTTTCATAATTTGATAGGAAAAAATTCTCAAGATAACCTTAAAGTAATGGTGTGGTTTCACCTTAAGAGAATATGTTAAATTACCTTGTGATCGATGTACACATAAATTGATTAAAGTCTGTCTCGATGTTTTTCAATTTTTAATTATTAATTTAATAGGTTGTGTGCTTCGTGCATTTTTTTTACCCTTAAAAATAGTTCAATTTTAACAAGAGACACATTTCCATATGATGATAATGCTGGAAGAGTAGAAACCACTTATAACAGAAATCATTTCTAGTGTTCCTTGGAATGCCTCAACCCTTAATAAGTCACGAGCTATTCGTATATCTAAAATGTAATGTATTATATACCCTTAGATTATATTATAAACTAATAATTTTAATATTTATCCAAATGTAAGTCACTCATATAAATTATCAATCTATAATTAAAAAAAATAACACACACAAAACTAATATCCTTTTCCCTATATATCAAGTGACTCATGTTGGATGTACACACAACTAATATTCTTTTCCCTATATCAAGTGACTCAGTTGGATGTAATCTCCATAACACATTTTAGTCATCTAGTCCAGCTAGATGTAATCTCTACAATACCTTAATATGTCGATGATAAAGACGAAAACACTTGTAAATATACCCATTTATTTTCATGTGATGTGGCATAAAAGGAAACGATGAAAGAGTAAAATATATGTTGACATGAAGGTGATGAGGATAGTAGGCATCCGCAAGGCCGATCTTGGACTATTCCTTAGAGGAGAGTCACGGTTGAAGTTCCTCTAAACTATATGTATTTTTCCACTTCCTTTGTTTCATAATATTTCCTTGCCCCTCTATTTCATAATCGACATTTATCCATCCAATGTTATTAATCCTTCATTTTTTCATGTTTTTTTCTCTGTTATTATTAGTTCCTGAATACTTGAAAGAAGAAGATGGAAGCATATTTTTTCCAACATTTTTAATTAACAAAAAAAATAACAACCCTAACAATATATGAAGAGGAAATGCCAAAATGTTTTATGGAGTGCACTCACACTTGAGTGTCCAATCACCATAATATTATATGTTATTGTTTGTTGGAAAATATTTAAGTCTTTCAGGATTCAAATTCTTCTGCTTTATTATTTATGATAGGGCTTATTCACATGCAAATTACTAGTCATTGTTTCATCCAATTAAAATGTTAATCCATGAGATATTAATATAATGTTACTCTACTAAACCTTAATATAGACTATATTGATGACAATCATTTTCGAAGAAAAATAATTTGAACCAAAGTATTTTCAATCATTTATAAATGTATAAGCCCAAAATCTAAGACAACAAAAAAACCCATTACATCACATCCCATAGACTCATTCATCACTTGATATAGGGATTTATATAGGTAGGGACATAAACGTGTATTGTCATAAACTTACAACACTATAACAAGGATAATTCTACAATTTTAGCTTATATAAAGATGAATTCTACATAAACAAAATTACGGAATACAAAAAATATAATATATATATATATATATATATATATATATATATATATATATATATATATATATATATAATTATAATTATAATTATAATTATAATTATAATTATAATTATAGGATACACTTATGTTATAATAAGATTACATAATAATCAAAAGGATAATTTTACAATTTTATTTCAACAAGATTAATTAAAATAATTTTCAGATAATGGGAGAATGTTTTCGATAAATGTACACATTAAATATATATGAAAAATTTACGTCAGAAATTCAACGCCAAGATGGATGGAAAACCAAAAAAAATGTATTTTCCTTCATGAAAATGGAAAAAGGAAATGATCGAATATTCCTCTTGAATGTTATTAGTTTTATTTTCAAGAGTTTATTAGATATAAAAACTTATATAGAAATAGTTCATAATGAAAGATTGATCAAAAAGCACCCATTTCTAAAATCAAGAAATTCTAAAGCTTTTTGAAAATTGAAGTTTCTTTCTATGTATTTTTTTCTCCCTTTCTTAGTGGAGGAGAGGAATGAAAGTTTTTCTTTAATACATCTGAAAAAGAGGGAAGGCCAAAGCATTGTTTCCATTTTCATCTATCGTATTTTTTTCTCAGTGAATGTTTTTTGCTTTGTTAGAATCCAGGATTTATTTTGTAAATCTTTAGAAGAATCCAATATATGAATTAGATAAGATTTCAAAGGATCTATGTTTTCTAATTCCGCTGAAATTGTCCTTAAGTTGATGCTAACCTATCACCATTGGGATTCTAAACCTCTCCTACTTCCTCTTCATGATCATTATTGGAGTGAGATTTAGGATTAGAGAGAGAGGTTTTGGCATGTTTTTATGAACCCAACCGGGGACCTATATTCGATAAAATCCATATGGTATGGCTTCAAGGGAAACATGTATTGTGTTAAATGTACACGGAACAAGTAAATGTATATGTGATAGTGTTGTCCTAGTTATGAATATTACATAAGGATAATGTGTGGATAGGTATGTATATAGATCATATAGTCACCATTAATGATATATGATTTCGGGATGTTTGAATGTAATTGCAATTTGGATGAGGTTATCCTTATTTAACGAGTTGTACCATAACTTCTATTTCTTATCCATATTTGAGTTTTTCTCGATGTTCATATTTATTTAGATGAGGTGTAAATTGGGTTATTTTAAGTCTCTCAATCATTACATTTACTATCAAACCATACAAACTTATGGATTTTCTACTTCAAATAGATCGTCTTGGAAATTTGTCTATAAATTATTCTATGAAAATATTGATACCATGAAATCTTGAGAATATTGAGAAGCTATATAAGAACATGTATTCAAATTTTCAAATTCTATCTTGCTATACATTTGGATATATACCTTCTAGAATGTAGAGTTTAACAATGGTCCTAAAATCAATTGCAAACAATTGATAATGGAATTTTCATTAAGGAATTTTTATGGGGACATTTCAAACCATGAGGTTTCTAGTGGTTGGGGATTACATCTAAATTTGAGTGTGGTAAAAATCGTATAATTTGGTTCACTGTACTTTCATAGATATACGTTGTGGAAGCTACGATTTGTGCTTCATCTTAAAATGATTTTGTAAAAAAACTATCTTAGTAGGTTCATTTTAACATTGTTCTATATGATTTTTAGAATGTGAAAATTTTAGATATCCAAGGAGACATATTCAAGGACAGTGGGTAAAAAATTAATCATATTTAGAAATTTGAATAGATGGAGCATTATAAAAGTTCTCTTTTAAAAAGAAACCAAATATTAAAAAGCTTTGAAAATGATATCATAAATTTTATTCGAAATAAAATTTTGGTTAGGCTTGTGGAATTGCAATGAAGATATATCAAATTACAATAGACCAAAATCACATACTTAGAAGGGTCAAAATTGAAAAGATAAATTATGTAAATGGTGAACAATAGCGAAAATATACAAACTAAAGTTTTAAAAATGTATGATAACTTAAAATTGTCATATAACTTAAAAATATCGTAATTTATGATTGTGATGTCCAATTGAGATGACTCAAAGATTTTCGAAAGTGAAAAAATAGGATATAATATCGGTAAATGATAATATTTATCCAATGTTATTATTGATAACATGTTTAGGTTTCTAAGTTGAGTGTTTGGGATATACTTCATTAAATATTCAATGGAAAAACCTATTTTCTGAGAAATGAAAATAAAGATAAAACCAATCATATGGAATGGTTAATGATGGAAAATTAATATGGAAGTACATATTCAATTAAAATAAATTATTTATGAGGTCGATATTGGAAGTTGTGTAATAAAATTGATGATGATATTAGATTGCACAAAAGATAAGACACATATGAAGATTTTTTCTCAGGAAAGTTGATAAGAACTCATAAATGGAAGTGATGTATATAATATAACACGAGTTAAAGGAATCAAAGGAAGAGATTATGAATATGGGAAATGAAATATCATAGATACAAAACCTTAATGAAAAAGTTATTAATTAGATTAAAAAATTGAAATATGGAAGAAATAACAAGTGGAATTGGAAAAATGGTGACTTAACTAAATAATTTAGAAGGAAAGATAAAGAAATATTTATCTAATTATCATATATTAATATATTTAAATAATAAGGGAAGCATTATCAAGGTTAAGAATAACAAGCGAAGCTAAATGAAGAGACTACCCAATGCCTTGAAGGGGAGATGACGAAGAGGTTTGAAGTAGCCTTGAGACGTAGATGAGATAGAATTAGGAATGCAATGAAGAATTGAAGAAGGGAATGATAAATGTGATCACATTTTATCTTGATTAGGCGAATAAGATAATATTTTTTAAGGTGTCAAAAAGATACTTAAAGAAATTGGACTCCATAAAGAGTAAATTCATGTCAAATTTGATGGTATTATCTCCAAGGATAGAGCAATAAAATACTAGGAAAAAAGTATAAATGAGGCCATTATTTCTGAAAACCATAGATCAAATGAATATGAATATTAGAGGAAATCGATCAAATGTGAATCCATGTATATGGCCTCACTACCAAGGAAGATAAGAAGACAAATATCGTCATTATTAATGAATATTTGAAATATCAATATCAACATTATCAAGGAACAAGATGAAATACTCCTAAATATTCCTCGAATAGGGTATTGCCAAATAATTATTCTCTTGGAATTATGTCTAGTGTTTTATTTGTTATGGAAACATTCTTAATAAATATGTAATTGATGTAAACATTAATGAATGTGGTACTAATTTTGACTGGTAGAGATGCTATGGAAAGAGAAATGATAGTTCAGTGACAGATGGATGACAAAATTGAATTTTGAGAAATTATACGTGACTCTTGTCAAGAAGGGTTAGATACACACATAGGTCTTGTGAGTAAAAGTCAACTATAGAATCTGAACCAAGGAAATTATGGTAGCAGGGGTCATTATCGTGCTATTGTCCCATAGTAATTGGAGTTGCAACATTCATTTGGTCCCATCAACAAATACTAATGATATTAACAAAGGATTTACCTAAGGTATCGGCTAAGGAAAAATCTATATAAGAATATGGAGATCAAGGTATTATGTGTGCAAGTGATTGATTTATCAATATGTGATTTAATCTAAAATAGGTGTGCAATGAAGAGCAAAGAAATTGGTCAGATCTAATAACTACAAGGAAAATACCATCCAATGGAGGTTATAATGGATGCTTTTGAAGTTATAAAATTGGAAAATATTGTCAAAAAAATCCGCTAAAACATTCGTTTGTGATAACAGAGGTTTAGTAGAGGTTTTAACGAAACTTACTTGGAATTGAAAAAATCTAGTTGGCTAGATATTCTAGCATATGTTTTTTTTTTCTATGTGTTCAATGGAAAATGTAGCCTTCGTGTGATACATACATAAAATCACAAGGAGACATACATAACAAAAAGCACTGAAGCATTGAATGAAAATAATTTTTGTGTGCAATATATACCGCACCAGTTCTAAGAGATACAAAAGTCCTATGGATTTCTTCTAAGGAATGACAACGGGGGACACAAAAATTAATTTTTGTGTCGATGTTTCTATTTTAAATTTTAGCGTCAATGTCTACCATTCGTACAAAGGCCCTGGTTCGTTAGTTATAAATAATGAATGGTGTTGTTATTTTTCTAAAATCATTGAGATGGAAACAATTTTTTGTAGGACCGCAAAGTTAGTTATAAGAAAGCACCAGTGTGTTACGAATTACATAGCACATGAGCATTAATCTCAAACATGACTGGTGCTTGAAGAAATAAACACGTTGATTCTATTATTTTCTTAAAAGTAATTCAGCATGAAAAAATATGTCATCATAGTGCTTTTATATAACAAAATGTATTGGTTCTTTTATAATTTATAGATGCACTTATTTTTTGAATGAGATTTTCTCTTTTTTGGAAAGATCAACTTGTGACTGTGAAATTATTGTGATTTTTAAATTCGTTATCATAAAAAATAAACATATGTGTTATAAAAATATTCATATAACTTAAAATTTGATTAGTTCATTTGTATATGATGTTTGGATTAATTTGCTATATTATCAAATTCTAGGTCTCTTCATTATAATATTTAATAATCCATATATTTAACCAGTGGTGTAACATTTCACGATGACATTGGATACACAATAGAATAGATAAAAATATATTCTATTATATATCAATAAGAATATCTTTGTCATACAAAATGGGATTTTTATTGGTAACCACTTTTTATTGGGACACTATGTCCCTTACATTAAACAAAATTTCTTATTTTCTTAGACAAATATTTCAAAAAATACAATAGGTTGCATTGATATCCAAATCGATCATCATTCTTCATTGGAACTACTATCAGTGCTCAAGATACTTCCATGACTTGGGTCACTTAGAGTAATTTTTTGTTTATTTCATATGTTTTTTTATTCTTCTTGATATTTCAGTTTCGTCTACAAAAACTAAAATAAAGTGTAATGAGTGTATCCACATTGGTGAGAATAATGAAAATTGAAATAAATAATATAAATTTATGAAAATCGAAAAGAGATGTACCATAAAAAGAAGTAACTCTTGAATTATATGCATTCTTTCAAAACCAAATATCATGTATCCTTTCAGCAACTCTTTTATTGGCATAGTTCCACACTTTTTTTCCTGCATGTATTATTTATACCACATAATAACTC
Source organism: Pinus albicaulis (assembly GCA_034641835.2). Taxonomy (NCBI): domain Eukaryota; kingdom Viridiplantae; phylum Streptophyta; class Pinopsida; order Pinales; family Pinaceae; genus Pinus; species Pinus albicaulis. The sequence goes on from CM076582.1 coordinate 1,257,652,922, forward strand.
ATATATTTAATATAATTTTTTTTTTGTTCTATGAATTATAAACTTAAAGAATTAAAACAACATAGATACTTGCAAATTTCACAATTAATATTTTATATGCCAACATATACTCACAACCGTTATTTAACCCAATGCCAATCCATTTTTCCGATGGATCTTCTTTGTATGTTAAAACCTATTTTAAGACATTGAAGGATGGTTGTTGTAAAACAACTTAAAATATTCAAAAATAAAATCTTTAGTTGTATAAGTAAATATTAATAGTTTCTAACAAACTTTGAAATCAATCCTTTTTTTTCTTTGTCGGCATGTTTAATGTGTTGAATGAGTTCCATCTTATTTTCTTTACTACAAGAAAATACTTGAAAATTAATATTTAATGCTAAATTATTTTTTATATGTACAAATTCAATCTTGATTACATACATTTGAAGCATGTTGTTGTTGAGACGACTCCTCCTATGATGCAATTATGTCCATTTATTTGACCATGTCCTTACACACATTTTTAGACATTCCTACTGGCATGTTCTACATATCAATGCGTTGATCATTTGGGATTTCTAGAATCTTCCTCAAAAAAGTAATAATTTATTTCTATAATGATATATTAAAAATAAATATAACAAGATCGATATTAATAATTTAATGGTTTGTAGTACTATATATATATATATATATATATATATATTCTAGAAAAAAAATTATTCAATTAGGTATATTACCTTTTTATTGATTTTTTTTGGTATGTTTTTTCTATTGCAAGTTGGACATGTCTCATTCACCATTGCTCTGGAAATGATTCCTGTAGTGTAGATATAATTAGGTTCTTAGAATCAGTACATAGATTTTTGTATTTTATGTCCAACATATGTCTACATGTTCCTTCAGCTGTATCCCTCATAGTTCTATAATTTATTTTTTCCATTTCTATTAACTTCCAACACCACTCCATATGAATTAAGGACCAATTCATCATCGTTTACACGTTCTATAATTTTTATTTTCGTACAAGGACATAGATATTTTTATTCGTTATTTATCCCTGTAGAAAATTAAGCATATATGGATTAATATATTGTTTGAAACATGCTATCTAATATTCTTAAATGTATTATTAATGAAAATTATAAAAAAAAACTCTTATTGAATAATATTTTTCATTCACCTAATCCATCATTCTGCAATTTTTCTATTAGGATTTTACGCTCCTGTGCTCCTATATTAGAAATAATATTATCAAAATTGTTTATTTTGAGGCTCTTCATGGCACATACCAACCTATAAATATTATTTAAACTTATATATAGCTCAAACATGTTAATTTTACAAATAAACTACAAAGGACTTGCCTTCATGCTTTTTTTAGATGTGTTATCACTGTGTCGATCAATATTTTTGTTACTTGAGACCTTATGAGATATTTTTTTATCAATATATAACCTGTAACATTTAATATAGAAGTCATTAAATATATTTTACAAATGAATCAATTAATTTTTAGCCAAAAATGTTCTAGTAATGGGCGTGTTTATCTAAATAAAAGCATCAATGAATTTAGAACATTAAATGCACTGAGCATTTAAATTTTTAGGTGTGTCGTCATGGAAAATTAACTAAAAGAAAAATAATTATTATGGTGTGATTTGCAAGGATAAACGCACTGAAATGATTTAACAGTACTATTTGGAAGACATATCTTGGTGTGTTATATTACAACAAGAGCAACGATTAGTAGACTAGATACAACCAAGAGTGTTATAATATGTCGGTGTGTTGTATTACATAGTGAGCATGAGCACATCATATTACAGAGTGTGCACCATGAAAAATATAGTCGTTAAAAAAACACAAACAATGACTATTGATAGGGTTTCGATCTAATTCAATAATTGATGCCCCTACTTTACATGCCAAATTCCATATATATAGTAAGTACACAAACCCGTTAAATATAAAATTCCTAAATTGAAAAAATCCTAATTATTAAGTAGTAGAGGAAGTTAAACCCTAAGGTGAAATTTTGCAGGAGGAAGCAAGGGTTTAATTTAAATATTGACTATTTTTGTTTTCATTTTTTTTGTATATTTTGTATTTATTTTTTCTGAATTTTAATGAAACCTAAATAGGGTAAATTCTATAGTAAATTTTTTATTATACAGGGTTTAATTTATTTTTTTTTCTAAATTGCGAATAAACCTAACACAAATTGTAAAGTATTTAACAGTAAAATTTAATAATTTGTCTATCTAGGGTTTTGAGTGAATCACCATTCCTTTAAACTTCCAATCTTTCTGTGGATCCAAACTATTATTCATCTCCATTATGCTCTCAATACGTCTCCCTTGAAAATAATATCTCTTTCAATAAATTCGTAACAGAAATTGTAAATTTTTTTATTAGTAAAATAAACAACAAAATTTAACATTTTTATTATCTAGGTTTTTGACTGAATAACCATGCCTTTCAGCTTTTGATATTATGAATAGTTATGTTTCTCCAAAGTATTATATTTTTGCACAGTGCTCTTGGTATGTCTCTCTTGAAAATCACTCACTTGAAATTTTGGCTAAAATAAGAAAATGGTGAATAAATTTTTAATATTTAAAACACTTTATGAAATTACATTTTAAAAAAAGGAAAAAATCATGTATTCTTTTTTCAACTTATCCACAAAACTATCCATTCGATAGTTAAGCACACAAGTGCATTTATAAAAAATTGAACCAAAATTGTCGAGACGACAATGCTTTTCAATGCACATACATGATACAATTCATTATTATTTTTGAAATCCAAAAATGATGCACTTGATTTTTTTAACGCAACTGTGTGGTTTCGATTTTAAAGGATCGGTGCTCCAGTTGCTATAAGAGAACCAATTTGGTTGAATTCATTTTTATTTTTTTAAATGTGGAAACATGTACATAACAATGCCTTTTTTTTTAAAAAGCATCGACGCATTTTGTAGAATATCACCGATGTGATAATGTATTTTTTTCACAATGTCATAAACAAATGCATGTATTATTTTAATGCCCCAGTGTTGTTAATGTTTTAAACTAGTTGGTCCACTTTGTTCTTATAAGCACACCTTTTTGGTTTAAAAGCTATCTAAAATTTTAACTTGACATAAAATGGAATATTAATCTCATATTATCATTTAGAATGCATCTACATGAATTACGATAGTTCATAGTATGAATTTTCCACGTGAACTCACCTTATTCTATAAAAATGAGTTGAAAACTATATCAACATTCACATTCTGTTTATATGGTTGTCAAGCTTAATTTTTGATATTGACAAATTTTTTTATTTCTAATTACTTTCAAATGCATAGACAAAATCTCAATAATATCTGTGAATGGCCAATTGTTCGAAATCTAGGTCGTTCCATATTGTTGATAAAATTCCTTCATAAAGTTATCCCTTCCATCTATAATAATTTCATATTTTATTTATATTTTGATTATATAATTGAATTTATTTATTTTTTATCCATGTCAATTTGGATTAAAATGTATCCAAATTTGTAGGAATGTGATTCAGAATCGAGTTTATATGCAAAAAATATTACTCCATATTTTCAAAGACATCGAAAGCTCGTATTAAGATTAACATATTGCAAGTTGTTTAAAAATGAAAATGGGGAGCCTATTCACCCTTCCAATTGGAACATGGCATCTTCTAGCTGCAATCTTAGATCAATGACAGTAATAATTGTTTTGTATAATATAATTTCAACAAACCAATTGCATTGACATGATTACTAATATCATTGATGTTTAACTAATGAAGTTAAATATTTTTTGAAATTAGGATTCTAGTGATGATGAGGAACCCACTGACCATCTTCTAGAGCACCCCACTACAATGTCGACTCTAGAGAAGGAAACATTAAGAGAAATAATTATAGAGCAAGCATACAAAGAATGGTTGAATCAACCACCTAATAAATTCCCACTTAGTCCAGATTCAATAATTAGGAATGAATAAAACAATAGTTGTTCTTCATCACAATTTGGCAATGAAGGAGGCAATCAAATAGAGGTTGGTATGGATGAGTACTTACGAGATACGACTGCCATGGAGTCAATGATAGATGAATTCTTGAATGCTGAGCTATGGGATGATGCTCATATCACTGATACATTATTCAAAAGCGAAAAATTTCTTCCACCACCCCTCTCTTTAGACTTGGTATCAAGCCAAAGTCTACTCATCTGGGGACAATGATTTTGTTGTACGATTGGAAAGAAATTTTTTCCATGTCGAATGCATGTTTCTTGGAAATATTATGGTAATTGACTTGCATAAGCAATTATGTTCCTTATATTTTGTCACACAATCAAATTTAATAATGATTGACTTTATGAATGTTAAATATTTTCATTCTACAATTATATTCCCACCAGCTATAAGATATTCAAATATAAATTTTTTTTGGGTGATGATGTCTTGTTAGGTAGTTGTGAAGACGTAAAACAATTGTTCAGAATGTTCAGTGTAAAGTACATATCATATCATGCATGTTTGAATGGTTGTATTGTATATAGAGGAGAATATGTAGAAAAAATGATATGTCTGAAATGGGCATGATAGGTACCATAATTAAAAAAAAGGGGTAAATCATGTTATCATCCTAACAATAAACTGAGGTTCCACATGCATATAATCTCAAAGACTTAAAAAATATTTCATTGTAAAGAATTAGCTATGTTCCAGTGATGACATGCCTCACATAGAAGTGAGTGAGGAGTTATGTGAATCCTAACGTATTGGATAGCTATGAAACGTATAGATGATCCATGGCCTAAAAAATTGAAGGATGAGGTATGAAATCTAAAATTAAACATAACCATCGATGGCATCAACCCATATTACCTCAAAAACAACAACTATTTTTTTTTTCCTTTAGTAGTAATCAATAAAAGGATCCACCCATCATTGTCTGTGAAGAATTAACATCTTAAGATGGCTCTCATAGTACCTTCTAGAAAAAAAGTGAAGAAAATGGATGTCTACATAAAAGCATTGTAGATGAACAGAAGTAATTATGGGAATGGATATATGTGTATGATATATCAAGACCTATCCCAATTGAGAGCAGTTTTATGTTGTATGGAATATGTTCTTACACCATACATGATTATCTAGGCTTAGTAGTTTTCTTTCGTAAATGAAATTCATATTGATATGTTTAATACCAATATTTTTTCGTGTATTAATTTAATTTGTTGCAATTGTTAACATCTTCATCGTTGCTAACGTGTCAGCTTGTATACAATAATTTCTCATGTCTTCTAATAGAAAGATAACATGGATGTAAATATTGTGGACCTTCTCTAAAGGCTAGGTGGTATGACCACATACAAAATATAGTTTATGAATTCTCGATAGTATTCCTCCTAGAAGACCACCCTTACAAAAGATAAAAATATTCTTTCAATGGTAAACTAGAGAGAACCCAAAGGCTGACAATAATGACACCAGTTGAATCGATTAGAGCATATGAGAGAGAGAAGGAGAAAGACTTTGCATAAATTTTTGATTCAAATGGTGAGCCAATGTTCGATGATCCAAAATTATTTGACACCTATGTTGAGAAATTTCCCATTGGGTTGAAATGGAAATTTGTCTGTTATGAGCTCCCATATTGGGAGGATATTAATATTTCTCACTTACTAGATCCCATGCATATATTTAAAAATGTTTCATCTTCTCTATATGGGTCTTCGCTATGATCTTGCTTCACTATGGAAGATCATTGGTTGGGGTTGAAAGCACATGACAATTTCAACCTTATAATAGTATGTATGTCAAAAACATGATTTTTTATAATTTTATTTTTATGAAGTGGGATATTTTATAATTAATTTTTGTATAATGTACTATTTACTATGAAGTAATTATCCTCTACTCATGCATGGGTGTGTGATCCATGACTTCCCCCAAGACATATGGCATTCCATATCTAAATTATCTATATTTGTGCATTGGATCACATCAATGGATATTCATATGGCTATCATTCCATGGTGATGTCAAGAGATAGCTGAGATTGTTTGTATGTTTGAGAATGAGCTGTAGATGATTTTCATTGACTTGAAAGTTCAACCTCTAATTCACATAGTAGATGAGGTTGAATTAGTTGGCGTCATTTATTGTTATTAGATGTTCTTCTTAGAGAGGAACATGAAGAAATTAAAAGGTTTTGCTCGAAAAAGGGAAAAAATTGAAGTTTTTATGGTAGAAGGGTATATATCGCATTATTTTTTCTATTATGCCTATGAGTACATCAATAATATTGAAAAGACACCAGCTGTGGTGATTTTGGACGAAGAAATGGATGGAGAGAAAAGATAAGGGGAGCTTCTCAAACTGAATAGAAACAGGTGCATGATAAAGAGTAAATGTGGGCTTATCATTTTTAAAATTACTACACATTAACTATTCACGCTAAAATTCATATTAATCTATATTTTGATCTCATATGTACTAATATATATATATATCTTGGGATTATTTGATAATCAATCAATTCAGAAAATTGAAGGCATAAAAAAATCATTCTTTACAATATTGAAACAACATGAACATGGGTCAGATTATACGAAGAAAAGAGGAGAAAATGGGACAATGACACAAAAGAATTAAAATATTTTAATGGTATAAGCATGGCTTATCCTTATCATTTAAAATAAAATATGCCAATGAGATGCTCTCATAGTTGGGTTTTTTATCAAGTTAGAGATAAATACATTACATCTGGTCATTACCCGCATGTTGAATAGGATGAACTAAACATAGGGATTGGGTACAAAAACTCGGTAAATATATTTTTTTTTGTACAATTTTAACTTCGTAGTGCACGTTTAAATTGTAACACACACAGTATATATATATATATATATATATAATTGTGTTCAAGTTATTAAACACATGACATTGTGATTTTTAACTTTTTTATAGGTGCATTTGTTCCCATATATGTGAACATATAGAAATCACTTTCACATGGAGGAAGTCGATGATGGATGCATGACAGAAGACTGGGTAGTGGAAGTCGAGTTCGACCAATCTAGTCATTCTAGCCATTGTGATCAAAACCTAATGCAGGGGACATTAGGTTACGTTGGAAAGATACAACAGATCATTCAAGTGGACTTCTCCTTTTTCCAATGCGTTATTTTTTGGTGCAAGTGTTGGAACAAATTTTATCATAATAATCTAAATGAAGATTGTGATAGTGGGTTGATACCTAGCAACCCTAGATAGATGTAACATGAATCTAGGGAGCCTTATGTTTTCCCAAAACACTGCAACCACATATTTTTTACCCAGATGTGTTGGATAGGGATTGGTTGTTCGTATTATGACACAACCCTATATAAAAGCATTTTTGTGGGAATAACTATGTTATCATGCCAAGCGAGGAAGATAATTATGATGTTGACAATGGAGATTTGTATGTACTTGTTATTTCATCATTTATACTATTGTTCTATGTTTTTGTTGTGATTATTTTGCAAATTATATTATTTTTTATTAGTCTTCTTGAAATTTTATAATATAATGGTAAGATTCACAAATATTTTTACAAGTGTTTTTGCAGTGAAATTTTTTTATAGCACTTAAAACTAAGTATTTTCAACTGTGTACATTATCTATGATAATAAGGATTCAAGGTTACAACCCTTCTATTTTTTATGTATTTATAACTAAATTATTTAAAGTAGACTTGTCTTTATCATTGTGAACATGATATAATATTAGCTAGGAGAAATGTGAAAAACATAGAAACTATCTCATGATAAGTATGTGGAAAAAATAATATTTTCTTAGTTGCTCAATAAGAAATAATCAAATATATTAATTTTCAGAATTTTAAATCTAGTTTATTATTATTTTTGTATTATTTCACTCATATTTATTATAAAAAGAGTTAAATTTAAACCAGTACAATATAAAATAATGAACCAAAATAGAATCAAATTGTTATATCTTTATTACTAGAAAAAAATTCACTTTCCTCTTTAATGGGGAGCTTGTGATAGAGGAAATCTCCAACAACATGTAACTTCCCATGATGCATTATCATGTTACATTTCTTTATCCTCATTTTTAGAGAGAGAAATTTCTAATTTATATTGGCAAGACTTGCAATAAATATTAAATTTAAATTTCTTGAAAATCTCATATCTTTACCAATAAAATAAATGTTATAAAAACAAATGTTGTAAGTTATATTAAATATAAATTAATTGTACTGAGAGGTGCTCTACAACTTAGCATGGGAAATATGTTGTCGCATAACATTACATTTAAAAATAGAGAAATAATAATTTAAATTGACTAATTAGAAATAGCAATAACAAAGAAATTAATGTCAGCCATAATTACAATACTTCAATTTAGAAATTAATCGTACTTATCTTTATATAGAAATGAAAACTAACCGAAAGTAAAAAAAAAAAAAAGTTATATATATATATATAGGAAGAAATGTAACGAGTAAAAAAATATAATTTACATCTTACAACAAGGAAGAAATGATTTTTTTTTCACATGAGAGGAAACAATAATATTGATATTATATTATGTGTAACTAATTCTGTGGTCCATTTACATGTGATATTAAAAAATATATTTAAATTTAAAAATAAATATTTTACTAATAACCATAAGTAAAATATAAAAATGTCTATATTAAATAACATAATTTTATATATACTTTATATAGAGAAAAGTAAAGTAATTTAAATTGTTTTCTTTCTTATATTTTAACTTTACTGAGAAGGAATGAGAGAATCCGTATTCCATTAATAGTTTCTTTGTAATTCAATGTATGAGGGATACTTGTACAAGATTTCAATGTTTAATATGAATTTTATATGTAATATTTTACAAAATATTAATAATAAAAATAATTAAATGTATACATAGACGAAAATATTATGAGGGGGGATATTTTAAAATTTTAACATGAAGAACATGAATTATGAATAAAATAATTCACTGTCAATTACATATATATATTATACCAGCCTAAGTCCTTATCTACCTATTATATCAAGTTAATTTTACAATCATAGTTTCAATCATACTAAACTTTGTAATTTATAAAATTGTCTTTGCATTTTTTTTTAAAGTAACTCATTTTGCATGCAATTTCATATCTAGAAGTTTGATATAAGTTTACCAATACCTAATCTATAATAAATATTATTGAATAAAAATAAATATCATGATTATAACCATATAACATTGATAAACATCATATAACATACACATTTGAATTCACTACCATCGCCTAATTATGTACACCTCTACAACATATAAACCTCATTGGATAGCGCATAAATCAAATAATCTAACACGGAATTCTAATCTAACATCCTCAACACAGAGATCCTCAATTTAATATAAGTCTCATGTCAAATAACGTTTATCTCATAGACATATATCTACGAGTACATTAAATTAGCATATCTAACATGACCTAAGAATGTAGACATCAACACCAACATATAAAATAAGTACATAAAAATTAATAATAGAAATGCATCATATATATATCTATACACACACACACACACACACACACATAGGAGAAAAAAATAATTCAAATAACTACATCAATTGAAATAATTGCAATCAAATATCTTATAAAAAAAATGTAGTGTCATGATGGTCTACAATAGAAGATGATGTATGTTTAACTATTGCCTCATCAATGTATGCCGAAATCAGTTGAGCTGGACAAGGAGGTGGTTGGCCTGCACGAGTAGAAGCTAATGGATGGTCAACTATTTATGCACCCTCAACATAGTCTAGAGAAGTTAGAGGTGGAGAAGGTAGTGGTTGGTTTTCTCTGTTAGGGGAAACGTAAGGCACATCCTCTATATTTGGAATCTCATCATCAGGAAAATGAGGAGGTGTACTATTAAATGTATCATCTAAAGCTCAACAACCATAATCCAATGGGGTGATACTACAAGAAGGATCATGATTTACATCCTCATCATCATGATCATGATCATCACCGTGATGATCATCATCACCACAGTCATTTGATGTATTTGTCATTGCATCATAATGTTGAAATTCATCTCTCATCACTGTTAGTACCCTACTAGACCTAATGATATGATGCATAAGGGAAATAATCTCCAATGGAAAATTCTTCTACAAATCCACAAAACTAGGATTTGTGGTGATGTCTCGATCCCTCGTAGGGATGTCTCCTCCATCAAACACAAATATGGCCAATATAAACTTGCAGGCTAGGCCAACAATTCTAAACGCCCATACCCCCTGAGGATGTGCCTCACCCTCTTGAACCTTTCCCACTTTCTCATCTCCTCTAACATCTAGTGGGGGAGAGGGCATGTTATGAAACCAGCTCCAAAAATAGAAGAAAAGAGAGATCAATGCCTTAGAAGTTAGCGACTTGGAGGAAGAAACCTCCTTTACATTACATAAATGAACAATTCTTGGATGATACAAATGAAAAAATCTCCTCCTATATATAGGAGTCCATGGGGTCACAATATAATCCTATCTGACCTAACAATAATAATTTGAGGGTACAATAATAACAATATGGGGGTTACAGGGGTACAAAAATAACAATAAGGGGGTTACACTAACAACAATAAGGCACTACATTAGTAATCTAGGGACCTAGGATGCCCCTCTCCTTCAAAAAAAGGTTGTCCTCAACTCTTGAGTAGCTTTAGATTCTTCTGTATAAAATTCTCATCCTCCATGTAGAATCTTTAGTGGGTAAGTTCTTCCACTTGATGAGATACTCTAAAATTTATCAATTTCATAGTTTTCGAGTTGTTGTTTACATGACTGCTTCATGTTCGATTATTATTTTTCCTTCCTCATGAAGTTCTAGAAATATTGTTTGAACTGGAAGTTTATCACCTATAACCTTCTTTGAGTTTGAAACATGGAAAAATGGATGCGCTCGCAAAGAAGCAAGAGGCTCCAATTTGTATGCCATAGTACCAATCTTTTGCAACACCTTCTAAGGACCATAGTACTTTGGCAATAATTTATTATCCTTATTAGCTTGCTTGAGGGACATTTTTTTGTATGGTTGTAGCCATTAAAATACCCAGTCTCCTACATCAAAACTTATCTCGTTGTGATGTTGATATTCCTGTTGTTTCATTCAATTTTGTGCCAAATTTGGGTTATCCTTTAAAATTTAGAGAACTTTTTGTTGATGCTCAATGTGATCTTCCATTGATTGAACCTTATAATTTTCTCTTAAAGATGATGTGATGGATGGTGGATGATATCCATAAAGTGCCATAAATGGGGTCATTTTTGCTGCAGTATGGAAGGAAGTGTTATACGACCACTCAACCAGAGGTAACCACTTGATCCATTATGTTTGTTTATCATATACAAAACAACAAAGATATCCTTCCAAAAATTTATTCACTATCTCAGTTTGACCATCAAATTGAGGATGATAATATGAGCTATGAGCTAGCTGAGTACCCAAAAAAGAAAATAATTTCGTCCAAAAATTTCTAGTAAAAATGGGATCTCTGTCACTTACAATAATATTTGGGTTTCCATGTAGATTTTGAATTGTTTCCATAAATACAGTAGCAATTGTACTTGCTTTAAATGGATGAGATAATGCACAAAAGTGTGAATACTTCATAAGTCTATCAACTATCACCATAATGACACTCTTTATTTTAGGCTTAGGTAAACTTATGATAAAATCCATTGAAACCTCCTCCCAAAGTTGACTTGGAATCGATTAAGGTTGTAGAAGGCTCGGGGTCTTAATTATCTCAAATTTATTTATCTCACAAACTAAACATTCCACAACAAAACTTCTGAATATTAGATTTAAGACCATCCCAAAAAAAAAAAAAGTTCTTCACCCTGTGGTAAGTTTTTAAAAATCTTGACTATCCTCCTAAAGGAGAAGTGTACAATTCCAAAAAAATATTCTTTTTTTGTTGGGAATTCTTACAAATATATAAGCGACCTTTGTACTATAAGGAATAATTTTTCCAACTAAATGTGTTAGATGTACTAGGATCTTGCTACAATTTTTGAATGAGTGTCCACACTTCATATTCCTTCTTCCATTCATCTGTTTCTTTGGTTATCCAATCTGGTTGGATAATAGAAATGGCACAAAGAAATGCTTCCACCCATTCATCCTTTCTTAAGAGTGCATCTACAACAACATTGAGCTTCCCTTTTTTGTAGATGATTTAAAATTCATAACCTAACATCTTTGTGACCCATTTTTTCTTCTCTTCTAAAGATAGTCTTTTCTCCAAAAAGTTCTTAATACTATCATGATCATTTTTTACCTAGATGTTTCTTCCCATTAAGTAAGGTCTCCATTTCTTTAGTTCAGGTAGTATTTCCAATAGTTCCTTCTCATAAATAGCTTTTTGTAAATACTTTCCTTGTATTAGATGACTTTCAAAACCAATGGGTCTTACTTCTTGCATTAAAAAAATACCAATTCCATTTCCTAAGGCGTCACATTCCACAATAAAGGTTTTTGTGAAAATTGGCGTAGCTAAGACCAATGCTAGGCACATTACCTCTTTAATATTTTCAAAGGTCTTAGTTTCTTTAGGAGTCGAAATGCATATTTCTTCAATATTGTTGTTAGAGGTGCTACTCTTCTCCCATAATTCTTGACAAACTTGCGAGAATACCTTGTTAACCCAAGAAATCCTCGGAACTTCTTTATGGTTGTGGGAAATTTCCATTCCTTAATGGATTTAATTTTGCTAGGGTCTACCTTAACACCTTCATGAGATACAATATGACCTAGATATTCCACCTTTTCTACTCCAAAGAAAAATTTGGAGGTTTTTTCATATAATTATTTCTCTTCCAATAGTTTTAGCACTTTGTCAACATGTCGAACATGATCCTTCCAAGACTTGTTTTAGATTAGTATATCATCAAAAAATAATAACAAAAATAATCTAATGAAATGTTTGAAAATAGAATTCATCAACTCTTGAAATGTAGAAGAAGCATTGGTAAGGCAAAAAGGCATGAAAAAAAATTCATAATGAACCTCATCAGTTTGAAATGATTTTTTCAAAATATCTTCAGACTTCATTCTAATTTGATGATATCTTGAACGAAGATCCAACTTGGTAAAAAAATTTGATATTTTTAAGTCATCCAATAATTCATCAATAAGATGAATGGGAAATTTATCTTCAATAGTGAGCTTATTGAGCTCCTTATAATCCTAACACATGCACCATGCTCCATCCTGTTAGCCACCTATGAAATTTTTGACAAGAAAAATGGTGGCTAAAATGTTTTTGAGCCTTCAAGAAATACATTTCCTTTAAAAACATATCATTCTTGAAGCCTCCTCTGTCTTTAGCCCTTTGAAGAATCCTCACTACTATTCCAGTTAAAAACCTCTCTATTCTATGAAGAAGAATGCCCAAAAGGCGTCCATTTTCCCTTATTTCATTCCCACTGAGCCCCTATTTTCATCACTTTTTTCCCCTTTACAAATTCCTCCAAAATCCCCCATTAATGCTCTAAATCATCCCAAATTCCTTTTAAACCTTACAAATATCCTTTTTCTATGTTTAATAACCCCTTATTCCCTCTACCGAATCCCTCTTTTGGCCTTAAAAAGCACTTAATTTAAGCCAAAATGCCCCTTTTTCATTTGAGGCCTTAAGCCCCTTAACTACTTCCCCACATGACCCATGCCGGAACCAAGTTCTAAGGCCCCAAGGTGCTTACCGCAATCAATACTTTCAATGTGTGCACTCCCTTTCTCTCTTGTAATTTCCCAATGCGAGAAAGTATTCGCTCTACCGATTCCCGATCACTTATCAACCATTGATATTTCAAGATCTGACGGTCCACGCTAATTCTACAATGTGTTGCTTATTCCCATTCACCCCTCTAATTATATTTGAGCCATTGATCTTCTCGCTAGATCCGATGGCTAGCACGTGATCTCAAATCGCAAAGCGCCCAATCCTGTGTTGTTGATCCTCCAGATTTGCGAGCATTGATTGAATCTCAACCGTCCATCCATTTGGATCTGATGGTCCAGATTAATTCGCGCCTCGCTTTTTTTCCCCTGCCTCCCTCCGATGCGATTGGATCTCCCCCGTTGATCCCTTCGGATCCAACGGTTCTAGTTCATCCCGCACATTTACTTACCCCTTTACCTTTCGTTCTCCCTTTAAATCATGACTGTCCACTCCATAGATCTGATGGCTAGGATCAAACCCGCCTTTGAATTTTCACTGCCTAACCAACTATGCACTTTGCCTCATCGAACTCCATTCTCCGCTGTCTGATCTTTTCTCTCCATATCCAACGGTCAGCATGCATATCACATGAATCTCGTTTCCAGGCTTTAATGTCTCAAAGTTATGTGATGAAAGTAGTTTTATTCTACCACGTGTCGTGCAATGATCTATATCGCATTTTTTAGAGGTTTTTCAAAACCATCCTAAAGCCATGCGACACCAGTGGTTTTCCTCCTAAGACCATTTTCCTCCATTTTTCTCCCGCAACCTCCATAGTCAATCACAATTGTCCATCTGATCAAATCTATGGTCCATGTCGCATCACGTCTTCATCATATTCCTTCATCGGAGCCTCTATTAACTTCATCATTTAACCTCCACCATTGATCTCCTCCTGAGATCCAACGGTCCAAAGATAATCGCCCTCTGCCTTCTGGGTCCCACCATTAAACTCCCGCTTTCGTTCGTTTTTCATCATTTCCTTTGTATTTCGTCCCAGCACTAAACCTTTATGTTTTACACTAAAGGCCTATTTCCTCTATCTAACCTGCCTTACCCGGTAAATCCTGACCATTGATCGTCCTCTGTCCATCTAATCGGATGGTTCACGACTCTCTCTACACTAAATCTTCATTAGTTCATTTTTCCACCATTCTACATTGTTCTTCCACCCATTTTCACCTGCATTCACCACTCCGCCACCATTCCATAGGCATCCACAACATTCCTCCACCACCTCCCCTAGATTTTTATAACAGGTTTATTGCATTTGTGCAGGGATTACAGAGTGGAAAATTCACTCTGCCTCCACAGTGATAGCCATTGTGATTCAGTGTGCAGAGATAACCATTTTAGTAGTGGAAAAGTGTATCAATAGTATAGATAAAAGGGATTTAAGCCCGTAATTGAATATTTGATGCTTTAATCCCGTGTTTCAAAGGATAAGATGCAGCTTGAAGACCGAGGCACACTAGCAAGTCATATTAGTGATACATAAGAGAAGAACGTATTTTCTCAGACAGAGCAGCTTCAGACAGTGTTCCATGCCTCCTCGAGCCCTTAAACAGTTAAGTACACTGACAGAAGGTTCTTAAAGACTATCAGGACTGCAGTTATGGAGTATGGAGACCTGCAAACCTTTCTAGACTAGTTTCTTATTTCGAGAAGGCTACTCAGAGTACCAAACAGCCAGAAGGACTTCAAAGAACACATTCGAGGTCAAATATCGACTTGAAAAAGACTCCCATACCATACTATAGAGTACGTACAACGATGCAGAGCCATTAAGTAGAATGGGCTTGACCTTCTGCCTCCACTCTGTCTTAATGAGTGAATTTAATTTACATCTACTTCTACTGTCATTCTTCCTTCTATAAGAACCCCACAGAACACTAGGGTTGTTGTTGTTGTTGTTGTTGTAGTTAGAGGGATTCATTCGACTGTTAGAATAGTTGTTGGGGAAATTAGCTGAGTATTTTGTAATTTAGTAGGCTAGGAGGAGAAAGTTTGGATTGTATCAGCTATTTAGCTTAGTGTATGTGATTGGTTTTGCACATCAATTAATTAAGAAATTTCATAGGATCCTGGTATATTACGGGTGATGTTTCCTGTCCTTTTTCAATTTAATCATGCTATTCATATTTCTCTGATAATAATCAGTAAATCAGGCTTAAGATATACCCCTACATTGTACCTTAATGCCCACTTCTCTTCTTATCCTTGATTTTTTCTACTGATAGTTAATCTAAGAGAAAATTCATGCAATTTAACCAGTTAAAGATGTTGGTCCAGCCCATCTACCTGATGTGTGAATTCAGGGTTTTTTTGTTAGATGTTATGGTTTGGTTTAAGCTGGAAGAATTTAGATACCAGGGATTTAGTGTAAGCCCTGTCCACTAGGGTCCTTTTCCCTTGAGCTGGTGTCAAAGCATTGAATGTTAGAATCCCTTCTCTGATCTTAGGCCTATTTATTTGTTAAATCTTATCTCTGTTTTTCTCTTGGAATATGCTGAAGCAGGCCTGGAGTTAAATGACCTCTAACTTGATCTTAAGCTACCCTTTGTATCTTCATTGAGAGTTGCCTTTAAGTATGTCAAAGCAGGTCTAGATTTAAATGATATCTGACCTGATCTCTAGATTGAAATTGGGTTTCTTTCCTTCTTTCACCTTCACTCCATATTGTTCCATTCCACCATCTATCTAAAATATCCTTTAGTATAGATGACCCTCCCTATGAAAGCCTTGGTTAGTTGCTATGCAAGTAATCCCCTTTCATGAATCCCTAGCCCAATGGATGGCACATTCCTAACCTATTTTCTTTTTCCAAAACATCTTGAAGCTTTGTTCCTTTATATTCCATTTAACCTTCTTAGTTAATGATCTCTGACTCAACCCAACAACCAACCAAATCATTAAACCCCCTTGTGCTTCATACCTAGCCTAATACCTCATCTTGAGCTTTCAAAGATATATCATTCTTTGTTCTTTATGGAGAGATCCCTCTCCAGATCCTGGATGGCTAGATCATAGGATCCCAAAGTGGTTATGATGTTTTCCGGTCTTTTGGTCTTGCCAATTTGGCCAAAACACTAGAACCCCAACATAATGGCAACTCCACTAGGGATAAAATTCTGAGTGCCCTTAATTGCTACATCTGGTCTTGTGTCACATTTCCATCTCCAAACATAATGGCGACTCTACTAGGGATAAGGACCAATCAGCCTAGATTTGGCAGTAAATCACTGTGGTGGACAGTAAAATCTTAAATCATCCACCTGGCGACTCCATAGTTCCTAAATGATTAAAAGACTCCACTGGTGATCAGTAGGCTGCTTATTATCTTTTTTTTCACAAGACTCCACTGGGAGACCATGTTGCATTACAACATCATCCATTCTAAAGACCAAGTCACTTCACTAATGGAAGACTCTGAGCAATTTGCAGAAACGGAGCTAAGTCCCCTTGAAGAGTTTCGTTGTGGAATATCAAGGATACTGGCTAAAATTAGAAGCAAGGACCTTCTAAAGGTTTTCTTGTCCAGCTAGAGATTCAATAACCAACCTGAGCTTAAGAAAGTTTTTCTAGAAGTGTTGGTTGAAAGGTATGAAGCCGAGATTGAAATATTGAATTCACAAGAGCAATCATACCAATTTTGGGACCCAAGAGCCTTTTTGGAAAGTCTCCCTCCCCCTAAAAATGAAGAGATTCCATTGCCTTTCGACGTACAAAGAGAAGATTATCGAGCTTTCAGGAGCCACACTGAAGATGCAGTGGAAGATGCAGTAATCAAAGCTGCCCAGGATGAAGAAAACCTACCAGTCATGGAAGGCCTAAAAGAAGAAAGTATACATCATATGTTCATTGATCCTATGGTAGAGTACATAGAGGCCCTGATTGGCTCGAATTCTCCAGCATTGATCTTTCGCAAGGGCCGAATTCATTAGCAGTGGTCACCACTAATGGTGACCTCAATTTTGAAAAACCACATGTAGAGCACCATGTGGTTGTCTCTGATGAGCAGTCAGTTTTTCTGCCCATTTTTTCTACTTCTTGACTAGCTGCATTGGCATTATTGTATCACCTAGAGCATCAGATATTTTCAAGTAGAGTAGCGTAGGTAGCAAGTTCAATAAAGCTCATTCCATGAGAATTTAATCAGTGTTTTTTAATTTCTGTAAAGTTTTAGTCCATGAGAAATTTTGTCTTTATGCCATGGCACACAACAAGCTAGATATTTTAATCCTGGCTTGACTATTTTTCAATTTCTACCTTAGAATGTAGAGAAGAAATCTGCTAGACAGTCTAATCCTAGCAGATAGTAGTTTAGGTAGAGAAACTAAGAGGCCAACAAATTAATCTGGTCTCATGGAGAAATAAGGGTAGAAATATAATAGGTTTATTTTCTTGTTTGTAAATAATTGATGATGTAAAGGGTCTACAAGTCCAAATTCACCCATAAGAAAAAATATTAGGACAATAGTATGGGAAGGTAGTTGTTTGTGAGAATATTACTACTGATATAATGTCTTCATGATTGTGGCAGATGATCCAAGAAATAAAATGGATGTGTCAAGTACCAGGCACCTGGCCTACTCCAAGATCAATTTCTGAATTCTTGACACCTTCAAGAAGATGCCATCCCCATGTGGAGCCATTGTTAGCCACCTATGAAATTTTTGACAAGCAAACAGGTGGCTAAAATGTTTTTGAGCCTTGAAGAAATAAATTTCCTCTAAAAACATATCATTCTTGAAGCCTCCTATGTCTTTAGCCCTTTGAAGAATCCTCACTATTGTTCTAGTTAAAAACCTCTCTGTTTTGTGAAGAAGCATGCCCAAAAGGCGTCCATTTTCCCTTATTTCATTCCCACTGAGCCCTTGTTTTCATCACCTTTTTCCCCTTTGAAAATTCCTCCAAAATCCCCCATTAACCCTATAAATCATCCCAACTCCCTTTTAAACCTTACAAATATCCTTTTTCTGCGTTTAATAACCCTTTATTCCCTCTACCGAATCCCTCTTTTGGCCTTAAAAAGCACTTAATTTAAGCCAAAATGCCCCTTTTTCATTTGAGGCCTTAACCCCCTTTCGGCTAAGCCCCTTAATCACTTCCCCACATGACTCACACCAGAACCAAGCGCTAAGGCCCGAGGCACTTATCGCAATCGGGACTTTCAATGTGTGCCCTCCCTTTGTTTCTTGTAATTTCCCAATGCGAGAAAGTATTTTCTCTACCGGTTCCCAATCACTTATCGACCACTGATATTCCAAGATTTGATGGTCCACACTAATTCTACAATGCACCCGTCACTTCTTCCCATTCACCCCTCTGATAATATTTGAGCCTTTGATCTTCTTGCTAGATTTGATAGCTGGCACGTAATCGAAAATCACAAAGCACACAATCCCGTGTTTTTGATCCTCTGGATTTGCGAGCCCCGATTGAATCTCAACCATTCATCCATTCAGATCAAACGATCTAGATTAATTTTCACCCTGCTCATTTGCCCCCACCTCCCTCTGATGCGATTGCATCTCCGCCGTCAATCCGTTCAGTTCCAACGGCTCTCGTTCATTGCGCCCATTTACTTACACCTTTACCTTTTGTTCTCCCTTTAAATCTTGACTTTCCACTACATAGATCTGATGGCCAGGAAAAAACCCACCTTTTACTTTTCACCACCTAACTGACCATGCACTTTCCCTCATTGCGCTCCATCCTCCGCCGTCCGATATTTTCAATCCATATCCAACGGTCAGCATGCATATCGCATGAATCTCTTGTCCAGGCTTTAACTTCTCAAAGTTATTTGATGAAAGTGGTTTTATTCTGCCACGTGTCGTGCAACAATCTATATCGCATTTTTTCAGAGTTTTTTCAAAACCATCCTAAAGCCACACAACACTGGTGGTTTTCCTCCTAAAACCATTTTCCTCCATTTTGCTCCTGCAACCTCCATAGTCAATCACAACCGTCCATTTGATCAGATATACAACCCATGTTGCATCGTGTCTCCACCATATTGTTTCATCGTAGCCTCTATTAACTTCATCATTTAACCTTTGTCGTTGATCTCCTCCTGAGATCCAACGGTCCAAAGCTAATCGCCCTTTGTCTTTCAGGTCCCACCATTAAACACCCACTTTCATTTATTTTTCATCATTTCCTTTGTATTTTGTCCCGACACTAAACCTTTGTGTCTTATACTAAAGGCCTATTTCCTCCCTCTAACCTACCTTACCCTGTAAATCCTGACCGTTGATCATCCTCTGTCCATCTAATCAGAAGGTTCAGAACTCTCTCTGCACCAAATCTTCATTAGTTAATTTTTCCACCATTCCGCATGGTTCTTCCACCTGTTTCACCTACATTCACTGCTCCACCACCATTCCATAGGCCCCCACAGCATTCCTCTGCCACCTCCCCTGGATTTTTATAACAGTTTTATTGCATTTGTGCAGGGATTACAAAGTGGCAAATTCACTCAGCCTCCACAGTCATAGCCACTGTGGAAAAGTGTATCAGCAGCAGAGATCAAAGGGATTTAAGCCCGTAATTGAAGATTTGATGCTTTAATCCCATGTTTCAAAGGATAAGACTTTGTTTCAAGACCGAGGCACACTAGCAAGTCATATCAGTGCTACGTAATAGAAAAATGTATTTTCTCAGACAAAGCAGCTTCAGACAGTGTTCTCCATGCCTCCTCGAGCCCTTAAACAGTTAAGTACACTGACAGAAGGTCCTTAAAGACTGTCAGGACCTTATTTATGGAGTATGGAGACCTGCAGACATTTCTATCCCAGTTGGTTATTTCTAGAAGGATACTAAGAGTACCAAACAGCCAGAAGGACTTCATAGAACACATCCGAGGTCAAATATCGACCTGACAAAGACTCCCAGACCATACTACAGAGTACATACAGCGATGCAAATCCATTAAGCAGAGTGGGCTTGACCTTCTACCTCCACTCTGTCTTAATGAGTCAATTTAATTTACATCTACTTCTATTGTAATTCTTCCTCTTATAAGAACCCCGCAGAAGACCAGGGTTGTTGTTGTTGTTGTTGTTGTATTTAGAGGGATTCATTCGACTGTTAGAACAGTTTTTGGGGAAATTAGATGAGTAGTTTGTAATTTAGTAAGCTAGGAGGAGAAAGTTTGGATTGTATCAGCTATTGAGCTTAGTGTATGTGACTAGTTTTGCACATCAATTAATCAAGCAATTTCACAGGATCCTGGTCTATATTATGGGTGATGTTTCCTATCCTTTTCCATTTTAATCATTCTTTTCATATTTTTCTGATAAGAATCAGTAAATCAGGCTTAAGATATACCCCTTCATGGTACCTTAATACCCACTGCTCTTCTTATCCTTGATGTTTTCTGCTGATAGTGAAACTAAGAGCAAATTCATTCAATTTAACCAGTTAAAGATGTTGGTCCAGCCCATGCTTACTGATGTGTGAATTCAAGGTTTGTTGCTTAGATGTTCTAGTTGGGTTTAAGCTAGAAGAATTGGGATACCAGGGATTTAGTGTAAGCCCTGTCCACTGGGGTCCTTTCCCAACAGATTAGCCTTTCTAAGATCCCTTGGGCTGGTGTCAAAGCATTGAAGGTTAAAAGCCCTTCTCTGATCTTAGGCCTAATTCTGTGTTAAATCTTATCTCTGTTTTTCTCTTGGAATATGATAAAGAAAGCCTAGAGTTAAATGAACTTTGACGTAATCTTAAGATTCCCTTTGTATCTTAATTGAGAGTTTCCTTTGATTATGTCAAAGCAGGTCTATATTTAAATGATATCTGATCTAATATTTAGATTGAAATTGGGTTTCTTTCCTTCTTTCACCTTCACTCCTTATTGTTCCATTCCACCATCCATCTAAAATATCCTTTAGTATAGATGAATTGCACTATGAAAGGCTTGGTTAGTTGTTATGCAATTAATCCCCTTTCATGACTCCATAGCCTAATGGATGGCACATTCCTAACCTATTTTCTTTTGTCAAAACATCCTGCTCCTTTGTTCCTTTCTATTCCATTTAACCTTCTCAGTTAATGATCTCTGACTCAACCCAAAAACCTACCAAATCTTTAAACCCCCTTGTGCTTCATAACTAGCCTAATACCTCATTTTTACCTTTCAAAGATATATCATTCTTTGCTTTATTGGAGAGATCCCTCTCTAGATCCAGGAGGGCTAGATCCTAAGATCCCAAAGTGGTTATGATGTTGTCCAGTCTTTTGGTCTTGCCAATCTGTGCAAAAAAATGGAACCCAAACACATCCTTCTTGTGCACCAATACTGTTGGAGCAAAGAAATAGCTTTGACTAGGTTGAATTATACCAACCTCTAACATTTCTGGAATCATACGTTCAATTTCACTCTTTTGGACATAAGGATATCTGTAAGGCCTAATGTTTGGAGGAACACTTCCTGGAATAAAATGAATAGCATGATGATGATCACAAATAGGTGGGATTCCTTTGGGAGTTTCAACCACCTTAGAATGATTGTCCAAGGATTTTTGGAGATCTAGAGAAATAGATGATTTTGAAGTTGGACATTCTAGGGATCATAATTCTGCAATTACACCTCGTTGTTCTTTCTTCAGAAGCTTTGTCATGATATTAGAGCTTATTATGTTTCCCAGCTTCCATGGGATACCCCAAAATTCAACTTCCTTTCCTTCCGAAAACACATTCAATAAAAGTTCTTGAAAATTAAAAGCTACAGACCACAAATATTGTAAAAATTGTACTCCTAGTACAACATCACCACCTCCCATTAGAATGGAAAGTATTTGACTATTGAATACATATTCCCCCAGGGTTAGCTTGATATTATGGCATTTTCTAGAGAAATTTATAGTTCCACCATTTTCAACCATCACTTGACATTTTGGTGTTGCGTATAAGAAGAAATTCAATTCCTTGGCTACATTACAATGAATAAAAATATTGGTACTACTCGAATCAATCAACACTATTACCCTTTTCTTGTTGATATGTACCTCCATATTGAGAGTTTGAGGGGTGGTATTTCCTACTAGTTCATTACATGATATGGTCAAACTAATTTCTTCTTTCTCTAGGGTTGGTTCCTGGTGTATATCGTCTTCTTTTGAAGTGTCTTGTTCATTTTCTTCCTCCTCTTCACAATATATGTAAAATAATTTTTTCTCAGCACACTTATCACCTTTAGTGTATTTGCTATCACAACTGTAGCAAATCCCTTTTGGTATTTTTTCTTCCATTTTTTGTGGTGTCAACTGTATAGGTTGCGGAAGTTTGGGAGTAGCAACACTTCCATCTTTATAGATGTGAGTGGTAGGCTTCCTTGTTGCCATAATTTTACATTCATTTTTTCTTGCCAACATGAATGCCTTCTCCAATGAATCAGGTTCCCAAACGTGAACCTCATGTTTGATGTTATCCTTTAAAGCCCCTGTGAAGACATTACGCATGTGTTCCTCTGGAATATCAGTTACCCTTATATTCAATTTTTCGAAGTCCTCAATGTGCACCACCACTGAACCCTTTTGTTTGAGATTTATCAATTGGCTAAAGAAGGTGTTTCTTTTTGTATCATCATAATTTCTTATCATTTCCTTCGTAAAAATTGACCAAGCGACAATTATTTTATGGTAGAAAAGCCATCGATACCATACAAATGTATTTTTTTCTAAATATAATGTTGCAATGCATACCTTTTGTGTGTTTTGTACATTATTGAGATCAAAACATTGCTCCATTTGTAGTATACATGTGACGGTATCTTTGCCATCAAACTTCCTCATATTGATCTTTGGAATATGGTGGGTATTCCATCCAAAAATTGGGTTTCTGAAATCACGATTAACATTTATTTTTTTCATCATGATTTTCCTCTACTATCTTTTCTCCATCAAGAATCATTTCTTGTATCAACTTTTTCAGACCTTCCTTCAAACCTTCCATGTGTTCTTTTAGATAATTCTTGATGTCTTCCATGCTGTATTTCATTTTTTCTTCTATATTAGATTCCATGTCTTCCACTTCATTATTCAAACCATCCATCATGCATTTATTCAAACCATATATCTTGGCTTCCACGATTTATTCAAAACTTCCATTTCATTTTTTTTTTCTCTTTGCCAGAGAAAAAATTGCTTCACTTGTTCTTGTAATTTTGATATATCATGTTGCACTTCTTCATCTTCACGAGTCATAGTAGAGTATTCTAAGGGCTTAATCAGTGTTGAATATTTTTAGCGGGAATTTTAAAACCCAATACATATATATATACTTCAATATGCCCTTGGAATCACTTCAAACTGATTTTTCAAAGAAGACTTATGAAATTTGAAAAAACAAATACACACATTTTTCTTACTTTTGAGGAGCTCATATTGAAACTGAATTATATTTGTGATTTTGGATATTCAATATCTTAAATTCGTTCTTGTAGTGGCCTTTGAATATTCTTTTGAATGCCATAGTTCTGACCTAATTTGGATCCTTCAAGACAAATTTATCCCCAATCTCCCACAATTACATAATTATGTACTCATTCAGTAGAAAGAACTTGTACGGTGTGCCACATGTCATTGTTTCCTCATTCGGCTCTAAAATTGATATCTGTAAAGCTACAATACGTTCAATTTTGGCCACTTCTTAGAGAATTCCAATCCGATGCTCAGAGAGAGAGTTATGATGATTTTACCAAGGTCACCTCCTTTAGATGAAATTTGAGAGGCTTCAAAAATGCTAACTTCAACACATCATATCTCTGAAAAATATTGTGAACCAAGATCAAAATTTTTTACAAAACGTTCCTTGGGATTTTGGCTTAGCGTGTTAATAATTTGATTTTCTGAACCTTCGTAGAAGAACGTTATAGCAAAAATTCCACAATGTCCTATTTGGAGTAGCAAAACCCTATAATCCAAAGCCCTGATACCAAATGTTATGAAACCAACTCCAAAAATAGAAGAAAAGAGAGATCAATGCCTTATAATTAAGCCATTCTAAGGGGGAAACCTCCTTTACATTACATAAATGAAACATTCTTAGATGACAGAAATGAAAAAAACTCCTTCTATTTATAGGAGTCCATGGGTTCACAATATAATATTATCCGACCTAACAATAATAATGTAAGGGCACAATAATAACAATATAGGGGTTACAGGGCCACAACAATAAAAATAATGGGTTTACACTAACAAAAATAATGGAATACACCAGTAATATAGGGACCTAACAAGGCATGTCCCCATTGAATGTCTCGATGTCTAGAAAATATATGACACAAAAAAATAATTAAAAAAATTCATTAAAAAAATTAATAAAACAAGTTAAAGAATGTGCCACTGTGGATAAGGTGTTGGGACACCCTCTCCCATTAATCTATGTGTATGGAAACACCAATGTGACAAACAAATGGTTATCCTAACTACCCAATAGTACTAGTTATGTAGGAGAAATCATAACTGATAACTCTGGCTAGCCTCTCTTAGGCATCATTTTCCCCCACATGAGCATCCAAACCTCATTTTTCAGCCTAGGATGGAGACAATCAAATGTAGGCCCCATCTCTAGAATCCTCTAAAAAGATAAACACAAAATATTAGAAGTGAAATGGAAAGTCTTCCTCCCATGTCTCAATGCATGATATCTATCGAAAGACTTGAAAAAATGGCTAAAAAATGGCAAACCATCTCGTGCAACATGGAATCTGAATGAAATAATGAAAATAATACAAAAGAGGGAAAATAATGTGATCCCCATCACTAATAAATTGTGCAATGATCAGGACAAATAACAACAAACACCTAACCTCCTTTGCAACAAAATAATAAGTCTTTAGCTCTCCACCACAAACCTAAAAATCTGATGGACAGATCACATAAGGCCTGACATATGTCTTAGTGTATGCAAGTGGAATCTCAGTTGCAATGCCATGGGGGACATCAGGGAACTAGGGAAAATCATCCCCTCTCTTAGATAGGCTAGTGATAATGTATAGCTCCTCCTTAGTGGGCTTATACCGTGTTGTAGAACCGACACAGAAAGCCTGCTCCTGGGAACTCCATCACACAGATTAGATGCATTGATAAAATAGAGTGTATATTCATGGATGGAACCTCCTCATAGTACTTTAGGAGGCATAAATTCCTAAAGAGCACTTGTGTCGGTACAATAATAGGTTGAGGGTATAAATCCCTCTCCTTCTCTTTGGCCTACCATGTTTGTACCATATTGTATGGGTTTGCCTACTGCTCCCTCTATTGACATTTTTGTTACATTATTGAAATATAAAATACATTAGCCTCATACATAGAATATTTTTATTTTATTAAATCAAACATGTATTTATAAATACGGAAACATAACTTTCGATTCAAAAAAATAAAAAATACTAGTGCCCACAAAACATAGTCTTGCACCAGCATTGTTGCACTTTCAATTATAAATGCATTGTCATTGGTGCGTACATAAGCATGATGCACCATTTTTGTTTCACAAATTTAAATTTTTATAAAGGTGCCACACACCTGTGCACCAATGCTTCCATATAACATTTTCTTACCAGTATGGAACATTTAGGTTATCGAACACATCGAGCTTTGGCTATATTTTTAAATTTTAACTTTTTGGCGTGTTTGGTAAATATAAACTCACTGGGCATGATGGAGTGATGCACAATCTGTCGCATCAATCCTGGTGTGCTTTAGTTTACAAAACACACCACAACAATGACAATGTGTTATTTTCACGCATAAGAATGTGGTGCACCTTGTAAATTTATAAGGAGCACTATTATTGGTGCAAGATTGACATATTGAATGGACCGCGCGGAGGAATTTTTTTTTTTGAAACACTAGAAACTTTAGCCTATTTTAGCATTCTAATATTCTAGAAAAAAAGTTACAAATAGACATATAATTTACCTGGACACTTGGTCATCGAGGAGGGATTGTTGACATGCAATGGAGAAAACAAATTTTAGTATGGTTTGAAAAAGTTGAAAAGTAAACAATGGGCATGGTACAGAAGGATGATGAGAAAGAGAAGAACTGAAATCATGGTGCTTGAATGTGAAAGGAGTTTCACTTGTGCTTCAGAGTTCTCCCACACTATAGATTTTAAAAATGAAAATTATAGTTGAGAGGGTTTTTTTTTTAACCCTCCTCCTGTGTGTATCTACAAGTGCACCAAGTCAGGACATGTCCAAAAGAACCAAATTTATTTTAATTCAGAAAATATCATGGTAATTTTCCTAAGATTCCCTAGGCCATTCATCTACATGTATCACACGAGTGGTGTGTGTCTACTATAGTGCCACTATTTTTTTAAAATTTAAAAATCACCTAGCGGTGCTCTTTAGAAGATTCCCCAAGGTGTTTTGTTAATATTTCTACAAGAGGGCTTTGTTAAAAAATGGCATTGCATTTCTCTGAAATTTAAAACTAAAGGGGTTCTCCTTACTAGTATGCACCAGGATGTTTTTCTATGTGAAGGGAACCAGTGCTATCAATTACTCAAGAATCGATGTGTTATGTTATTTAGTGCAACATGTTTATTTTTTTATTTTATAAAAATAATTTTTCAATGGTGTGCAATGGTATTCACCAACAGTGGTGCTTGTACGGATAGTAAATCATTGATGTGGTAGTATATTTTATATGGACCATTCAAAAAACATCTGCCCACCCACCTTTGATAGTGACCTACACTAAAAATGTATTTTTGGGCTATTTTTATATGGTCTTTCACAAAAACCTCAACTAGGTTTTTCCTTGTAGTGGATAGATCTAAAAGTATAGTAAATATTGATTAATACACTTGCTTCATCCATTTATACTAGTAAGTAATAATGATAGATATATTTTGTTGAATACATGATAGCATGGTTTGCAGAATGAGAATTTTGTTTGTAGTGTAATTTTTCAGATATGTATGCATTTTTGCTTCTAAATAGTCACATACATACACACATCTCTCTTTGGGTAATTGTGTATACATTTAGTGATGCCTTTTTAGTATGTTGAGATATGCACACGAGTGATCTACATTATAAGCTTGTATATACATAGGTCTACTTAATTATTTTCATGTTTATATTCTGAATTAGACCTAATCAGGGTTTCTAGTGCTCCTTTATGATAAGTGTTGATGATTTCTTTTCTGTTTGTTGTTTTAAATCAATGATGTATTAATCTATATTTGGAAGTATTTTTTGGGTTCATTAAGTTGTGGATTTGTATATTTATCATTTATAATGATTTGGTATGGTTCAGTGATCTGTGATTGGTTCACTATTTGACTCAATAAGTGATACAATGTTACAATGATCCAATTAGGAAAAGGATTTAGTTTTTAGTAATCTGATATCTCTATGCAGGTTTTATGCAGAAAAAACATGTATATACACTAGTTATTTTAAGAACAAACACATACATATTTTGATGATTGTTTTTTTTGGTTGGATTCCATATTAAGTAGTTTGATTCTTTATATAGTCAGTTTATTTTTAGAGATTTAGTGATTCAGATTTGTGTTTAGTTATTTCAGTTTGGATATTGGCTTGGGTTTACCGTTGGTTTGAGTTTGGTATGAAATTTTTATTAAAGGTGGCCTACATGTTTTTTTAAGATTCTTTTATAGGTGGATCAAATCTTAAATATTATGAAAATTGATACACAAGGAGATGAGGGTTGTAGCCTTCACAAAGGGGGTAGAAGCTCCCATCTAGGAGGAGTCGATAAATGTGTTGAGGGGGTTGTAGCTCCCTTCCAATGGGTGTTGGAAAATGAGTGGGGGTTGCAGCCTCCTACAAATGGGTGCCTATGTATTATTAAGAATCAATACCAATACCAAAATATAATGACTATTTTATTTATATATTAAGAAATAAAACAAAGACAAAGGCAATGTTGGTTTCATCCCACATTAGGTTTCCACGTAAAATCCCAATGTTCTATTTATGTTTCTTATGTGTTGTGATTTATCTATTTTTTACTACATTTTGAATGGAAAATAAATTAATTTCTGAGTGGTTAAGTTAATTATCTGATGAAAGCTAAGTAAAACTAACTTAACTAGATATATGATGTTTCCACTCACAAGATTCAAATACATACACTGGTTGCATGAAGAACAATAACATACAATTTTTAGAATATGAAATACAAAGTTTAAAATACTGATTCACCCTACCCTGTCTTAGTATTTCTCCCAATAATTAGTATCAGAGTAGGTTCTTTGAAGGAGCTTGGTAGCATAAAGGGATATCCATTAATATGACCATTCAAGAGAGAGTATCTTCAATTAAGTTTCCTTTTTATAATGCAACTAACTTTATATTTTTGAAATTCAAAATGAGAGGTATGTTATGAAAATAGCTTACAAAATAGAACAAAAGAGAGATCAATGCCTTATAAATCAACCACTTCAAAGGGGAAACCTCCTTTACATTAAATAAATGAAAAATTCTTGGATGAAAAAAATGGCAAAACCTCCTTAATATATATAAGAGTGCATGGCGTTAAAATATAATCCCAGCCGACCTAAAAATAATAATGTAAGGGCAGAATAATAAAAATATGTGGACTACATGGGTACAACAATAATAATAAGGGGGCTACACTAACAACAATAATGGATTAAATTAGTAATATAGGGCCATAGAATTCCCCTCTCCTTAAGAAAAGTGTTTTTATCAACACTTGATTAGTTCTGGATGCTTTTGTATAAAATTCTCATTCCCCCATGTGGAATATTTAGTGGGTAAGTTCCTCTGCTTGATAAGATACTCTGAAATTGATCGATTTCGTAGCTGTCGAGTTCCTATTTCCATGACTCTTTTAGGTTCCAAAATGATTTTTCCTTCCTCATCATGTTATGGAAATATTGTTTGAACCAAAAGTTTGTCACATATAATCTCCTTTAAGCATGAAAAATGGAAAACTTGGTGCACTCAGGAAAATGTAGGAAGTGCCAATTTGTATGCCATAGTACAAATATTTTGCAACACCCTGTAAGGTCGATAGTACATTGGTGATAATTTATTGTTGTTATTATATTTCTTGAGGGAAATTTGTTTGTATGGTTATAGACGTAAAAATACCCAGTCACCTACATCCAAACTTCACTCGCTGTGATGTTGATCTTCTTGTTGCTTCATTTAATTTTGTGCCAAATTTACGTTATCCTCTAAGAGTTGGATAACTTGTTTTTGATGATAAATTTGATATTCCACTACTTGAACCTTATAATTTTCTCTTAAAGATGATGTGGTGGACAAATGATGATATCAATAAAGTGCCATAAATGGGGTCATTTTTGCTGCAGTCTACAAGGAAGTGGTATACCACCATTTAGCCAAAGGTAACCAATTGACCTATTATGTTTGTTTATTAGATGCAAAGAAACGAATATATTCTTCCAAACATTTGTTCACTGTCTCAGTTTTCCCATTGGATTGAGGATGATAAGATGAGCTATGACCTAGTTGAGTACCCAAACAATAAAATAATTTTATCTAAACATTTCTAGTGAAAATGACATCTCTATTGCTTACAATAATATTTGGGTTTCCATGTAGCTTTTGAATTGTTTCCATAAATGCAATAGAAATTGTACTTAGTTTAAATGGAAGAAATAATGCAAAAAAGTGTGCATACTTGGTAAGCCTATCAACTACTACCATGATGACATTCTTTCCCTCTCACTTAGGTAAACCTTTGATAAAATCAATTGAAACCCCCTCCCAAAATTGTTTCAGAATGGATAAAGGATGTAGCAGACCTGGGGTATTAATTGTCTCAACTTTATTTTTATTGCAAACCAAATATTCCGCCACAAAATTTTTAATATCATATTTAAGGGGATCCCAAAAAAATTATTTCTTCACCCTGTGCTAATTTTTTAAACATCCTAAATGTCCTCCTAAGGAAGAGGTGTGCAATTCCAAAATAATATATTGTGTTAGTTGGGAATTATTACAAAGATATAAGCGATCTTTGTACCGTAAGTAATATTTTTTTCAACTAAATGTACTAGATGTACTAGGATCTTGCTACAAATTTTGAATGGGTTTCCATACTTCTTCTTCATTCTTCCATTCCTTCCTTGCTTTGGTTATCCAATCTAGTTGGATAATATAAATGGAACAAAGAAATTATTCCACATCCTCATCCTTTCTTGAGAGTGAATTTACAACAACATTTAGCTTCCCTTTTTTGTAGATGATTTGAAATTCATAACCCAACATCATTGTGACCCATTTTTGCTACTCTTATGAAGAAATTATTTGATCCAAAAAGTATTAAGACTATCATAATCCATTTTTACCTTGAAGTATCTACCCATTAGGTAAGGTCACCATTTATTTAGTGCATGTAGTGCTGCCAACATTTCCTTCCCATAAATAGATTTTTGTGAATGCTCTCCTTTTATTGGACGAATTACAAAAGTAATGGATCTTCCTTCTTGCATTTAAACAACATCAATTCCATTTCCTGAGGCATAACATTCCACAATAAACATTTTTTTCAAGCTTGCCATAGCTAAGACCAGTGCTTGGCACATTCCCTCTTTAAGATGTTCAAAGGCTTTAGTTGATTCAAGAGTCTATGAAAATACATCTTTATTCAATAATGTTGTTAGAGGTGCTGCTATCTTCCCATAATTCTTAACAAACTTGAGATAATAGCCTATTAACCCGAGAAATCATAGCAACTACTTTTATGGTTGTGGGGACCTTCCATTCCTTAATGGCTTTAATTTTGTTAGGGTATACCTTAACAGCCTCTTGAGATCAAATATCACCTATATTTCCACCTCTTGTACTCCTAAGAAACATTTGGAGGTTATGGCATATAATTTTTTCTCCTCTAATAGTTTGAGCACCCTATCAACATGTTGAACATGATCCTTCCAAGACCTATTGTAGATTGGTATATCATCAAAAAATACTATCACAAATTTTCCATGGAATGGTTTGAATATGGAATTCATCAACACTTGAAATGTAGAAGGTGCATTGGTAAGAACAAAAGGCATTACCAAAAATTCATAATGACCTTCGTGGGTTCAAAATTAATTTTTTGGAATGTCTTCAATATTCATTCTAATTTGATGATATCTTGAACGAATGTTCAGCTTGGTGAAATACATTGCTCCATGTAATTCACCCAATAATTCATCAATCACAGGAATAGGAAATTTATCTTTAAGAGTGATCTTATTGAGCTCCATATAATACAGGAACATGTATTGAATTCTAATAGTTTGAATTTTTGTGCTTGTTACCTTAGCGTCACCTTCATATCTTTGGACGAGCTTATACCATATTTATTTTATTGTATTCAGCTACATGAATTTCATATAATCATATTTAGCCAAATTTCCCATGATATCATTGACAACCTTTACATTGATCTGATATTTCTTCTTCCCTGCATCATCTATGGGAATGGGGGTTGGGTAACGATATCCACCTTTAACAATTTCACATACATAATCTCATAGTGCATGGATTTAAGAAAGGAACTTGAGAAAACAAAGGATATAAACCTTATATTTTTGAAAGGATCTCAAAATTTGGAAGAAATCATCAAAGTGAAAAGTTCCCACCTAATCAATATGGGTGTTCGATACAATCGAAATGGTGAGACATCAAAACCTATGAAATATTTTGAAACAGCTACAAGAAGATACGTAAATGTGGTAAAAGGAAGCAATCATCACAATTATAAAACTGAGCAAAAGAATGAAGGATCAAATCTTTCTCATGAAAAACCTTTCCATGAACAAATGGAAAACTACTGAAAAAGGTATTATAATCCCAATTATTCTTAATTCAATGGTAAATGCTTCACTTGTAAAAAAAAATTGTCACAAATAATTTCATTGTGTTGCTTATAAAACAATTATCACTAGAGAATGAAGAGAAAAAAAATCAATCACAACAAAGAAATATTTTAATAATGTTTTCTCACCTCTTCAGATTGAAATTGAATGTTCTATTTGCAATAACATTGGTCATGAAGAAACTAGAGGTAGAATAAGGATGATGTCACCTTATCAACATCAAAGAAAAGGCTATACCACCCAAGGTATGGAAAAAGAAAATTACTTCCTCTGAAAATTGTGATCTAGGATTATATCCAGGAGATGAAGAGAATTTATGGTAAATTGAAAGTGGATGTTCAATGAATATGACAGATGATAGAGATAGTTTTGTTTATTTTAATGAAATTAAGAAAGAAAGTAATGTGAATTTTAATAATAAACCACCAGATACTATTAAACGGAAACGATTTGTGTTTTTAAAGAAAAAGGTCAATGACGATAATGTATTAATTTTTTTATGGGCTAAAACCTATCTTCTTAAGTTTTAGTTAAATGTGTGATCTAGAGCGTGAATTTGTTTTGAGATCAAAGAATTTTTTGGTAAGAAATTTGGACACATGTAAGATCACAATCAATGGAATGAGAAATGCATGAAATGTATATATCCTAAAGGGCAGAGATCACCTTTTTTAGGAAATATGAATAAATTTGGCTTTGGCACAAAAGTTTGGGGCACTCAACTTTTCTCAATTATAAAAATAAATGAGGATGGGAGCATTTATTTACATGCCCAACATTTCTCCAAATGAAAATAACATTTGAAAATCATGTCATTGGTCAGAAAATTGGAGTTTAGTTTAAAGCTAATGAAGGTATCATGAAGAAGAAGTCTCCTTGTGGTGGATAATATTTCATATTATTTATTGATGCCTTCACAAGAATTTTTTGGATTTTTTTAATAAAGTATAAATATGAGGAATTTTAAAAGCTTAAAATATTTAAGGATTTGGTAGAAAATGAATTGGATCTCAAAATAAATATTCTTGGATCTCATAGAGGAGGAGAGATTATATCAGAAGATTTTTTCAATTTTTGTGAACAAAATGACATCAAAAGATAATTTTTCATAGCTAAAGCTCTTCAACAAAATGGAGTGGTAGAAAGAATGAACATAGTTGTTCAACAAATGGCACGTGTCATGCTTGATGATTCAGGAACACCTAACACCTTATGGAGAGAGGTAGTACGTACAACTGTGGATATACACAATAATTTCATGTTCAAGTAAACAGTGGTAAAACTCCATATAAACTTCGGTATGGTAAACCTACAACTTTCCAAAAAATTATAATATTTTGAAGTAAATTTTTCATAAATAAAAATGATGATAACCTTGGAAATTTTTAAATAAGAGCAGATGAAGGAATCCTTCTTGGATACTCTTCCAAAAGAAAAGGATATAAATGTTACAGTAAAAAGGCTCCAAATGATTATTGAAAGTGTAGATTTTGTAATTCATGAAACATCCAGAGGTACCAAAAAGGAAGCACAAGGAGATGATGAAACACTCCTACTCAAATCAAAGAAGTTGTATGAGAAGAAGAAACAAAAACATCAAAAGAAGGAAATGAAAATACATGTATGCTAGAAAATAATCCATTAAGGTATGTTCATAAAACGCATCCTGAAAGTATAGGTAATAAGGAAGCATGACTAAAAACTAGAATAACTTGTGTTGAAACATCCAATTATTTAACCTTACTACCCACAATTGAACCTCAAAATTTGAATGAAGAAAGAAAATATGAATGTTGTGTTAAGGAAATTCATGAATAACTTGATGAAATAGAAAAGAACCATACATGGGAAATGGTACCAGGGCCGCATGCTAAAAATGTAAATGGGATAAATTGGATGTTCATGAATAAACTAAATAAAAATGGAGAAATAATTTGAAACAAAGAAAGACTTGTATGGAAAGGACATGATCAACAGGAAGGGATAAATTTTTAAGAGACATTTATGGTTGTAGCTAGACTTGAAGTGATAAGAATGTTTCTTCATTTTTCTATTTTTCATAACATTAGCATATATCAAATGGATGTTAAATATGCATTTTTAAATGGGGGCCTAGACGAAGAAATTTATGGTTAACAACACAAAGGATCCATACTTCTAAATGATAAAAATATTGTTTGAAAACATAAGAAGGAATTATATGGGTTAAAACAAGATCCTCATGCATGGTATTATCATCTTGACAGGTATATTCAATAATAAGGATTCAAAAAGGGACCTGAAAATAGATGTTTTTATATAAAATTTGATAAATACAAACTTTTGATAGTTGTAGTTTATGTAGATGACATCATATTAGGAAGCAATATTGAATATATGGGTCAAGGATTTGCTTAAGTTGCACAAAATGAATTTTAAATGTCTCTACTGGGTGACCTTACATAATTTCTTGGTATTCAAGTTAAACAAAATAAAGATGTCATATTTCTTTCTCAAACTAAGTTTCGCAAATATTTTATGAAAAAATGTGGAATGGAAAAATACAACCTTGATGAACACCAATGGTAACAAGATGCAATCTCATCCAAAATGATGACTCTCCTATAGTTAATCAACAAGAATAGATATCTATGATTGGTGGTTTTATTTATCTTACACATACAAGAGAAAACATTATGCATATAATTGGCATAGTTGTACGTTTTCAAGAAAATCCTAACTAAACTCGTCCCCATGCAATCAAAATGATATTCAAGTATCCATAAGGAACTCACAATTTTGGTCTATGGTATCCCAAAAATGAAAAATTTACACCTCACTCTTACACATATGCATACTGGGTAGGAAAG
The DNA here is from genome assembly GCA_034641835.2 of Pinus albicaulis. NCBI lineage: Eukaryota > Viridiplantae > Streptophyta > Pinopsida > Pinales > Pinaceae > Pinus > Pinus albicaulis. Next base: position 1,257,688,434 of record CM076582.1, read on the forward strand.
GTTGATGACCCCAAAGGTACTGGTGGAGGATCATTCTATTTGGGACCTCACTCAATTTCTTAGCTCAATAAGAAACCAAGTTCTATTACATTATCAAATTTTGAATAAAATTATGTTGTTGTTTCCTCTTGTTGTACTCAACTTCTATCGATGATATAAACATTTAAATACATTCAAGTCATGTTTCATGAAATTGTACCTATTCTATGTGACAACTCTAGTGCAATAATTATCTCTGAAAATCCTTTCATGCACTAAAACACCAAGCATACCCCACTCAAATACCATTTTCCTATGGAGCAGGTGCTTGAACAAAAGGTCAAGTTCAAATATGTTCCTTCAAAGGAACAATTTGCAGAGTTATTTAGCAAATTTTTTTGATCAATTCTATGATGTGTGATATTATTTGCACATATATTGATGAATTTACATGTTTCCTATGGTGTTTGATATTAATTTTTGAGGATTGTGTCTCTTCCTATATGTGGAGAGGGTGTGTTGACATTAATGATATGAGAGCTTGATTGCACAATCTTATGCTTCTGCTACATTTTCCTTGTGTTTCCTGGAAGCACTGCATATTTGGTCTCATTGGAGACATTGATGATTATGTTATTATTGATTTTGGATGATGAGAAGGTTCATGTAGGAATTATTTATATTGTTGCTGATTATGTTGAAGATGCATGTTTGGAGCATGTTAGGTCCCTATGTTATTAGTATAGTCCCTTATTTTTGTTAGTGTAACCCCCTTATTGTTATTGTTGTACCCCTATAACCCCCATACTATTATTATTGTGACCTTACATTATTATTTTTAGGTCGGCTAGGTTTACATTGTGGCCCCATGGACTCGTATATATATAGAAAGGAGGTTTTTTTCATTTGTATCATCCAAGAATTTTTCATTTATGTAATGTATTGGAGGTTTCCCCCTCAAAGTGGCTTAATTATAAGGCGTTGATCTCTCTTTTCTTATATTTTTGAAGCTGGTTTCATAACATTTGGTATCAGAGCTTTCAATTCTAGGGTTTTGTTACTCCAAATAGGTCATCGTGGATTTATTGATATAACGTTTTTTCTACGAAGGGTCAAAAGCTGAAATTTTTACAGAGTGAAGTTGAAATCCTAAGGAACGTCATGTACAAATTTTGCATCTTTTTTTGCAATATTTTTGGAGATATGATCTGTGGAAGTTAATTTTTTTTTAGGCTCCCGAACTTCACCTAAAACAGGTCATCGTGGTATTTGCAATATAACTTTGTTTCTACAAAGTTTTAGAAGCTAAAATTTTTACAGAGCGAAGCCAAAATCCTATGGAACTTCCTGTAAAAATTTCATATCTTGGTTAGCAATATTGTTGGAGATATTATTTGTGTAAGTTAGAGTTTGTTTAGGTTCCTGAATTTCAACTCAAAGAGGTGACCGTGGGAAAATCGTCATAACTCTCTCTCTGAGCGTCAGATTTGAATTATGTAAAAAGTGGCCGTAATTCGGATTGGAACTGTAGCTTTCTTGTGTATCAATTTCAGAGCTAAAAGAGGAAACAGTGACACATGGCACATCATACAAGTTCACTCTACTGAACCAATCCATAATTAGGACATTATGGGAGATTGGGCATAACTGTTCCTTGAAAAATCCAAATTAGGTCAGACCTGTGGCATTCAAAAGAATATTCAGTGTGATACTATAGGGCTAAATTTCAGATTTTTAAGATCCAAAATAACATATATAATTCAATTTCAATATCAAGCTCCTCAAAAGAAAGAAAAAGGTGTGTATTTTTTTTCCTGAATTGCATAAGTCTTGTTTGAAGAATCAATTTGAATTGATTCCAAGGGCATATTGTAGAATAGATATCAGTATTAGGTTATAAAATTCCCCCTAAAAGTAATTCAACACAGATTAATCCTTTAGAAGGCTCTACTATGGCTCATGAAGATGAAGAAATGCAACATGACATATCAAAATTAGAAGATCAAGTGCACCAAATTTCACTCTCGCAAAGAGAAACAAAAAATGAAATGGATGTTTTGAAGAAAAGAGTGGAAGCTAAGATGGATGATTTGAAGAAAGGCATGGAAGATACAATGGATGGTTTTAAGAATGGTATGGAAGAAAAAATGGAAGGTTTGAAGGAAGACATGGAAGGTTTGAAGGAAGGTTTGTCAAAGATGATACAAGAAATGATTCCTAATGGAAAAAAGATATTAGAGGAAAGTCGTGATGAGAACAAAATAGATGTTAATGATGATTTCATAAAATATAATGTTGGATTGAAGAAACATCATATTCCAAAGATGGATATGAGGAATTTTTATGGCAAGGATCCCGTAACATGGATACTATAGATGGAGCAATATTTTGATCTCAATAATATGCAAAACACACAAAAGGTATGCATTGCAACTTTACATTTAGAATAAGATGCATTTGTATGGTATCAATGGCTTTGCTCCCGTAGAAAAATTGTCACTTGGTAAATTTTTATGGAGGAAATGATAGCACATTATGAGGATAAAAAGAGCAACACCTTCTTTAGCCAATTGATAAATCTCAAAAAAAAGGGTTCAGTGGTGGAGCACATTCAGGACTTCCAAAAATCGAATATAAGGGTAATTGATATTCCATAGCAACACAGGATTGATGGCTTCATAGGAGCTTTAGAGTAAAACACCCAACATGAAGTTCACGTTCAGGAACCTGATTCATTGGAGAAGGTATTCAGGTTGGCAAGAAAAATTGAATGTAAGATTATGGTGACACGGAAGCCTACCACTCACATCTATAAAGATGGACGTGTTACTACTCCTAGACTTCCACAACCTACAAGGTTGACACCACAAAAATTGGAAGAAAAAGAGCAAAATGGCTTTGCTATAGTAGTGATAGCAAATACACTAAAGGTCATAAGTGTGCTGAGAAGAAATTATTTTTCATAGATTGTGAAGAGGAGGAATAAAATGAACAAGAAAATTCAAAAGAAGAGGATATACACCAAGAACCAACCCTAAAAGAATAAGAAATGAGTCTGACCATATTGTGTAATGCATTGGAAGCAATAAGCACTCCTCAAACTCCCAAGATAGAAGGACATATGAAGAAGAAAAGGTAATAGTGTTGACTGATTCAGCTAGTACCCATAATTTTATTCATTGTAAGGTAGCCAAGGAATAAAATTGTTTCCTATAACTAGCACCAGAATGTCAAGTGATGTTTGCAAATGGAGGAACTATAAATTACTCTGGAAAATGCCATAATATCAAGCTAGCCATGGGTGAATATGTATTGAATAGTCCAATGCTTTCCATCCCAATGGGAGGTGTTGATGTTGTACTAGGAGTACAACGGTTATAATCTTTGGGGATGGTAGCTTTTAATTTTCAAGAACTTTTCTTGAAATAATTTTTGAAAGGAAAGGAAATCGAATAACGGGGTATACCAAGGAAGCCAGGAAAGATAATATGATCTAATTTCATGAAAAAGCTTATGAATAAAGAACAATGAGGTATAATTGCACAATTATGCTCACTATACTTTCCAACATCAAAATAATCTGTTTATCCAGATCTCCAAAAAGACTTAGAAAATCATGCTAAGGTGCTTGAAACTCCCAAAACACTCCCACATATTTGTGATCATGATCATGATATTGATTTGATTCCAAGAAGTGTTCCTCCAAACATCAGGCCTTACAGAAAAACTTATGTCCAAAAGAGAAAAATTCAACGTATGATTGCAGAAATGTCAGAGGCTGGTAATATTCAACCTATTCAAAGTTCTTTCTCTGCTTAAGTAGTATTGGTGCACAAGAAGGATGGATCATGGAACATGTGTCTAGATTATAGGGAGATAAATAAGCTCACTATTAAAGATAAATTTCCCATTCCTGTGATTGATGAATTATTAGATGAATTACATGGAGAAATTTATTTTACCAAGTTGGATCTTGGTTTAGGATACCATCAAAGTAGAATGAAGACTGAAGATATTCCAAAAATAGAATTTCAAAATCATGAGGGTCATTATGAATTTTTGGTCATGCCTTTTGGCCTTACCAATGCACCTTCTACATTTCAATGGTTGATGAATTCCATTTTCAAACCGACCCTTAGAAAATTTGTGCTAGTATATTTTTATGATATACTAATCTACAACAGGTCTTGCAAGGATCATGTTCAACATGTTGACAGGGTGCTCAAACTATTGGAGTAGAAACAATTATATGTAAAAACATCCAAATATTTCTTTATAGGACAAGAGGTGGAAGATGTGGGTCATATTCTATCTCACAAGGGTGTTAAGGTAAACCCTAAAAAAATTAAAGCCATTAAGTAATGGAAATTCCCCACAACCAAAAAGCAGTTTCACAGATTTCTCTAGCTAACAAGGTATTATCAAAAGTTTGTTAATAATTATGGGATAATAGAAACACGTCTAACAACATTATTGAAGAAAGATGCATTTTCATGGACTCCTGAAACAACTAAGGCTTTTGAACCTATTAAAGAGGAAATGTGCCTAGCACCAGTCTTAGCTATGCCAGACTTCACAAAAACCTTTATTGTGGAATGTGATGCCTCAAGAAATTGAATTGGTGTTGTTTTAATGCAAGAGGGAAGACACATTTCTTTTGAAAGTCATCCAATCAGAGGAAAGTATTTACAAAAGGCTATTTATGAGAAGGAAATGTTGGAAATACTACATGCACTAAACAAGTGGCAACCTTACCTAATGGGAAGACACTTCAAGGTAAGAACTGATCATGATAGTCTTAAACATTTTTTTGAACAAATACTATATTCAGAAGAGCAACAAAACTGGGTCACAAAGATGTTGGGTTATGAATTTGAAATCATCTACCAAAAAGGGAAGCCAAATGTTGTTGCAGATGCACGATCAAGAAAAGATGAAGAGGTGGAAGCATTTCTTTCTGCCATTTATATTTTCCAACCATATTGGATAACTCAAGTAAGGGATGAATGGAAATAGGACAAAGAAGTGTGGACACTCATTCAAAAGTTGCAGAAAGATCCTAGTACATCTGTTACATTTAGTTGGAAAAATTATTCCTTCTGGTATAAAGATCACTTATATATTTTCAAGAATTCCCAACTAAAAGAAAATATTATTTTGGAATTGTACACTTCTCTGTTAGGAGGACACTCAAGATTTTTAAAAAATTACCACACGGTGAAGAAAGAATTTTTTTGGGATGGCCTTAAATATGATATTCAAAAGTTTGTGGCGGAATTTCTGGTTTGCCAACAAAATAAAGTTGGGACAATTAAGACCCGAGGTCTTCTACAACCTTTATCCATTCCAAGTCAATGTTGGGAGGAGATTTCAATGGATTTTATCACAAATTTACCTAAGTCCAAAGAAAAGAGTGTCATCATGTTGGTAACTGATATACTTACCAAGTGTGCACACTTTTGTGCATTATCTAATCCACTTAAAGCAAGTTCAGTTGCTACTACATTTATGGAAACAATTCAAAAGCTACATGGAAACCTGAAGATTATTTTAAGAGACAGAGATACCATTTTTACAAGAATTTTTTGGACATAATTATTTTCTTGTTTGGGTACTCAACTAGCTCATAGCTCATCTTATCATCTTCAATCCGATGGCCAAACTGAGATAGTGAGTAAATGTTTGGAAGGATATCTTTGTTGTTTTGTATCTGATAAGCAAGCATAATGGGTCAAGTGGTTACCTCTCGTTGAATGGTGGTATAACACTTCCTTCCATACTGGAGAAAAAATGGCCCCATTTATGGCACTTTTTGGATATCATCCACCGTCCATCACATCTTATTTAAGGGAAAATTATAGGGTTCAATCAATTGAAGATCATGTTGAGCATCAACAAGAATTACTCCAACTCTTAAAGGATAACCTAAATTTGTCACAAAATCGAATGAAAGAACAGGTAGATCAACCTCATAGTGAGAGAATTTTCGATATAGGAGACTAGGTATTTTTACGACTAGAACCATACAAAAAAACATCCCTCAAGCAAGCTAAGAAGGGTAATAAATTATCACCAAAGTACTATGGTCCTTACAAGGTGTTACAAAATATTGGTACTATGGCATACAAATTGGAGCGTCCTGCTTCTTCGCGAGTGCATCCATTTTTCCATGTTTCATGCTTAAAGAAGGTTATAGGGGAAAAAATTCTAGTTTAAATAATATTTCCAGAACATGATGAGGAAGGAAAAATCATATTGGAACCTGAAGAATTCAGGGAAACAAGAACTCAACAGCTAGTAAATCGATCAATTTCAGAGTATCTCATCAAATGGAAAAACTTACCCATTGAAGATTCTACATGGGAGGATAAGAATTTTATACAAAAGTACCCAGAGCTACTCAAGCATTGAGGACAACACTTTTTTGAAGGAGAGGAGCACGTTATTTCCCTATATTATTATTATAGTCCATTATTACTATTAGTGTAACCCCCTTATTGTTATTGTTGTACCCTTGTAACCCCCATATTGTTATTATTGTGCCCTTATATTATTATTTTTAGTTCGGCTAGGATTACATTGTGACCCCATAGACTCCTATATATATAAAGGAGGTATTTCATTTGTAGCATCCAAGAATTGTTCATTTATGTAATGTATTGGAGGTTGCCCCTTGAAGTGGCTTATTTTTAAGGCGTTGATCTCTATTTTCTTCTATTTTTGGAGCTGGTTTCATAATAGAGCATGATGGTTGATGACAATTACCATGGTTTTGCTAAAAAATATATCCCATTTTTAGGGTCCCTATTTTTGGTTATAAATGTCTTATATGTCTCTTGATGTAAAGGTGATGAAAAGACCCACGTTGTAAATCATTGTAAGATTCAACAATGTATGGGCTATTGGGATCAAGTCATGTATGTAATCTTATTATTTTGGGAATTGATGTAAAATTTGTAAGCCCAATATATTGGGTGATTTATATAATCATCTGATAGAGTCATTGGTGATAAGAAAGGTCATATTGTTTTGAGTCAAAAAGCCCTATATTTTTTATAGAAGGTCCAAGATATGCCTAGTGGGAGCATGGTCATTATGAATATTTCATGATTTATTTTCACATATCATACCTACAATGATCAACACTATAGGTAAATACTTCATGCATCCTAGTTCAACCCTTTTCCCTTGATGCCAAAGGGGGAGAGAAGTGTTGTGTAACTAGCTCCAAAAATAGAAGAAAAGAGATATCAAGGCCTTAGAAATAAGCCACTTCGAGGGGGCAACCTCCAATACATTACATAAATGAACAATTTTTCGATGATACAATTTACAAAACCTCCTTTCAATATATAGGAGTCCATGGGGCAATAATGTAATCCTAGTGGGCCACAATGTAATCCTAGCTGACCTAACAATAACAATTTAAGGGCACAATAATAACAATATGGGCATTACAAGGGTACAATAATAACAATAAGGGGGTTACACTAACAACAATAAGGGACTATACTAGTAATATAGTGACCTAACATGCCCCTCTCCTTCAAAAACATGTTGTCCTCAATGCATGAGTAGCTTTGGGTGCTTCTGTATAAAATTCTCATCCTCCCATGTAGAATTTTCAGTAGGTAAGTTCTTCCACTTGATGAGATACTCTGAAATTGATCGATTTCGTAGATGTTGAGTTCCTGTTTCCGTGACTTCTTCAGATTCCAATATGATTTTTCCTTCCTCATCAATTTCTGGCAATATTGTTTGAACTGGAATATTTTCAACTATAACCTTCTTTAAGCATGAAACATGGAAAACTGGATGCACTTGCGAAGAAGAAGGAAGCTCCAATTTGTATGCCATAGTACCAATATTTTGAAACACCTTATAAGGACCATAGTACTTTGGCGATAATTTGTTATCCTTCTTAGCTTGCTTGAGGGACATTTTTTTTATGGTTGTAGCCGTAAAAATACCCAATCTCCTACATCAAAAATTCTCTCGCTGCAATGTTGATTTGTCTATTGTTTCATTCGGTTTTGTGCCAAATTTAGGTTATCCTTTAAGAGTTGGAGAACTTCTTGGTGATGCTGGATGTGATCTTCCACTACTTGAACCTTCAAATTTTCCCTTAAATATGATATGATGGATGGTGGATCACATCCATAAAGTGCCATAAATGGGGTCATTTTTGCTGTAGTATGGAAGGAAGTGTTATACCACCATTCAGCGAGAGGTTACCACTTGACCCATTATTATTTTTTTTATTAGATACAAAACAACGAAGATATCCTTCCAAACATTTATTTACTATCTCAGTTTGACTATTAGATTGAGGATGATAAGATGGGCTATGAGCTAATTGAGTACCCAAACAAGAAAATAAATCCGTCCAAAACTTTTCAGTAAAAATGGGATCTTTGTCGCTCACAATAACCCTTGGGCTTCCATGTAGCTTTTGAATTGTGTCCATAAATGTAGTAACAAATGTACTTTCTTTAAATGGATGATGCACAAAATTGTGCATACTTGGTAAGTCTATAAACTACCACCATGATGACACCCTTTCCTTCGGAATTAGGAAAAATTGTGATAAAATCCATTGAAATCTCCTCCCAACATTGACTTGGAATGGATAAAGGTTGTAGAAGTCCCAGGTTCTTAATTGTCTCAACTTTATTCTGTTGGCAAACCAAACATTTCGCCACAAACTTTTGAATATCAGATTTAACGCCATCTCAAAAAATTATTTCTTCACCCTGTGGTAATTTTTAAAAATCCTGAGTGTCCTCCTAAAGGAGAAGTGTGTAGTTCCAAAAGAATATTTTGTTTTAGTTGGGAATTCCTACAAAGATATAAGCAATATTTTTACCATAAGGAATCATTTTTCTAACTAAATGTATCAGATGTACTAGGATCTTGCTGCAAATTTTGAATGAGTGTCCATACATATTTTTCCTTCTTCCATTCATCTATTGCTTTTTTTATCCAATGTGGTTGGATAATAGAAATGGCAGAAAGCAATGCTTCCACCTCTTCATTCTTTCTTGAGAGTGCATATGCAACAACATTAAGCTTTCCTTTTTTGTAGATTATTTCAAAGTCATAACCCAACATCTTTGTGACCCATTTTTGCTGCTCTTGGCTTGTTCAAAGTGTTTAAGACTATCATGATCAGTTTTGACCTTGAAGTGTCTTCCCATTAGGTAAGTTCGCCATTTCTTTAGTGCATGCAGTATTGCTAACATTTCCTTCTCATAAATAAGTTTCTGTAAATACTTTCCTTCGATTGGATGACTTTCAAAAGCAATGTGTCTTCCTTCCTGCATTAAAACTGCACCAATTCCATTTCCTAAGGCATCATTCCTGATAAAGTTTTATAATGAGAAGTACAGTATGTAGCTGGCTATCAGAATACAAATTCAAAAGATATTGATAGCCTTAGTTTTAGGAAGTCCATGAAAATGCATCTCTTTGATAATTTTGTCGAGAGGTGCTTCTATTATCACATAATTCTTAAGAAACTTGGATAATACCTTGCTACCACGAATCCTTGCAGCTGCTTTGGTTGTACATAGGGACTCCATTCATATCTTTGTTAAGTCTACCTGCTGCCTCGTGAATACAATATGACAATATTCCACTTCTTGTATACTCAAAGCATTTGGATGTTCGTGTTTTTATTATTTCTCCAATAGTTTAGGCATCATATCAACATGTTCAGCATGATCCTTCCATTTCATTTGTAGATAGCATCATAAAGAAATACTAACACAAAATTGCTAAGGAAAGAACAATGTAGTATATATTTAATGTATAAGATGCATTGTAAACCAAAGTTTCCATGACCAAAATTCATAATGACCTCATGAGTTCGAAATGTTATTTTCAGAATATCTTTTGTCTTGATTCTAATTTGATGATATCCTGAAAGAAGATCCAACTTGGTAAAATAAATTGCTCCATGTAATTCATCCAATAATTCATCAATCACAGGAATGGGAAATTTATCTTTAATGTTGAGCTTATTAGCATCCTATGTCTAGACACATTCGCCATGATCCATCCTTCTTATATAATACTACGGAAACGAAAGAACTGTAGAATTTGAATTATACCCGCCTCTAACATTTCTGCAATCATACGTTCAATTTCGCTCTTTTGGACATAATGATATCTATAAGGCCCGATGTTTGGAGAAACACTTCCTGGAATCAAATGAATAGCATGATCATGATCACGAATAGGTGGGAGTCCTTTGGGAGTTTCAAACACCTTGGAATGATTGTCCAAGACTTTTTGGAGATCTAGAAAAATAGATGATTTTGATGTTTGAACTTCTAGTGAGAATAATTGTGCAATTACACCTTGTTGTTATTTCTTCAGAAGATTTTTCATGGCATTAGAGCTTATTATCTTTCCCGACTTTCTTGCAATACCCCGTAATTCAACTTCCTTTCCTTCCGAAAAATTTTTCAAGAAAAGTTTTTGAAAATTAAAAGATACCGTCCCCAAAGATTGTAACCATTGTACTCTTAGTACAAAATCAACACCTCCATAGGAGATGAAAGCATTGGAATTAATCCATGTTCCCTATCGTTAACCCCGATATTATGGCATTTTCCAGAGAAATTTATAGTTCCTCCATTCACAACCATCACTTGACATTCTAGTGTTGGGTATAGGAAACAATTCAATTCCTTGGCTACCTTACAATGAATAAAATTATGGGTACTACCTGAATCAATCAAAACTATTACCTTTTTCTTCTTGATATGTCCTTCTATCTTGAGAGTTTGAGGAGTGGTAATTCCTACCAATGCATTACACGATATGGTCGGACTCATTTCTTCCTTTTCTTGGGTTGGTTCCTGGTGTATATCCTCTTCTTATTCATTTTCTTCTTTCTCTTCACAATCTATGTAAAATAATTTCTTCTCAGCACACTTATGACCTTTAATATTTTCTCTGGCCTTAACAAAGCCATTATCTTTTTCTTCAATTGGTAATGAGTATCAACCCAACAGGGCCAATCAAACGTATAGCACACTTCTTTATAGAAGTGAGTGGTAGGCTTCCTTGTCGCCATAATTTTACATTCAATTTCTCTTGCCAACCTAAATGCCTTCTACAATGAATCAGGTTCAAAAACGCGAACTTCGTGTTGGATGTTATCCTTTAAACTGCCTATGAAGAGATCAATCCTGTGTTCCTCTGGAATATTAGTTACCCTTATATTCAATTTTTATAAGTCCTCAATGTGATCCCCCACTAAGCCCTTTTGTTTGAGATTTATCAATTGGCTAAATAAGGTGTTGCTCTTTGTATCATCATAATGTGCTATCATTTCCTCCGTAAAAATTGACCAAGTGACAATTTTTTTACGAGAGCAAAGCCATCGATACCATACAAATGTATTTTGTTATAGATGTAAAGTTGCAATGCGTACCTTTTGTGTGTTTTGAACGTTATGAAGAAAACAATATTGCTCCATATGTAGTATCCATGTTACAAGATCCTTTCCATAAAACTTCCTCATCTCCATTTTTGGAATATGGTGGTTCTTCCTGTCAACATTAGATTTTATGAAATCATGATTAAAATTTATTTTGTTCTCATCATGAGTTTCTTCTACTATCTTTTCACCATTATGAAACATTTCTTGTATCAACTTTGCCAAACATTCCATGTCTTCTTTTAGATCATTCTTTATGTTTTCCATGTTGTCTTTCATGTCATCCATCTTAGCTTCCATGCTAGCTTCCATGCCATCCATCTTAGCTTCCACGCCTTTCTTCAAAACTTCCATTTCATTTCTTGTTGCTCTTTGCAAGAGCGAAATTTGGTGCACTTTCTCTTGTAATTTTGATAGATCACGTTGCAATTCTTCATCTTCATGAGTCATAGTAGAGCCTTATGAAGGCTTAATGGGTGTTGAATTATTTTTACGGGGAATCTTTTAGAACCCAATATTGATATCTATTCTACAATATGCCCTTGGAATAAATTCAAATTGATTCTTCAAACAAGATTTATGAAATTCGAAAAAACAAATACACACCTTTTTCTTGCTTTTGAGGAGCTCGATATTGAAATTGGATTATCTCTGTGATTGCACCACTTCAATATTTTAATTTTGGTACTGACGTAGCCCTCTGAATTCTCTTTCAAATTTCACAGGTCTGACCTGATTTTGATTCTCCAAGACAAATTTGTGTTCGCTCTCCCACAATGACCTAATTATGGATTGGTTCAGTAGAGCGAACTTGTACGACTTTCCACGTGTCACTGTTTCATCCTTTGGCTCTGAAATTTATAGCCACGAAACTACAGTCCATGTAGTTGCGACCACTTTTTATGGAACTCCAATCTGATGCTCAGAGAAAGAGTTATGAATATTTTCCCATGATCACCTCTTTGAGATGAAATTTGGGAGCCTGAAAAAGAACTACCTTCCACAGATCATATCTTCAAAAATATTGCGAACCAAGACTTGAAATTGTTTGATGAGTTTTGTCAGGATTTTGGCTTCACACCCTAAAAATTTCAGATTCTAAACCTTCATATAAAAATTTTTATAGTGAAAATTCCATGATGACCTATTTAGAGCAGCGAAACCCTAGAATCCCAAGCTCTGATACCAAATCTTGTGTAACCAGCTCCAAAAATAGAAGGAAAGAGATATCAAAGCCTTATAAATAAGCCACTTCGAGGGGGAAACCTCCAATACATTACATAAATGAACAATTTTTCGATGATACAATTTATAAAACCTCCTTTCTATATATAGGATTCCATGGGGCCATAATGTAATCCTAGTGGGCCACAATGTAATCCTAGCCGACCTAACAATAATATTTAAGGGAACAATAATAAAAATATGGGGGTTACAAGGGTACAATAATAACAATAAGGGGGTTACACTAAAAACAATAAGGGTCTATACTAGTAATATAGGGACCTAACAAGAAGCCTTGGTATTTCTAGGTGTATTTACATGTGTTTGTAGGTGGTGTCCAAACAACAAAGTGGTTTTTAGCAAGTCCAAAGGGAGAGATTGTTGGAATTATGGATAATTTGTTTTACTTGATGGAAACTTTCATAATGAATATCTACTTAGTGGCAACATTAATTAATGTGGTACTAATGCAGACTCGTATAGATGCTATGGACAAATAAATCATAGTTCAATAATAAATGGATGAAAAAAGTGAAGTATGAGAAAGTATACGTGATTCCTGTGAAGAAAGGTTGTGTACATACACATGTCTTGTGAGTAAAAGTCACATATAGAATCTGATCCATGCAAATTTGGATAGTAGAGGTCATTAAAGTGGCATTGTCCAATAGTAATTGGAGTGACAATTTTCATTTGATCCCCTCAACAATTACTAACTACATTACCAAACGATTTATCCAAATTATTGGCTAAGGTAAAATATATATAAGGAGATGGAGATCAAGGTGTTATGTCTGCAAGTGAATGAGATATTCAGATGTGATTTGATTTGAAACAGGTGTGCATGAGGGAGCAAGGAGATGGATCAAATTTTATATATCTGAAACTATAGTAAAGACAAATGAATACACTTGATATGTTTATACTCGCAATCAATATTGATAGATCTTTGGTGTTTAATATGTGACGGTAAGGTTTGTAGAATTAGAATTATGTTTGTAGTGAATGTTTTCATATCTGTACACAGCTTCGCTTCTAAATAGTCACATGTGTTCGGTACCGGATTTGTATACTTTCCTCTCCCATTTTACTCTATCTTTCTATCTATTTCTACCATTATTATTCTTAAATGCATGAGGTAAAACCCTTTTCCCTATATTTCATGGGATATTTGATGAATGAATTATTTTTCATGGAGGTTTTACCTTTTTACATATTAACTCCGATATTTTTTTAGATTTGGCTAAAACAGGAGTGTTGCAACCGTGAGTCGAGGAACATCCTATCATCTCCAACATTTTCCTTATTTGACGTTACAACGTAACAAAATTGTTTGTATCAGCGCCATTTCAGGCCTTTTTACAATTTTTTGCTGGGAAACTAGGTTGTTGTTGTAACAATATCTATTTTTTTAATTATGGAGTTTCTGAGAAGAATTGCGGGTTTTAGTACAATTGTATAAAGAGTCCTACGGTATGTGAATTGGAGTTAATCCTTTGACATACAAATCTTGTAATGAATCTTTTCTATCATTAATTGAATGCACAACAACTTGTTGTTTGTCCTGTAATTCGTGAGTTTACTGCGGCCCTGATAAGAGAGTGGGGCCCATTCTTCTGATCAAGTGCTGTGTTTTCCTTTTCTTCTTGCAGTATTTTTTTTTAGCATTATTTCTTTACTACTATTACCGTTTACTTTTAATTGTTGTGGATTCCCTTTAATTTTTGCAGTTCATTTAATTGTTGTTACAGTGTTCTGCATGTTATAGATTAAACCTGTGTTCTAAAACAGATCATGTGGTTGTATATGCATATACTTTGCCGTTATTATTGAAATAACTAACACCCTCTGGTTGATAATTTATGTGGAGAAAAGGGTTGAATTTTGTTCATATCTAGACACCAACATTTTTGCGTCGTTGCCGGGGAAGGCTAACAGGTGCAAGAATAGGATCTACAACAGATATTAGGGTGAATCTCTCGTCTTGAGGAGGGAATTTTTTGCCCAGCTTCAAGTCCTGAGTGTAAATGCTTTGTGTTTTTCTTTCCTATTTTTTTATTTTTTAATTTTTGTAAAATTGATCTCTCATCTTGAGGAGGGAATTTATTACCCCGCTTCAAGTCCCAAGCATAGCACGCTATTTTTATTTCTTCTTTATTTATTTTTTATTTCTTTCATTAAAAATTAATCCCCTGTCCTGAGGAAGGTATTTTGTAAACCTTCCCTAAGTCTTGGGCATAGTTTCCAGTTTTTCACTTTTATTTCTTGTTGTTTTCTTTTAGGGGCCAAATTCTCGTCCTAGGGAGGGTATGTGATTACTCTGTCTTGAACTTTGAGTTTTTTTTTTTATTTTTATTTTCCATGTTTGAATCTCTTCTCTCATCCCAGGGAGGAAGTTACCTATCCTACTCCGGGTCATGAGTGATTGCTGATTCCTTTTGATGAACCCTATTTACAATTTATATGAACAAGGATCTGAATAAGAGGGGTAGAGGAAGACCCCCAAATAAAGGGAAGGATCTGGGAAGGACGACATAAATTCAAGAAATTATTGAAAAATATAGACCTGAGGCATTGTTCCATTCTACTGTTAGGGTTATAATATAGATGAATTCCAAAGGGAAGTCTGTAGAGAAACTAGTGCCATCGACAGTACCAAAGGGTGTTCTTTCTATGACAGGAAATTTAACCAACAAGGTATTAGTGGAGGCATCCTTATCAACAATAGAAGGGGAAGAAGTGGCAAGTAGGGGATCAAAAGAACTGAGTAGTTCTAATTGGGAAGAAGAACCTCAAAAAGGGTTTTCATCCCCAAGAGACCAAGGAAACACTGTAAAAATTGATGTTGCTTAACCAAATGATTCCGATCTCGTAAAGGAATTTTTGAAATATTTTTATTCACCAAGGGACTGGGGGAGCATGGTGCAACTTTCTACGGTTGAATCACTCCACATACCAGCTTTGGAACTAGTCGAACCTCCAAGTGAGTATTGGAAGGTATTTATGGCATCTGTAAGTTCCTCTATTGATTTTCCCATTTGAAACGTCACAGGTGATTCACCAATGAGACCCATCCCTTTAACAACCCTACCTAGTTTTCATGGGCTCTCTTCTGAAGACCCTGATGTGGTCCTTTTTGAGTTTAATATTGTTTTCCATGGATATGACTATATTGTTGATGCCCAAAAATTGAAGATATTTCCTGCTACTCTAAAGGGGACAACCTTGAGATGGTTTATGGGTCTAGGATGGAGTACGATTACCTCATGGGACGGAATTAAAGAAGCTTTATTGGAGAAGTCCCATGAAATTTAAGAAGAAATCTTTAAATTTGTAGAGAAAGAGGATGAAAATATGGAGGACTGTGTAGAGCGATTTAAATACATATTGCAGAGGTTAAGACATAGTGACCTAGACAAGGACATTCTAAAGATCGTTCTTCTCTAAGAACTTAGGGAAGACACTCTGCAACTTCTGAATATAGTGGTAAAAGGGGATATCTCGAAAGAAAACTTCCAAAATATCTATGATTACTATATCAAGTGTTCACGGGGAGCTGCAAGAAGTGGGCAAGGGGTTCGGTCATCGAAGAATTTTGGTGGAGGGTTCACAAAAGCAGAGATTGGAAATATATTGGAAAATATAAGGACCGATATTTTAAGTACACTTTCAGCCAATATGGACACTCTACAGGAAAAACAGAAGTAGATGGAGTTGGAAAAAACCATGGCCATATTCTTCCCATAGTGCAGAAAGAAGCACCCTTTGAAGGAATGCCTCCTGAACACGGTGGAAGCCTGTGCGATCTGTGAACAAAATCACATGACCAGTTCATGTCCTTCCTTGCATAGGAGGAAAGAAGTTTTCCAAGGAGAAAGTGAAGAAAATGTGGTAGACCATCTGTACTTCATGGGGCAGAAGAAGCCATGGCAACCTCGACCACCAGGTATCAATCCAGGTATGCTTCAGGACCCATCCCAATACTTTAACAATTTTAGTATGGGTCCCCAATCTATATCTTTTTCAGCCATGTGGTCTCAATATCAGTATCCCCCTTGGCAACAATGGGTTCCTCAAGCCGATCTGAATCCTTCTTGGCATCAGACCTGGCTGGGACCCTCTCCTACTGGACAGTTTCCTTAGCCTATGCCTCAACAGCAACTTCAGTTGCCCTCCAATGTACCCCTAGGGAACCCATCCATTAGACCCCAGCTTCCTATCTAGCCTAACCCAAATCCAAAAAATAAAGGGGTCCAACAAAGAGACACTATGAACCTTCCATCCTACAAAATTTCTACCGTGGGGCTCAATGAAATAAATCTACGGTTTGGCAGGGTAGTAAATGCACCTAGCTCACCCATTATTACAAACAAATTTGACAGTGAAGACATATAACTAGAACAAATAACAGTGAGGGAGAAGTCAAATCAAAATGTAATAAATTAGACACCTCCCCAAGCTATTCCTAATCAAGGTCATTTAATTTCTCCTCCATACCCTGAAATATTGACCTTGAGTAGGCCAAACCCTCAAGTAGAATTTGACTTCCTAGGGGAACTGCAAAATATCTTTGTTAAAATACCCCTGTTACAAGCTATGAGGGATGTACCTATATACGAAAAAAATATGAAATAATACTTCTCAAAGAAACCCTAGAGGAAACATAAGGATACACTAACCATTCATGTAGTGGGTAGACTATCCGATATCATGTTAGGAAATTTAATCATGCTTGTAAAATATGAAGATCTTGGGAACCCGATTCTAATAGTACAGATTAATGGGGTGGAAATTGCAAACGTATTGGTGGATATTGGAGTGGCCATTAACATTATCACTGCTGAAAAAATGAACACATTAGGACTTGCAAAAGTTAAACCAACCCCTACTATCCTGGAACTTGCAGACATATCCAAAATTAAGATAGTAGGGAAATTAGAGGATGTGATCATTTCAGTAGACTCATGGCATTACCCTATGGACCTCCTTATATTGCAAACCCGATCTTTAGTAGGTGGCCACCCACTGATCCTAGGAAGACCCTGGTTTGCAACTGCAGATGCTTACATAGGGTGTTGATCTAGGCACATGATCATATCAAATGGGACTGATACGAAAAATCTCAAGCTTTATCCTCCTACAGAACCAAGCCCATCTAAAAAATCATTACCCAGTCAGAAAAATCTACCTGTGGAAGAGCCAGAACCTAAAAATGAAGACGTTAGAAAAGTTCTCACTATTGGGAATGCCCTTCAATTTAAAACAGAAACTGAAGATGATGCCATTAACACTTTCATTAGTGATTCCAGTTCTATTTCTGACCCAACTCGACATATTCTAGAATCTGCTATGAGCTGTAAGACATAGGAAAACATTGAGTTAGAAGATGAAATTGAGGAAATTCCTCTAACCTCATCCCATAATATTACTCCAATTGAGATTGAGCCATGGAAAACACTTAATATCAATCCAAACCTGTCTGAATCTCAGAAAAAATAGTTTTTAACGTCCTTCAAGATCAGCAAGAAGATTTTTCTTGTGATTATACTGACCTGAAGGTATCCTTGCTAGCCTATGCACTCATCATAGTTATATTAAGGAATATTTCCGCCCTGTAAGAAATCCTCAACGGAGGATGAATCCTTCTCTCAAAAACATTGTCAAAGAAGAATTACGAAATTTTTGGATGTAGGATTCATTTACCCCATCTCAGATAGAAAATGGGTATCCTCACTAGTTATTGTTCCCAAAAATAATGATAAATGGAGGATCTATGTAGATTATAGGGAATTAAATAAGGAAACACAAAAAAACCATTTTCCTCTGCCATTTATTTACCATGTCCTGGACACCTTCGTTGGGAAGGAGTTGTTTTCCTTCCTAGACGGATTTAGTGGATATAAATAGATCCAGATAGCCCTGAAAGACTAGGATAAAACAACTTTTACATGCCCTTGGGGAACCTTTGCATACAGGGTCCTCCCGTTTTGCCTGTGTAATGCTCCTGCTACCTTCTAGAGGGAAATATTGGGAATATTTTCTGATTTGGTTGATTATAGCATTGATATCTATATGGATGATTTTACTCCATATGAAAACTCATTTGAGGAGGGAATATCAAATTTAGATAAAGTACTCAAAACATGTAAACAGACCCATGTATCTTGAGTACAGTCAAATGCCATATGATGAGGGAAGAAGGAGTAGTATTGGGACATTTTCTCTCAGTTGTTGGAGTTCAAGTTGATTCGGCTAAAGTAGAGGTAATATTACACTTCTCGGTACCCAAAACACCCACACAGGTACATAGCTTTATTGGTTGTGTTGGTTATTACAGGTGCTTTATAGAAAATTTTGCTAAAATAGCACATCCACTGTTTCAATTGCTAACAAAAGATGCAGAATTCTTGTGGAGTGAAGATTGTGAGACAACTTTCACAAAAATGAAGGGGCTAGTTTGCACGACTCCAATCCTCCAAGGACCTGATTGGGCATTACCGTTTCACATACATACTGATGGTTCTCAGATAGTGGTAGGAGCTGTTTTAGGACACGAGGTAGGAAAAACACCATATGCAATCTATTATGTCAGCAAGAATTTCATTCCTGCCGAACTAAACTATACGATGATAGCAAAAGAATTGTTAGTTATCATTTATGCTGTCAATAAGTTCTTACACTACATCACCGAGTATTCTACTATTGTCCATACTGATCACGCAGAAATCAGTTATTTGACGAATAAACCTATTACTCCTAGGCGTATTATAAGATGGTTACTATTTCTTCAAGAATTTGATATTACAATAGTAGATAAGCCAGGAAAGGATAATGTAGTAGTTGATTTCCTATCTAGAATGGATAACAATGATGAATGCACACATGTAGAAGACAATTTTCCTGATGAACATATTTTTGCAGTTTCTACTAAACCTCCATGATATGTAGATATTGCTAACTATATTACTACAGGGAAAGTGGTCGAGCTGATGAAATGCCTTTGCAGGAACTTGTAGTCCTCGAGCCTTTTGAGAAATGGGCTATTGACTTCATTGGACCCTTTAACCCACCGTCCCAGCAAAAAGTCCTCATCTTGGTCTATACTAATTACCTGACTAAGTAGGTGGAAGCCAAAGCTGTTGCGAAAGCAACAGAGCAGGTGGTCTTAGATTTTATATTTGAAGAAATTTTTGCTCGTTACGGTACTCCAAGAAAGATTCTCTTAGATGGAGGGGTGAAATTCACATCACAAAAGATATCAAAGCTCATGCAGAAATATGGGGTCAAGAAGAGAGCGACATCTCCATACCACCCCTAAGCGAATGGACAAGTGGAAAGAACAAATAAGACATTGGAAAACATCTTGACAAAAACTATGGTTTACCATCGTCGGGATTGGGCTCAGAACCTGCTAGAAGATCTCTGGGCGTACATAACAACATGACAAAATATAATCGTGTTTTCCCCATTCAAGCTGGTTTATGGGAAATCCCTGTTGTTTCCAATAGAATTCAAAATCAATATGCTCAGTACAGCTCCTAAAGTTGGTTTGGATCTGTCAGATGCCCAGAAACATTGACTAGCCTAGCTCAATGAACTAAATGAAATTTGTTTAATGGTTGTTCGGAGAACTATTGCTATTCAACAGCAGAGAATGAAATAGCATGATAAGTTTATTAAAAATAAGGTGTTTCAAAGTGGATATTTGGCACTACTTTATGACTCTTGCTTTAAGGATTTTAAAGGAAGGCTTTGCACTCGTTGGATGGGACCTTACAAGGTGGATGTTGCATTTGATAATGGAACAATCATGCTAGTCACAATTGATGATACACGTGCTTCATTTATAGTCAATGGACATCGCCTGAGATTGTACCACCGCCCAACCTCTAAGGATGCATTTATTAAACACCTCTCTGATAAATCTAGTTTGAAGGTCATCAGACCAGAGAATTATTCCTCTGCACTCTTCCTATAAAAAAAAAAGAAAAAAAAAAGAAAAAAAAGAAAAAGAAAAAGAAAAAGAAAAAAAAAATATATATATATATAGAAAGAATAAATAATTATGTTATATTTTGTTGTCTTTTTTCAGGAGTTACTATTAAGTAGTAAAAATCAAAGAATTTTTTTCCAAAACATCAGTTGATGTTACTCATGGTGTTGTTACTCGATTGTTGCTACTCATGGTGTTGTAACTCCAGTTCTATTACAGTGGACGTTTTTACCCCAGATGCTGTTACTCAAATGTTGTTACTTCGATGCTGTTACACCGATGCTGTTACTCTAGTGCTATTACAACGATGTTGTTACATTGATGTTGTTACTCCGGTGTTGATACATGGATGTTGTTACACCAATGTTGTTACTCCGGTGTTGTTACTCCGATGCTGTTACTCCATCCACATCATTACTACGTCGTCATCCTACAAACCGTCACATCGTCCAGGTAGGCCATTAGGTACACCTCCATGTGACTTTTAGTGATTTAATTAGCTATCCCATGTGAAGATTTTAATGTTGCAGATAGAAAAAATTTAATTTGGGGGGGGGGGGTGCCATCATGTCAAGGACGACGTAATAATTGCCTCATAAATCAAGTATGACAATTCACTCATGGTACACCTTACGATTCCCATCAATATGTGGTATCATCATTTAATATGTATTAGGAACCATAAGATGTCTCATCCACTCTATACAAACAATTATTATTTATATTCACCAAACTTACCATATTATTTCATGATTTTTCTCTGTTTTCAAGAGTTACCGACCGTATTTACCTTTACCACCTTTCCGGTTTCACCATGATGTTTCTCCGAATTTGGTACCCTCCACCTTTCCAAACAATATGTTGTTACAAGAAGTGATGCTACAAGTATTCATAGTATGGGAGGGATGGTTGTGCAGCATGAACCTGAAAACATAACTGCAGTTTTCAGCAATCCAGAGGTTTGGAAAGTCTTTGTCGATGCAGGGTGGGGTACCTACTTTGATAGATTGCAGGGGTTTGATGGAGGAATCACAATGGAATTCACACTCAATTTATAGGAGAATTACTTGCGAGTTAGAGGTCTGGAAGTTCCTGTGACAGAAGAGATAATTGCAAAGGTCACCGGGTTGAGACAGCAGGGGCAACAATGGTTTGCTTAGAAATTTTCTCTCCTGGAATTTCCCGATTTTTTCTTACAGGAAGGGGAGAGTGTTGTGCAAATGGGTAGAGGGTATGAGCGTAGAACCACGTCATATCCTTGGAATGAATTTGTGGGTTTCATAATAAAATACATTAATTTTGAGGGTTAGGCCTCAACTCTATTCAAGTGTCACTTTAAAATTATAACGCACCTCTAATTTCCACAGGATCAAGTGCATTCCTTAATCATGCCCTTCTTCCTCTTGAAACGGTTGCAGCATATGGCATAGGCTACTCACCGTTTTCACCGAATGCCGATAGTGCTTTCAAATCATGGTTTGACATGATTATTGGTCATGCATGAAATAAACAGGCTTTAGGTCTGCTGGGAATAACTCTGTTGGTTCTTAGAAGAAGAGGTCGTGGCCATTATTGCTTCTAGAGAAGAAGAACTAGTCTCTCCGGTAGGTTTGGTAGAAGCAGAACATTCAGAGGGAATTGACCATGAGGAACCCAAGGAGATGGAAATGGAATTTGATCAAGAGGAACCCGAGGAAGAAGAGATGATGATTGATAAGGAGGAACCTAAAGAGATGAGAATGGAGGAGATAATTAGCGGCACCCTGGAGGCTACCACACAAGAACCATCCTCGCTTGAAATGCCCACATTAGAAGAAATGAGAATTGAGGAGGTCATTGGTGACACAACCAAGGCTACCACACAAGATCCAGCCTTGCTTGAAGAGCCCACAGAGGAAGAAATTATGAACATCGTGAAGGAAGTCGATACTATTGTAGAGTCATCGAATTTTGTCAATGAAGAACAAAGGAGAGAAATTGTAGACAAGGAAATGGCAAGTGATGTTATTTTTCAAGAAACATCATGAGTTTCTGAAACAAATATGGATGTTGATATTGGTAGGGGTGTTACACAAGAACCACCCGCAATTAGGCTAAGACAGGAGGGGTTAACCTGTGAAATCAACGTTGTTCCTCAAGAACTAGTACCAACTGTGGAAAAAGAGGCAATTCATGAGGAACAGGAAGGTAGAGAAGAACTGAAATAGGAGTTCGAAACTATCCCACAAAAGCCAGCATTGACACTAGAAGAAGAAATGGTGAACAAAGGGTGAGAGTATAGAAGGGAAGAAAGTTGTAGAATAGATGTTTCTCCACAAGAACCGGCATCGACCCCGGTTAAGGTAATAACATGTGAATTTTTGGTTCAAACCGGAACTGAGAATGATAAGTATGCCCCTTGCTCTTCGTTCTAGTCCATGATGCCTAGAGGGGTAAGGGGATTATGCTCGCCAAAATGATTAACAAAGGATGTAGTTGTTCCCTGTGTGCTTAAATTTGTTGACACAACCAAGATTGGCCTAGCCACTACCAAGCCAAAACATTTAGAGGCTCACGAAGAAGACAGAGTTCCTGTGGAGACATCGGAACACAAAGTGGTCAATGAAATTGTTGATCAGACAACAAAACTTCTCGGAGGGAAAATAGAGGAAGAAACCCCTGGAGATAGGGAGCCTGACCAAAAGGGTTTCGCAAGAGAATCTGACAAGAATGCCGGCATCATTCCGCTGCCTCCTAAGCTTGTCATAGGCCTATAAATTGAGTTTATTGTTAAATAGGAATGGATTTAACAGTGTGAGAAAATAAGGTTTCCTCTCAATAAGAAGTATCAGCTGCAGTTCAGTGAAAGCATGAGACTAAGGGAGGTTTAGGATTTGAAAAAGCAAGTTTACTGGCTTAAAAGAAAGGTAAAAATCTACAAATGGAGGGTAATAAAGCCAAAAATCAATGTCTCCACTGCATCTATGCAGACTAACCCGATTGAAGAGTTGTCCGAAGGTCAAGAATTTGTACTGGCCACTAAGATTCAGAAGTGGCAGTCTGTTGCAAGCAACCGTAAAAAGGAAGTAGCTAGGGTTTGAGAATAGTCCGCCAGAGTCATCACCGAGTACATGGACCAGTTATACAAGGCACGACTGAAGCAGGCCAAACAGAAGGCCAAAATAGAGGAATTTGAGGAACAAGTTCAGTTTCTGAAGACAGATAAGGAGAAAATGTTCTCCCTGGCATAACAGATAATGGCCTGTAGAACCCCTGCACATAGTTATTCCATATTCCTTCATGAAAAATTTCTTTTATTTTGTTTTGAAAGTATATATAAGGATATTTGGTAGGAAATTGAGGACCCCATTCAATTTCTTCGTATTTTAAAAGGTCATGATATCATAGGACAACACTTAATGTGCGAGCTCTACATGCATGGGTATTACTTAAGGCATGATCGGTCCTTTAACCTCGTCTCATACATGGGGGACATCCATCTAATATATTTTACCTCTTATACCATCAATAAGATTAAGTGGGGGAAGGCTTGGGCCACATTTCAGGAAAACCAAGCTAGGAGGCCATTAATGATGAGGAAAGAGCATGGCCAGTCCTCAAACATTTATATAAAGAATTATACATTTTTACAAATTTAGGGCTGTAGAGAACACATGTTGGCAACCCAGAAATTGTTTTGGTAACTTATGTGTCGGGCAGATTACAATGTTCCGTAAAGAAGTGCTGGACAGTTGCCAGAAAATGTGGATATTGTCATCTTCAGCAGTCTGATAACGAGAACCATTTGGGAAACCTAAATTTCCACAGGATTTAGAGAGAATGCCACATTTCGTGGCATGCATTCATATCTATGGGGTCATATGGATGGGATTGAGATTTCAATTTACCCTTATCTGGTTACCAGTCAAATAGTATACTCCTGCATACAACATTGATCCAGACTGTTGGAAGGATGTTACTCTGACAGAGGGATAGAAACCACTATGGAAAAAAATGGTTGAAGGGTATGACCTTACACAACTTCATGCTGATCACAGTTGGTCCAACTGAGATCTAAGGAGACGACAAGCTACATGGGGACATGCAGATAGACCAATTGGGGGGAGATGTTGGGTAACGGATTTTTATACTTTCCTCTCCCATTTTACCCTATCTTTTTATATCTTTTTACCATTATTATTCTTAAATGCATGAGGTAAAACCCTTTTCCCTATATTTCATGGGATATTTGATTAATGAAGTATTTGTCATGGAGGTTTTACCTTTTTACATATTATCTCTGATATTTCTTCAGATTTGAGCTGAGGAACAGCCTATCATCTCCAGCACTTTCCTTATTTTCTATTATAGCGTAACATACTTGTTTGTATCAGTGCCATTTTAGGACTTTTTATGGTTTCTTGTTGGGAAACTAGGTTGTTGTTGTAACAAGATATATTTTTGTAATTATGGAGTTGCTGAGAAGAATCGGGGGTTTCAGGAAAATTGTATAAAGAGGCCTTTGGGTTGTGAATGAAGTTTAATCCCTTTGACATACAAATCTTGTAATGAATATTTTCTATCATTAATTGAATTCACAACAACTTGTTGTTTCTCCAGTAATTCATGAGTTTTCCATAGCCCTGATAAGAGAGTTGGGCCCACTCTTCTGATCAGGTGTTGCATTTTCCTTTTATTCTTAAAGTATTGTGTTTTAGCGTGATTTATTTACTAGTGTTATAGTTTAAATTTAATTGTTGTGGATTCCCTTTAATTTTTGCAGTTCATTTCATTATTGTTACAGTTTTTTGCGTGTTATAGATTAAACCTATGATCTACAATAGATCATGTGCTTGTATCTGCATATACTTTGCAGTTAGTCTTGAAATAACTAACGCCCTTGGGTTGATAATTTATGTGGAGAAAAGGGTTTAATTTTATTTATATCTGGACACCAACAACATGCATACAAAAATCTATCTTTGCGTAATTTTTTATGTATTGTGTGATGTGTTGTTTGGTATGTTGAGATATGTACACAAGTGTTCTACATTATAAGCACATATATACGGTGGTATACTTAATTAGTTCCAGATATATATTCTGAATGAGATTTAGTCAGGGTTTGCAGTGTTGGTTGATGATAATTTTTTATGATGTTTGTTCTATTTGTTGTTGTCTATCAATGGTGTCTTGATCTGTATCTCAATTTTTTTGTTTTGGGTTGATTGAATTGTGGATTACTATATTGATCAATTATAATGACTGTGTATGGTTCAATTATATTTGATTGGCTCAATATTTGATTTTGTGAGTGATACAGTGTTAAAATGATTCAATTAGCCAAAAGATTCATTTTCTAGTACTATGAGACGTGTATGCATTTTTTATGCAGAGGAAACATGTATATACTTTGTTTTGAATATTCATTTTTTCTCATGGTTTCTGTGTTCATTAGTTTTATGCTTCAAAGAGTCAATTGATTTCCAGGGATTCAATGATTCATATTTGTATTTTAGTATTTCAATTTGAACATTGGCCTGGGTTTATTGTTGGTGTGGGTTTAGTATGAAAATTTGATGAAATGTGGCCTAGAAGTTGCTTGATGATTGTTTAATAGGCATTATAAGAAATTTTAGCCTAAATGTGCCCATGAAAATATCACGTAATTTCCATTTCATAATATGTTAACCAATCAAAATCCTTTAAATTAAAAAAGAGGTAAATGTAAATATTTTGGAAGGAAAAGAAAAGAAATACTTTTATTAATTGTATTTTTTCCTTATCTCCTTAAAGGTTTATTCAAATTTCAAGTTTACACACCTGTCAGATGTGGAATTAAATTCCACATCCAACGAGTACTCGTTATGCATAGTTTTGAGAAGACCCACATTCATAAAAAATAAAGATACATCAAAAAAACATTTTTAACATGCTTTTTTAACGTATCTTTATTTTTTTATCAATGTTTTTGTTCTTAAAATTATTCATAATGGGTACTCGTTGGATGTGGAATTTAATTTTTCATTGAAAGAGTGTCTACAATTGAAATTTCAATAAACCTATAAGCAGATAAGCCAAAAATGAAATTAAAAATAGTTTTCTTCGTTTCCCTCCAAAATTGTTAACTCTTATTTTACTATTTTAAGTATTATTTTAATATTTTTCATTAGTAGGCTACTTTTAGGCTGAAATTTCCTCTATTCTGGAAAAAGTCTCAAACATTCTGAAAAGTGGTCCAAAAGGAGGTGACGGTTGAAACGTTCAGTAAGGGGGTAGGAGCGCCCTTTCGGTAGGAGCCGATAAATGAGTTGAGGGGGTTATAGCTCCCTTCCACTGAGTGTTGGAAAAAAATTAGTGCAAAAATGGAAAGAATATTTTATGTATGTAATAAGAAAGAAGACAAACATAGCGGCAACGCTATATTTCTTTGACATTGGGTTTCCACCTAAAATCCAAATGTTCTATGTGTGATGCTTATGTGTTATGATTTATTTATTATTTAATATATTCTAGTTGATAAATAAATTAATAATTCATTGGTTGAGTTAACTCTCTAATGAAAGATAAGTTAAATTCAGTTAACTAGATATATGTTGTTTGCACTCACAAGATTCACGTAGATACGATGGTTGCATGAAGAACAGTATCATACAATATTGATAATATGAAATGAAAATTTTAAAATACTCATTGAACCCCCCTCTAATTATTTTTCCAAACATATTCAATAGGATATTATGAAATAGCAATAAATATTTGAAATTTTAGATCACAAAATCATTATTCAATATTATGTTGTCAAACAACAACAACTAGTACAAATTACAGAGGTCGAACAACAAGATATGGAATCAAAGGAAAGAAAGCTATGCAACAACCAACCATGAAGTTTTAAGACTGAAGATAATTGTGTTTGGATGGGTAGATCATAATAAATGGAAATAATAACGTAGGAATATAAGAAAATCATATTATTTTGTTTCAACGCATGTAACACCCTTATTTTAAAAGGTATGAGGGAAAATATTTTTGGAGGAGAGTACTATGATATGACCCCAAAGGGAGACTATATCGAGTTAAAATGTATAATACATAGCCACATGAGCGGTATATATGGGGTTAAATACACATTTAATAAGTAATGTATGTGTAGTAAGGTTGGCCTAGTGATGAAGAGGTCGCAAGGGAAATGTATGAATATGAATATAGAGGTCATATAGTGATTATGAATCACATGTAATTTTGGTATGTCTGAATGTAATTGGTATTTAAAGGAGGTTCTTGTATTATTTAAGGATTTATTGTGTAACTTGTATTTATTATCTATAATGGAGTTATGATACACACTCACATTGATGTACATGGGGGCCTAATTATTTTTATTTCCTCTAAATTTATGGAAACCCTACCCATAACTATTTTGAGGAGTTGTATTTCAGTCAAAAAATGATGGAAAATATTTAACTTTTCTAAAAATAATTGTAAAGTTCCCATATTCATGGATAGTGTTACATTTCAAAGGAACCTAATCATAATAATGATATTGAAGGTCAATTCATCCCTCCAATTAATGAGGGATAACCTTAGGATGGAATTTATTTTAATGCATTTTCTAACACATATTTGCATAGTTTATATAACAACCTCCCATTATTTTGATTGCACCAAATGTATATTCACCCTGGAGGAAAATGGGGAGGTGCATACATTTAACTCAAATACAAATATATGATATTTTCATGCTCACATTAAGTTCAAGGATCTAGCCGGATATTTGAATTCTATTGAAACCTGTGAAGCAAGAGGAAAATCTAATGATCACATCACTATCTTCTTTTCTTTTAAAACTGAATATGAAGGAATTTTACCATAATAAAACATTGTAATGGGGTCTTAATCACCCAAAGTTTTAATATTTTATCAAGAAACAATGTTAGTATCGGGTTATTGTTATACAAAATTGTGATCTATAGATAAACCAAATTCCCTAAGTGTGGTCTTTATCACTCAGAATAATAGAGAAAAGAATAACTATCATTTTCTCTAAAATAAGAAGATGTACGTAATGGTAAAGGAGCCTACCTGTGATGGAATCACTTCTCCTTCTCCTTCTGTCGTTGTTGTCGTCGCTCTCAATCCGACTCAAATCGCTAGATCGATTCTTGCAAACAGAAAGGAAGAACATCAAACAACATGCAATATACAAGATATCTACTTATCTTAATCAAATCAAATTGATTAGATCTGCAATAGATACATCATTCAATAATACATTGCACAAGAAATAGATACATAAGTATGGGAAAATGAACAACAATCTTTAATAAAGTGTAGAAGGGGAAGATTACAACCAAAAGGCAACATTTATCGACCTTGTATCCAACCATTACGACCTCATCATACGGCATTATCCCGACCAACATATCATTTTTTTTTTCTAAATAAGTTTAATCTATTGAAAATCAGTAACAGATATGTACATCAGGAGTAAACCAGGACAAGGCCTGAGTAGGCCTGTAGAGCAAAAAGTCAAAAAAATTGGCACTGCCCATTGAGGGAAACCAGTGCAGATAAAGTTTCATCAAAAAGGCCCACACAGGGGCAATGTTTAAGTCTAGAACCATACAATGACAAATTTGCAAACTTAAGACAGTGCCATAGCAAAAAAACAAAAACCTGGGGCTGAGTAAGATCACTCATCCGGTTCCTCTTCCTCGACTCTGCACCAAAACTCATCTGGTTCTCCATCAGAATTGTAGAGGTCCGCAGTTGAGTGAATGATCTTGTCAGCAACAGGGGTGCGCAGTCCATCACCCGGATGTTGCTGGTGCGGAGCGTTTGCCTTTCCCCGGTCTTGAATTGCATTCGGCTGCCCTTCCTGTATCATCTCGATATCCACATTCATGCCAATGCCCTGTCCATCAACATCCTCTGTGCTGGCTCTGTTCCGTTCGGGCATATCTTCATCCTTCTGCCCATCAAGACCAGCCCGCTCTTCATCAATCTGCACACCAAGACCAGCCCGCCCATCATCATATGGGGACTCTCGGAATACCATAGTGACAGTGGCTGTTATACATGGGCGATTCAAAGCACTTTGAAAAACAAAATGCCTGGTTTGAGAGTGAGCCGAAGCATTCTGGCCGAAGGTGTTCCAGCTTTCAGACCTAAGAATACGACCACGGGCAACATGAGATGTGCTGGCCGAGCCAGTAAAGTCCGCAGCCGAGGTACTAGAAGATGGGGAGGAGCACCTGTACACCCTCCTGGAAGGACCCCGACGGCATCTCATTCTATGCCTTAAACGAGGCATACTGTCAATCGTAGCAGGAAAGCTTGGGGAATGCTGAGAACCAAGCTGAGCGTTGGTGGAGTGAGAGAGCGTGGGAGCTATGGGGATGCTGAGCAGATTCTCAAGCCAAATCCCGGACTGATGCATACAGTTACCAGCAATGGAGAAATGAATATTGTCGCCCAGGACAATGCAGCCATGAAGTTTGGTGCGCTTGCCTGTGACGGTGCGCTCGGAGGAGAGCCTCACGGTGGGCGAACAATACACAGCATAAGGCCGAGGGAAGCTGCTATTAGCATGCTTGTTCTCCATTCTGCTATCAAATACCTCGAAGCTGTTGCCGTCCCAGCATATTAACTGCGCCATTGAAGGAGTGATTTCCAGATCTTTGTTGCCTTGCATAGAATGATCTCGAATAGCGTTTGGAGAATTGTGAATCGTGCCCCTTAAATTTAGACATAAATGTCTCACGCCGGAGTACATTCGCCAGACAGTTGCCATGCGGTGAGGCCATCTGCAAACCTTAATGCCGCCTGGCTCCCACATGGTTCCTATATTAGTCACCCGCATCCGGGTTTTCTGCTTCACTATGGAGCAGTGCGTAGTATTCTTGTCGTTGTTCCTCATTTTGAAAAATCTCAGGTGTGCCTGTGATAAGGTAGTGTTCACTGTCAACTCCAGCATTGGCTAGAAGATCGGCCACCTTGTTCCCGTCCCTTCTTGTATGCTTGAAAGTGATAGCCCTGTTTTTGAGGATCCAATCCTCAATGCTTTGCAAGCGTGTTTCCAATCTCCAACTTTGGGCAATTTTCTGTGCAGGGGCGCCGTTGAGAAGCTTTTTGGCTATGTTAATGAGGATTTGAGAATCCCCTTCAATCTCCAGAGGATGAAGGTTTAATTGTTGAGATAGAATCAGACCCTGATGGAGACCTTCAAGTTCAGCCGAATTGTTTGTGTCCCAACCGATCTGGCCCATATATATGACTGAGGGAGTCCCTTTGTGGTCTCTGATAATGCCTCTGTACCCAGCTTTGCCTGGATTACCTTTGGAAGCTCCATCAAAATTGAGTTTGAAGGTGTGCTCCTGAGGGGGAATCCATATTCTCTTGCTTTTATCATCTTGAGGTGTTTTACTTCTTGGCTCAGAATAGTGAAGGTTAAATCCCCAATTGTCCCAGATGGTCTTTTCCTTGGCCGTGGTGGGGAGATCATTTGTATCCCAGGAGCGCAAGTGGAGGGATTCTTCTAAGTTGTGATAGAAGGTTTTCCATATAGCTTCCAGAGGTGTGATTTGGTCTCTGAAAATTCGTTTATTGCGCTCCTTCCAGATGGACCATAGAAGTAGCCCCGGGATAAGGCTCCAAAGGTGGTTGAGGAGGTCACTGGTGTAGGGGTGCTGATGCCATTCTCTAATGGTCTTGGTTAGATCTTCAGAGGGTCTGCAGCTGCGTTGGCATCGAAAGCTTGCTTTTTCCCATAGTTTTCTTGCTAAAGGGCATTCATTCAGTAAATGTTTCTGCGTTTCTTCTTGGGCCCTACAATTGAGACATATTGATGGGCCTTGAAAGCCTTTTTTGATAAGGTTATCCCATGTAAGAATTTTTTGATGCCCGAGAAACCATAGGAAAACTGAAACTTTTGGCCATATCCATGGTTTCCATATTTTATCCCATATAGGATCCTTGGATCCGGGGTCATGAGTTATTAATCTGTAAGCTTCTTGTGAGGAGAAGGTGCCTCTGGGCATGTAACCCCATCTTAATATATCCTGATGCGGAGAGACTATGGTACTTCGGCGTTTGAGCTCTGCATTTAGAGCTGCCTGATCCTGTTCCTCAATGTGTTCCACAATGTGCTCCGCCAATTTCCATTGTCGATATCCCTGTATTTCATTAGCTTCCCAATATTGGTGAACCGTTTCTGTTTGCTGTCTGTCCCAGTCCGGTCCTGGGGGGGGGCTGTAAGTGTTAGTGATCTTTGGGAATTGATCCCAAGCATCTGTCCAGAATCTTGCATTTTTCCCATTTCTCAGTTCCCAGAAGCTGTGCTTCTGGATCAAAAGAAAGTGCTTTTTTAGCTGCCATCCAGATAAGAGAACCTTTCTCCGTGGGTGTGAGCCTTATTAGTTCCTCCGGAGGTCTGTGGTTAGCATATTTTGCATTCCAGATAGTTGCCCAAGGTTTGCTAGGGAACTTTAGCCAATTCCACCAGATTTTCGCTCCCATAATCTCATTGTTGTGGGCCGGATCTCTTAATCCTAATCCTCCTTGCACCTTAGGCTTGCAAACCAGAGACCATTTGACAAGAGCCCATTTGTTATGAGAATCCTTGGATCCCCATAAGAATTGCCTTTGTAGAGTTTTGATTCGTTTTAGAACCCACTTGGGAGCAGCCAAGATAGAGAAGAGGTACAGAGGCAGGGCTTGTAGCACAGATTTTATTAGAATGACTCGACTAGCAGTGTTGAGAGTTCTGTAGGTCCAAGACGAGAGGCGAGCATCGATTTTGTCTAGAAGATCTCGCCAAGAGGAATGTTTTAAGGCAGAGTCTATGAGGGGCGCACCAAGGTATTTCAAAGGTAAAGAGGCAATGGAAAAGCCGAGAATACGTGCAATAGCTTTTTGAGTGATGGGAGGTGTATTGAAGAAGAAAAGCTGGGATTTAGCAATATTTATGCATGCTCCTGAAGCATCAGAGAAGTCGAGCAGAAGAGCTTTGAGACGAGTGGCTTCCTGCACAGAAGGATAGCCAAAGACCATATTGTCATCAACGAATTGTTGGTGTGTGATAGCAGGGGAATGGTGAACAGAGAGGCCCTGAAGATGTTGGGAAAGGAGGGCGCATTTGAGGTGGCATCCCAGGCCTTCTGCCATTAAAACAAAGAGGAAGGGAGAGAAGGGGTCCCCTTGTCTTATGCCCCTAGTGGGAGAAAAAGGACGAGAGGGGATTCCGTTGATTAAAATGGAGAAAAAAGCAGAAGAGATAAGATTATGAACCCATCTGATCCAAGTTGGAGAAAAACCAAATGCAAGTAACATTTTCTGGATGTATGTCCAACTTAATCTATCAAAAGCTTTAGATAGGTCAATCTTGAGCATCATACCTGCTTGTTTAGTCGATTTTAGGGAGTGTATGACTTCATGCGTAAGGATGATGCCGTCCAGAATCTGCCGCCCTTCCACATATCCAGCTTGCTCCTGCGAGATGAGAAGAGGCAAGAGCGGTTTGAGTCTGTTTTCTATAACTTTGGAGATGATCTTGTATATTATGTTGCATAAAGCTATAGGTCGGAATTTGTCCGGAGTGCAAGAATCCTCCTCTTTTGGTATTAAAGCTATAAAGGTAGCATTCAACGATGGGAGGAGCCAATGCATTGAGCGCGATTCTTCAACAACCCTCCAGACTTCTTCCCTTATCAGATCCCAGAATTTGTGGAAGAAAGTGGTGGTGAAGCCATCTGGTCCCGGAGCCTTCCCTTCTTTAAGTTGATGAACTGCCGTGTCAACCTCCAAGTGATCAACAGGGCGGAGCAGGAGTTGATTATGCTCTTCAGTAATTAGCTTAGGGATATTCTTAGTTATCTTTTCAATGGCCTGTGCTCTGTCCTGTTGGGGTTCTTGAAGCATTGCTTGGAAATGATTGAGGAGAACCTGTTCTATCTGCTCATGTTCTTCCACTTTCTCTCCTTCAGTATTCTTGATGAAGGTGATGTTGTTATTCATGCGTCTTTGAATGGTTGTTCTGTGGAAAAACTTAGTGTTTCTTTCTCCCTCTTTCAACCATCATATGCGTGATTTCTGCTTCCATAGGATTTCCTCCTGCTTAGCTCTTTCCTCCATCTGCATTCTGAGCTGTTGTTCTTTTTCCAGGTGTTGATCTGTGCATCCTTCTAAAATAATTTGTTGCTGGAGGGCGGCCATCTCTTGTTGAAGCTGCCGCTGAGCTTGGAAGATATTACCGAAAGTGGAGTGGTTCCATAGCTTGATTTGACCTTTCAGGTGTTTTAGTTTTTGTTGGAATTTGTACATTTCCGACCCTTCAGGCGAGACAAAGTTTTTCCATGTTGAGGTGATGAGGTCCTTGAACGCATGATGATTTAGCCAAAAGGCTTCAAATCTGAAGGGGCGACGTGAAGTTTGACCCATTCTTAGCCATTGAAGAGAGATTGGCCAATGGTCAGAACCCTGTAGAGGGAGGATAGCCGCAGAGAGATCCCCCCCTATGTGAATTGCGTTGTCTGAGATTAGGAGTCTGTCCAGCTTGGAGGCTATGTGCTGTCTGCCTGTGCGCCGATTGCTCCATGTGCATGAGCCATTGCAGAATTGCAAGTCTATTAACTGTTGATTTTGTATGAAATCTTTAAACAAGCTGCTTTCTGTTTCCAATTTGTGTCTTCCTCCCCTCTTGTCCTCCAGCTTAGTGATCATATTGAAGTCGCCTCCAATGAGCCACAGGGGGTGTATCCTATTCTGGTTGAGACTTGCTATAGTGTTTAATAGAGCTGATTTACTCATCGCGTCCTGAGGAAAGTAGACGTTGGTGAGATGGCCATGAATATTGGTTCCCACAATATGGAAAGTAGCCTGAATAAGATGGTGAGAGGCATGAAAGTCTGTAAGGAAAATGGTTTGAGGGTTCCAGGAAATTGCGAGTCCCCCTGAGGCTCCCTGAGCATCAACCGCTACTGTATGACAGTCGGGCCAAGCTTTGGAAAGAATGTTTCCAATTGCACTGCTGTTACATTTTGTTTCTTGCATGAAGAAGATTTGTGGTTTCTCCTGCTTTATCATGTTCTTTATCATTTTGTGTTTCCCAGGACAGTTGAGTCCCCTAGTGTTCCATGATGTGAGCTTCATGATTCACTATTTGGGAGGGGCTTATAAAACTTAGTCAACTTAGCATATCTTCCGGAATCAACCAATATTTTGCCAACTGTGATGGTTCTTTCCAGATCTGTTTTCCTTCCTCTTTTCTTGGAGTCTTTCTGGATAGTGTTACCATCCCATTTGCTGCCTGGTTGGATCCCTAGCTCTTTCTGTTGGAAGGCTCTTGCTATAATCACCTCCAGTGTTTCTAGCTGATGTGCTTGTATCTTATCAAATTCTTTTTTCCTGCATGCTCTTTCAAGCTCTAATAAGTCAAGTCCTTCCAGATTTATGCTTTCTGGCTCTTCATCCATAATCTGTACTTGACTGCTGCCTGCCTCCAAATGATCCTGATGACCGTCCACTTCCATGCCAATAGTTTTCCCTTCTCCAGTGTTGAAGGGATCTTCCACTAATCCAAACTGTATATTTTCTGCCAGAGGCACTGATTTAGAAACCTCTGAAATGATGGGGATGGTGGTGCTGTCAGCAGGGGTAGAGGTGGCTTCCGCTTGAGGCGTTTGTTCCGGGATGGAGTTGAGGACTTCGAAGCTGTTGCTGGAGGGGGGAGTGGGGTTGACAGTTGAGGTTGGTTTTCTTCCCTGAGGAGTCTTTTTTTTGGCTCTTCTGCGATTAGTTACCTTTGTGAAACCATCAGGAGAAGATGCGGCAGGGCCATCCTTATTCTTTGAGGATGCATTGAGCGGGCAGTCTCAATATAGGTGGCCATGAAGGTGGCATCTACGACATCGGAATGGAACATGCTCAAAATCTAGGGGTTGAATCCATTCATAGTCATCGTGAAAGATGCTTACCGAGTCAGGAAGAGCTTGGTCCAGACGCATGTAGACGCAGATGCGGGCGTACGACGTGTATCTTCTCATCTTTGTTTCCTCCGCTATTTTTATAAACTCTCCGAGGCCGCTGCCAATGTCCTGCAGGGATTCTTCATCCCAGTACTCCAGCGGTAGCGAGTACAAACGTATCCAAACTGGTGCCCAGCTTAGGTCTTCATTATCAGGATTGAACCTCTCCACCCAGTCTCTCAGATAAAGACCCGCTGAGTTGAGGAAGTAGGGTCCGCCGTCGAGTACCCTGTTTCGATCCTCAATGCATATGAAAATCACCGTGAAGAATCCCTTTGCTCCCAGCTGGAGGGTGATGTCTCCTTTTGGTTTCCATTTTGCCATTATCCAGCTTTGCAGTACCTTTTCTGTTGGCCAGATTCCTATAAATTTTCCAATGAGCGCGTGGTCTTTCATGAACTGTATGCGTCCATTTATTCTGTGGCTTGGGAGCTCTATTTTCGGTCTTTCCGTTGCTATAGGTTTGCAGGTCGCCGACTTCACTGTAGGGATGTCGTTTTGACCTTCTTTCCCCTTATTCATTACCTTAGTTTGCGTTTGTGCTTTTGAACGGTGTTGTGTCCTTTGACCCACAGGAACATTTCCAGATCTGCGGATCCGAGCATTTGTCCTTTGGGGTTCTGCATTTGGGAGGGATTAAGTCTGAGGGGGAAGCGGTACCCCAGGTGGTCCGTCATTAGAGTGAAGACCTTCCTCAAATCACACATAGGTAAACGACGATCGAAAGAGTGGGAAGGTTCATGAGTTGGACGTGACCGAGAGCGACGGTAAGATCCCTACGCAGAGGAAACGCGAAACCCTAAACGGAGAGCCCATCCCCTTTGTGAAACATATATTAAGGCAAATCATTTTTACGATTTAAATTAGTAAAATTTTGCTGATTAATTTAAAACTTATCACCCATGATTAAACAAGAGGGTTAAAGCAGAGAAGGTACTAAAGAAAGCTGACAAGTCTGCCCAGCATTTAAAAAAGTGGATAATATAATTTTTACAATACCAACAAGATGGATGGAGTTTGCTGCATTGAAGCCCTTATTAGTATTAGAGATAGATTAATATTTACACTCAGGAGTTATGTCGTTGTACGAGATCACTGGGTAGCGCCAATTTAAAAGAAATGATGAAAAAACATGTAAACAGTATGGAAATTATATCCAGACAAGACCTCAAGCTTTTCTCCTTAATTATGGTAAGAGATTGTTTCTTTAAATATCAAGACGAGACTGCTTCTTCTTAAATAGCAAGAGATTGTTTCTTCTTAATCTACTACCGTGTGCAACTTGTTACATCTCGATGAAATATACTAGTATGACTAGTATGTAACTTGTTACAACTGCAGAGATGGATTCCAACAAAAATTTGCATAGGTCGAAGGGTCTCTCACACCTAATAATAATATTGTTAAAATATAGAAATATAAAACGTCAAGATTGGCTACTTGATTTACCTCAAAGTTTTTAAGATTACAATTTACATATAATATTTAAAAATAAATTATGAATATTTTTTCTATTTTGGTTTTGATAATTTGTCTGTAAATATCTTCAAAAATATTAGGAATTTGCCCATCCTATGCTAGGACATCAATCAAAGAATCAATTTTCTACATGTTTACTATCATTATCATCTGAATTTAGTCTCTGTGAGGGTCGTATTGGTTGATGCAGAACGTTTCATAAGTCATAGAAATCGCTGATCAAAATGCTTTATTTTTGACAATGGGAAAGAACAAAAATTGGAGGAGTTTATATACATTTTTTATGAAATTAATGTAGTTATTAATAATAAATAATAATAATATTTGAAATTTATTAATTGTATTGATGTTAATATACATCATATTATTATTAAACTTTAATAAAACATAATATCATTAAAGAATTAGAGACGTTAAGTTTCCATGCATACAAATTGTATGTTCTTTCATGCATAATTTATTTTATTTTATTTTATCGTTTTTTATTTTACAATTATTAAGAGAATCTGTTTATTCAATTGCCAAGAAATAAATTATGGCCCAGCAAGAAACATCCTGAAATATCCTGGATGACATGTGGGCTTTCATGGTAAAGCCACTCAATTTTCAAACAAATTGGTGCTCGACAATCATAGAAGACTACCGGAAGAATTGATTAAAAATAGAGGCTCGTTATAAACTAGATTTATGTTTAACCAAGAAAGACAAGGGCAATAGATCTATGAATGAAAGCAAGAAAACTAACTCGATGTGGCTTCGGTTCAAGAGGTCGCACTAATAAAGCCATGTATACATGTTAACAAAAACTCAAAGAATTAACAATTTATCCGGTGGGAATATGTTCTATTTCCAGGGAAGTTCATACTAGAGTGAGAGTGTGTCACCACGTAAAACATGTGCTTCTAATTGTTTTAAACTAGTATGAAGAATGTCCATTTACAGAATCCATGGCTGCACAAATATGTTTTCCGTCGTACTAGGTGCCAAATCTTATTGCTTTGGAATGGGGCTGTTCTCGTAACCTCTATGTGTGGTATTATATTAACAAGAGGTTTGTATTTTCCTAGACAAAAAATTCATATTTCAATGTTCTCGTCACGTCGTAATGCTTTTAATTCAAGTGAAATTGGATGATATAAGAGAAGATAAAACCACATCATGAGATAAAACCATGACCTCGTAATGGTCAAGTTTTCTAACAAATCAAATTAAAACATCATTTAAATTGTTTTAAAAATACTCTACAACTAATTTATTTCTTTTAGATATGGAAGGTTTATTTTTTATTTTTTATTTTTTGAGCATACTAACCTGTTTCAGTATTCGATTGTAAATTGGAGAAACGACGACGTTCTCTGGCATCGCATTTGCTAGCCTTTCCCTTTAATTCCTAAGTGGTTTTGATATCGGGTTTCAAGATCCGTTGTGTATAGATTTGTGACAGATCAGAGTCTCCAGGATTTGTCACACTTTCGATTTCGATTTCGTGAACATTGTATATGAGAAGAATCGCGTGAGTTTTCCTTCTCTGCAAGCAGAGCAAACAAGATATTAGAGCTATGTATAGTGATGTGCCTGGACCCTGGTCGGTTCCATCAATCGGGAAAATCCGTACTATGTCCTTATTCAGAGATGACTTCCTCTATGAATACATGGATATATTTCCTTTTATAAGAAATTTGAAGTCTTTTACGACGGAAGAATTTGCTCTGGTGGAAAACCTAGAGGAAGAAAGAAAGAAGGAAACAGACTGGATAATAGTGGAGATTTTAAAGAAGGAATTTGAAGAATTCTGTAAGAAGTGTGGTATACACTATTTAAGACTAATCCATACACACCTTAGCAAAACCAGTTGCAAAAAGAATGAATAAAATTTATAGAAAAGGCAGAAGCATGTTCTGGTTGGCACTGGGTTAGGACAAAGGAATTTTGGAGAGAAGCAAGACTGTATGTTACATAGTTAACATATCACCTTCATTAGCGTTTGAGGATAAGCAGAATCCAGGAGGCGGACTAGTAAGAAACCCTTTCTTTTTGCATCCTGAGGGTATTTGGATGATGCATATGTACATGTTCCAAAGGAGAAAGGAAATGTTGATAATGGGGTTAAGAAAGGTGCACTATTAATGGGTATATGATGGTTTAAAAGGTCACAAGTTTCTGAACCTAGAAACAAGGAAGGTTGTGTACAACCGAGATGTGCTCGTTGAGAGGTGAAAGATGTTGTTAAACATGGTCCTACCAAAGGAACGTGAGAAGATATATTTTAGATAAAGGAGGATGAATCAAACTATACAAATGTACAGAATATTTAGAAGAGGAAGAGCCACAAACTTGAGCTATGAGAAGATCGGCCGGGAAAGAAGGCAAACCAAAAGGTATAGTCCATCTCTTTTCTATTCAAATTTTTCTTTAACTATAACTGATTAGAGGATACCGTAACTACTAGAGAGGTAGTAGATTCGTAGGATGGAAACTTCGAAGGAGGCCATGGTTAGATGAAATGGCATCCTGCACAAAAAATGAGGCAAGGGATCTCAGTGGTGGAGTTGTCGGGTTGGAAGGAAGCCCATTGGGAGAAAAATGGGTGTTTAAGAAGAATATGAACGTAGAAGGCATGTGAGAAATACAAAGCTCGATTAAGGTCAAAGGTTATTCTGTAAAGCCAAGAATTGATTTTGGTGATATTTTTTCTTCCCTATCACAAGGTTACTTCTATTATATTACTTTTATCTATTGTTGTTGCCTTTGTTTTGAGGTAGAATAAATGGATGTGAAGACAACATTTCTTCACGGTATCCGAAGAGGATATTCACATGAAGCAACCCAAAGGCTTTATGGTGAAGGATAAGAAAGAACGGTATGTAGGTTAAAAAAGTCTCTATAAGGATTAAAACAAATACTAAGGATGTGGTATCAGAAATTTGATACCTATATACGGGGACTTGGATTCACTAGAGTTGGTAGTAGTGTAGCTCACTATGTTTATTTTAAATTAATCTGTGACCATGTTATTTATTTGCCTCAGAGGGATGATATGTTTTGTTACTGGAAATGATAAATAAACTATCCAATATTTGAGACCCAATTGTTCTCCAAATTTGGACATGAAGGATCTTGGTGTTGCAAACTATATTTTGGGTATGGAAATTGGGTAGAGATTGGGAAGAGGAAGCTCTTTGTTAAACCGCAGGAAATATGCTCTAGACAGAAGATGGAAAGAGGCTCAATATGTATGATAGTAACCCAAGGAAGGCTCCATTCTCAGGTGTAAATATTCCATGAGCAGCTGTCCCAAGACACATGAAGAAGAGGAGGATATGGTCCCGTGTTCCATATGCAAGAGTTGTGGGTAGCCCATCGTATGCCATGGTCTATACTAGACCGTACATTGCACATACAAGGAGTATTGAGCAGGCTATGTCAAAACCAGGGAAGGAGTATCGAGCAACAGTAGAAGTGGGTTTTCGATATTTGCGTGGCACTAGTGATTATAAGCTGTGCCACTAGGGAAGACCAGAAGGCTGTAGGTTTGAAATTTGTGGTTTTGTTGATGACCGGGTTGGAGATCTAGAAAGAAGATCTGAAGCAAGTGGTATGTGTTTAGCCTTATTTTGAGGTGCAAATACTGGATGAGAAAAGACAAATTCCGTAGTGGCTCTTTCAACTATGAGGAGCACACATGGCATCCACTAAAAAGAAAGAAGCAAATGGTTTATGATTGTGTTCAAGTATAAATGGTGGCAGCGTAGCTTTGTTACGTACTCATGATGTACCCAAAGTGCAATACCTGGCTAAGAACCCACAATATTCAAAGAAAAAGCACATCGATGTTCAATATCATGTTGTGAGAGATATGGTCAGGTTAAAAGGGTGTTGTTGGAAGGTGGACACTTTAAAGAATGTTGGTGACATCGACGATGTCTCGTGAGCACTCATAAGTTCTCTTGGTGTAGAGTAACAATGGTACGGCAGATGGACTAATGAGTAAGCTCTCCCGTGGCCCTCGTGGAAAGAAAACAACAAGTGAGAAATGTTGGGTATGTGTTATATTCCTTCCATGATTAGTCACCTATTTTTCAAGCAATGGGACTCGCCATGGTTTTGTGCATGGGTTTGCACATGGTTTTGGGGCATGATGGTTTTCGGCCCTTGGTATTTTGTAGATCCGGGTCAATGGGAAATCTGATAAGGTTATGTTCTAATCCAGGGTTAATGGATTGGGGTTTATGAATGCTTTGACATGTATATATATGTGTTGTAACGCTAAAAGGAATATAATGAAAAAATCAAGCTTAGTAGTCCCTAGATTTGGGATCCAGGGG
The DNA here is from genome assembly GCA_034641835.2 of Pinus albicaulis. Taxonomy (NCBI): domain Eukaryota; kingdom Viridiplantae; phylum Streptophyta; class Pinopsida; order Pinales; family Pinaceae; genus Pinus; species Pinus albicaulis. Next base: position 1,257,729,888 of record CM076582.1, read on the forward strand.
GAAAATATTTGTGTATATATGTTTTATGTTTTATTCTCTTGCTATTGTTTATTTTTCTCGTTTTTAATATTAGTTTACGAGATAATTTATGTATAGGGTTAAAACCTGCGGTTTCATATACTATATGGTCTCTACGGACTAACGTAAACTTTGGAACTTTTGAAATTTTATCTAAACTATGGAGTTACGTATGCCACCATATGGTATTAAACCCTTTCAAATGTCAACGTAAATGTAAAACTTGGAATTTTGGATTTAATTTAATATATGGAATATAATTATTAAGATTTAAAAACTAATAATATATATATATATATATATATATATATATAGAATTAAATCATATAATATAATATATTATAATAACATATATATCAATCCAATCTTAATATTTAAAAATTAATTTCCACCACATAAATATCATGAACCCACATTCAACCTTTGAGGACATTGGGCATTTTTTATCTTCACACACCAAACTGGCGTAATCCCAAACGATGACACTTGTCACGATCCCCATTGGACTAAAACTCGAAGAATATCATTTGCATGCCGACTTTGATTTCCATGTCATCAATTGTACCTATTCTACAATATTTTTGAAAAAAATTTCTCTTTTTGAACAACGATCACGAGATCCCTAACTTCCTCATCCGAACACGATTTTCAACGAAACGAGTTTTGTTTGATTCCTTATGATGAAACCAGTCGCTTTAATTCTAGTTCGGTGAAATTTCGAGTACTTTAAATTTTTTGAGCTAATTTTTGCCCCTAATCCGCATTCTTATCAATGGTGGTGATGGTTACAAAATAAAATATATTTATGGTGGAAAATTTGGTGTAGAAAAATATGCAACCATGTCCCTAATCAACACCATATCCAATTCCAAAAATTTCCTATTACATCATCATTTTCAAATCTAGTTTGTGAAAGAAAACACTTGTTGAAAAACCCATTATTTATGGGAAGTCGGGAGATGGTAAAACAACTCAATTTTTTGGAATATTTGTGGCACCAAGTTCCTGCATTATCTGCATCTAGGAAGACCTCCAACATATTCAGAGGGGTCATTGTCTCCCACCGTAAAATTGTGTTTTGGATTATTGGGCTGGCACCTCACTCGGGATACCAAATTGAAAATGTGGAGATCTTGTGACTTTTGGGGATTCTTTCCTCCTACTCGGATATGCACAAGATATATTAGGTAATTCAACAATGTCATATACCCTCTTTATATGAATTAGACCTCGTTGCAATATGGATGCAACCTCGTTGGTTCTCTCCTAATAAAAAAGGATTCTCGCATCAAGGTAGATCACAATCAAATATAGCGAACGTACCTTTGATCCTATATTTAGGGACAAAAAACTATTGCTCAAGTGTAGCACATTTTCTATGGTTGCTCAAACATAAGAAAAAATTGACTTGGGATAGAATTAAATCCATAGGTTTTGAAGTATTTTTTCTTTACATCCTATGTTGTGAAGACGAGAAACAAGTGAACATCTCTTCAATCTTCATCCCTTAGTAGCGTGGGCTCTATCATAAATAAATAGCACTCTTTCTTCACCAGAAAAACAGAGTGAGGACTAGCATTGTTGATACTCTTTCAGCAGTGGGACACTTTCACCTTTCTACAACCCTATCCTCAATAGAGCATGGAATTTAATTCTAGGATTCTAATTACATATCCCTCTATAAAGAAAGTAATTTTAAAAATATTTCATAGCTTTCAATATTAGGGGGCCATATCTTTTGAAATATCCTTCTTAGAAAATATTAGGGGGGACCATATTCATCTCTAAATGACAAACATCTGATTGGGAAACCAAGGAATTAGAGGCTCAAATTTTCAAACACCTTCATCTCCCTTTATCTTTTTTGAATTTCCTCCCTTGGTTCCTCATCCAATGTCCTATTCCCCCACTCCACTAGTCTTTCCTTCCCATTTATTTTTCGAAGCTCAATTTCAATATTGCGTGAAAAAGGTAATCTTCGCCCTAGTATGGTTTGGTGGAATATTTATATTTGACTCTGGAGCTATTCTTCATGTATTTATAGTGCTATGTGGGGCCATAAAAATAATAACATTGCAAAGCTATTTTTCTCTTGAGTCCGGACTTTAACAAGCCATTTCTAGAAACCATGCCATTATATACACCGAAGGGGACTCTTGCCTCATCATTTGTTGAGTAAAAATATTCTAAATGGTTCATATTCAATACAAATAACTCGTAGTTGGAGATTAGAAAATTTAGTTTCTCGTATTGAATGCCTTCTTACTTATATTCCTGATTCTCCCCTCTCATATTAGAAGGAAAGTGTTATGAAACCAACTCCAAAAAATATAAGAAAAAAAGATATCAACGTCTTAGAATTCAACCATTTTGAGAGGGAAACCTCCTTTACATTATATAAATGAAAAAATTCTTTCTATAGATACAAATGAAAAAAACTTCCTTCTATATATAGGAGTCCATAGGGTCACAATATAATCCTAACCGACCTAACAATAATAATGTAAGGGCATGATAATAATAATATTGGGGTTATAGGGTGCACAACAATAACAATAAGGGGGGTTATACTAACAACAATAAGGGATTACACTAGTAATCTAGGGACCTAACATGCCCCTCTCCTTAAAAGAAGTGTTGGCCTCAATGCTTGAGTAGCTTTGTATGCTTCTCGTATAAAATTCTTATCCTCCCCATGTAGAATCTTCAAAGGTAAGTTCTTCCACTTGATGAGATACTCTTAAAATTGATCGATTTCATAGCTATCATGTTCTTGTTTCCGTGATTGCTTCAAGTTCCAATATCATTTTTCCTTCCTCGTCAAGTTCGGCAATATTATTTAAACTGAAATTTTGTCACCTATAACCTTTTTTTAAGCATGAAATAGGGAAAACCGGATGCACTCATGAAGAAGCAAGAAGCTCCAAATTGTATGCCATAGTACCAATCTTTCTGCAAGACCTTGTAAGGATTATAGTACTTTGGGCGATAATTTATTATCCTTTTTAGCTTGCTTGAGGAACATTTGTTTTTATGGTTGTAGCCGTAAAAAATAGCCACCTCTCCCACACCAAAAACTTCTCTCGTTGCGATGTTGATCTCGCTCTATTGTTTCATTCAATTTTGTACCAAATTTAGGTTATCCTTTAAGATTGGGAGAACATGTTGTTGATGCTCGATGTGACCTTCCACTACTTGAACCTTATAATTTTCTCTTAAAGATGCTTGTGATGGATGGTAGGATGATATCCATAAAGTGCCATAAATGGGGGTCATTTTTGTCTGCAAAGTATGGAAGGAAGTGTTATACCACCATTCAAACTTTAGAAGTAACCACTTGATCAATTGTGTTTGTTATCATATACAAAACAATGAATATATCTTTTTCCAAAACATTTGTTCATTATTTCAATTTGATCATCGAATTGAGGATAATAAGATGAGCTATGATCTAGTTAAATATATTTTTTTGTTAAAATTAAATTAAACATAAAATTTACAGTCATTCCACAATAAATTTTTAATAAATTTAAATTATAATCTAACTTTCAGTTTTACAAAGGATAATGATATGATTTATCATGAAAAACCCTTTGACATTTACTTCTCAATCATCTTCATCTTTTTTATCATGCAAATCTAATGACAATAATAGAATAATGGATATTTGTTAAATTGGTCACCCTCAACGATGGACACGTTTCAATCTTTTACAGGAAAATACATATCTTATTTAGCTTGAAAAAGAAAAAGCATAAAACATTATAATACACACTTTAATAAATGTTAAGGTCGTGCTTACAATGATACTTTGTCCTTATCCCACATTATAATACACACTTTAATAAATGTTAAGGTCGTGCTTACAATGATACTTTGTCCTTATCCCATAAGTTTATGGATTTATGATTGCTTTATGCTTATTTTGAGAAGATATATGAGTGATTATATATAAAAATGTGTGAAATTCCTTAATACATGTTAATCGATGAAAGCATTATATTTAAATGTATTATAATTTAATTATTAATTGATCATAAAAATAATTGTTATCACATTTATCAATATAATTAAATTATTTTAATTAAAAATATTAGTAATTAAATTTTTTAAATAATTAGTAATATAATAAATTTATTTATTTATGTCTAAATAAAATAATTTTAATTAGTTAAATTCATTAACTTAGTAAAAAAATTCACAACTTTGTGAAACATATATTAAATAAAATCATTTTTTGCAATTTAAATTAATTAAAATTTTGCATGATTAAATTCCAAACTTATCACTTTACATGATTAAACAAGAGAGGCTCCAAAGGCAGCAAGTCCCTGCCAACTTATTAAAAAAAATTTGGATAAACATAATTTTTTTACAATGCAAAACAAGATGGATGGAGTTTGCCACATTAAGTTCTTATATTAGTATTAAGATAGATTAATATTTTACAATTTCAGGAGTTATGCCATTGTACGAGATCACTTGGTAGCGCTCAATTTAAAAGAAATGATGGAAAAAACATGTAAACATATATGGAAAAAAAAAAAAAAAACAAATATCTGTACAAGACTGTTTCTTCTTAAATATGGCTTGTTTCTTCTTAAATATGGTAAGAGATTGTTTCTTTAAATATCGCATACGAGACTGTTTCTTCTTAAATATGGTAAGAGATTGTTTCTTCTTAAATATACTACTGTGTAACTTGTTACATCTGAGTGGAATATACTAGTATGTAACTTGTTACAACTGAGTAATCTAGCAGAGACGTATCTCAAGCAAAAAATTCATGGGCTAAAGATCTCCATAACCAATAATAGTCATTGTTAAAATATTGTTAAAATATAGAAATATAAAACAATATATTGTTAAAATATAGAAATATAAAACATCAAGATTGGCTACTTGATTTACCTCAACGTTTTTTTAAGATTAAAATTTACATATAATATTTAAAAATAAATTATAATATTTTTTTCTATTTTGGTTTTGATAATTTGTTCATAAATATTCTAAAAAAAATACATCGGGGAATTTGCCCATCCTATGCTACAACATCAACTTCATGAACTTTCTAATTTTCGGATATTTTATTATATTATTATCGATCGTGAATTTAGTCTCGATAGGCCGTATTGGTTACGAGAACATTTCAGAGTTTCCGTGAAGTTTGTAGAAATCGTTTTTGTTCCAAAATGCTTTTGCCTTTGACAATGGAAAGAACAAAAAATAGGAGTAGTTTATGGGATACATTTTTATGAAATTAATGAAGGTTATTAATAAGGTTTAATAATAATATTTGAAATTTATTAATTATAGTGATATCAACATACACTCACATTATTATTAAACCTTCTTGATAAAACATAATATCATTAAAGAATTTGTAGAGACGTGCTTTCCATGCATACAACTTGTATGTTCTTTCCTTGCATAAATTTTTTTATTTTACTTTATTGTTTTTTATTTTATAATTATTACATATAACTTATTTGTCTAATCGCCAAGAAATAAATTATGGCCCAAACAAGAAACATCTGGAACATCTAGATGACATGTGGGCTTGCAGAAAGCCACCACCTTTCAAACAAATTGGTGCTCGATTAAATCATAGAAGACTACCTAAATAATTGATTAAAAAAAATAGAGGCTCTGTTATAAACTAGATTTATGTTTAACCAAGAAAGACAAGGGCAATAGATCTATGAATGAAAGCAAGAAAAATAACTCGATGTGGATTACGAGTTCCAAGAGGTCGCACTAACGAAGCTTATGTATACAACATGTTAACAAAAACCTCGTGAATTCAATAATTGTCTGGGTGGGAATATGTTCTATTTGCCTGGGGGAGTTCACTAGATGGAGAGAGCGCTTCATCACAGAAAAACACGCTTCTAATTGTTTTAAACTAGTATGAAGAAATGCCCGATTTTTGTATGGAGAATCCATGGGCGGTGCAATTTATAAGTCTCGTCGCAAAGAAAGCAACCTACGTTTTGGAATGGGGCTGCTCTGCAACTCCCATGTGCATGGTATGATATTAACTGATAGGTTTGTATTTTCTAGATAAAAAAAATTCATATTTCAATGTTCATCTACAGCTATAATGCTTTTTAATTCAGTGTGAAATTTGTGATGATATAAGAGAAGATAAAACCACATCATGAGATAAAACCACATCCGTAATGAGTCAAGTTTCTAACAAATCAAATTAAAAACATCATTTCTAATTGTTTTAAAAATACTTCACAAATCTCAATTTCTTTCTTTAGAGATGTGAAGGTTTTTTGTTTTTTTGTTTTTGCTAAAAGCAGCTCTAACCTCGTTCTCCTTGTGCCAGGGTATTCGATTGTAAATTGGAGAAATCCACGTACGTTCTCTTCACTGCATTTGCTAGCCTTTCCCTTAGACTCCTAAGGGGTTTGATATTGGTTTCAAGATCCAGTGTGTATAGATTTGTAGATAGGACTATAGCCTGTGGCTCCCGACCATTATTTCATAGGTATATTTGTCCACGCACTACAACATAAAGGGGGGTTTTAAGACAATATTTAAGACAATTTTTGGGTAAATTGTCTTAATTTGAGACAAAATAAAACTTGTGTATTGTCTTAAATATTGTCTTTAAGCGGGTGTCTCAAATTAAATTGTCTTAAAATATTGTCTCTATAAAGACAATATATAACACAATCATTTTTGTCTCTCCAAAGACAATTTCATTTTTGTCTTTCCAGAGACAATAGTTGCACTACAACACAAAGGGGGGTTTTAAGACAATTTCTGGGTAAATTGTCTTAACTTCAGACAATTTCATTTTTGTCTCTCCAAAGACAATAGCTGGAATTAAAGACATGTTGTCTTTATGGAGACAATGTATTTAATCTTATCTATTGTCTCTGTAGAGACAATATAAAACAATGAATCCAGAAAAATATCTCACCATTAAAATAAATCAATATAAAAAAATTAATTAAAAAAAATCAACAATATCTTTGAATAATTCATGTTAGGGTACAGTGAAATCGAACCACCAACCTCCTGCATGGCAGGTGCTCTTCCAATGAGCTATCACCCTTTAAAGAATTATGTGAGGAGTTATGACAGTTCTTGAAATTGTATAATAGGCATTTATTTTAAAAAAATGTTCAACACATAATGGCATAATTGGCGCGCTTAATGGTGTAAGGAAAGGCCTCATTGACGCAGAAGTAAACAACATTTTTTAAGAAAAAAATAATTAAAATTTGTGAAATAGTACAAGATCCAAATAACCCAAAAAGGATTTAAACCAACAAATGAGGATTAAAATTTTAATAAATATTTACACAAAACAAACATAAAAAATAAAAACAAAAAACCTTAACGACTATTCTCTGTACAAAATCATGTTAATTATCAATCCATGACCACATTGACTCATCATCTGGTATCCACATAGATAATTTCCCAGAAATATGATACAATTTGATAAATGGGCATTTCCCTTCGAGTGCTCAAAACTAACACATGCAAATACCTGCAAGCACCCCATTGCCTAGTAGACTAGTAAGTTGCTGAGTTAAAATATGAGCACCAAAACTATGGGCACCAACGGCCTAAACAAATTGACACATGTAAATGGAAATTAACCAGCCAGAACTAAAAGACTCCAGATTCAGTTACAACTATTACATGAGAATGTGCTTCCAAACAAGCTTCAGCAAAACGCTTGTGCACAACCAATGACGGATAGCTTAGTTTGGAGTGTCTTCAAAGAACCTTTCAGCAATAAAAGGAGGTGGAGGCAAGCTTGCTACACATTTGAACCGTCATGGAAAACAATAAAACATATATAAACCTTTAATAAGAGTAACCAGCTGTGTGCATGTAATCCTCGTAGCTTTCAATGGTTGGATTAAAAAAACCATTAAATTCCCACACAAGATATATGAAAGCGTACCATGTGTTGTTGATATTTTTCGCTTATTGCAACCAATGTACTAGCTTTTCGATTCATTTGTACATTATAGATTTCCATTACACAGTCCTTAAGCTGTGATGCCTTGTATCCTGTATAATGCGCCAAAGTTGGATTCTGCATAACACAAAATCTACAAATTCATGCCCGCACATAAAGCCAACACAAAACAGTATAATAGTAAACTCCAGGGAGTAGACAATACCCATGGATGTGTTAGAAAATCAAGAGTCAATCGAGATATAAATACAGTTGAAGCTGCTATAAAGGATGGTAGGTGTTGGAGAAAACTGCATTCCATGAGTGTAAACTCTGCCAAATAATTGGCTAAAAACTCCATATGCAAACTCGAGGCCTGCCAAAAAGTATTCCATTTTAATAAAAATAAGCAATGGTACAAAATATAAAAGAATCTAGATCAAAAATTAGGTGTATGTAGGTACTCTTGAAATATTCCTCTATAGCCCCAGGACTCAATCTCAGAGTCTCATACTCCTCTTTCATCCCAGGGAAAGCAACAGAAGCCATCACAGTTACATTCCTCCTTCCTGCCGAATTTTTATTCTCTCAATTTTTCTTTCTCAAGAACGAATTCCCCTGAGCACCCATAAATCTTCTAATAGCGATAGCCATGATCTCTAACAAAAAACACTGATCCCCAATCTGAGCTTAATAACACAATCCGATCTAAATGTACAGAATGGGTGTACCAAAATCTAGTAAAATACAAAGAGTAGAGATTATTGCAAATGTGGGAAAGATAAGCAAAGCTAAATAATGAACCAAACCTGGACTCCAAACAACCACTTAACACGCTGGCTGTGGATAAGGCTGGATAACTGTGTGTGCCAAGAACTAAAATGTGGATAAGACCAGAGAACTGTGTTGTTGATCCCCAATCTGAGCTTAATAACACAATCCGATCTAAATGTACAGAATGGGTGTACCAAAATCCAGTAAAATACAAAGAGTAGATATTATTGCAAGTGTGGGAAAGATAAGCAAAGCTAAATAATGAACCTAACCCCGGACTTCAAACAAACACTTAACACATTGGCTGTGGATAAGGCTGGAGAACTGTGTGTGCTGTTGGGGTTCCCATGTTTTGGCCAGATTGGCAAGACCAAAAGATGAGACAACATCAGAACCACTTTGGGACCTTAGGATCTAGCCCTTCTAGGTCTAGAGAGGGATCTCTCTATACAAGTCAAAGGATATGTCTTTGAAGCTCTAAGTTATGATTTTAGGCTAGTTATACGGCTCAGGGTTGTTTGTTTGATTGTTTAGGTTTGGTTGGAGGGAATTAGGAAAAGAAGGTCCAATAGAAGACAAGGATGAGTAAAGGGGAAGCTAGGCAGAGACATATAACTCAAAGAACATCAAAGCCATTGGGCTATGGAGTCAAGAAAGGATTTACTTGTAGTCAATGTGCAAGCTTTCAGTTGGGAAAGTCATCTAAATCATTTGGATCTTAAAGGATAGAAGATGGAATGGAACATTAAGGACTGAAAATGAAAGGAGGAGAACCATCTAATTCTATCTATAGATCAGGTCAGAGGTCATTTAACTCCAGGCATGTTTGGACAAAATCAAAGGCAATTACAAGGGATCTTAGAGAGGTTAACTGGTCGCGCAAGGATCCTAGTGGTCAGGGCTAACACTAATCCCCAGTGTTCCCAAATCTTCCAGCTAAATTCTACCAAGAACATCTGAACACGGATTTCATCAACTCATACATCAGAGAGCAGGCAATAACATCCACTACACTGGTTAAATCAATCGAAATCAATATTAAGATACACATATAAGCAGAAAAAATTGAGGCAGGGAGAGCAGGAAATATAAGGCACCTATCAAGGGTGAATCCTATATTATACTTCTGTTGCCTACCAGCAGAAATGAAATGAAATGTAGCATGCAATGAGAGCAAGTCAATCACAAATACAGAGAAAGAGGAAACATCACCAGCTGCTTTAGATCAGGATCCAAAGAAACATGCTTGTCATATTAAAAACAACACCAATCAGGTACATCATAGCCCATAGCTTGAACATCCAGTCTGAATACATCTAATCTCAGTCTATCTTACAATATTACACAGAGAACTTGTCTCAAGAGGAACAATGCTTGCATTTCACTAATATCTCATCAACAACATTACAATGTTTCCTTCTGTGCTTTATAGCAAAGGGTGAGCCTAAGATCGACTGGAGGAGTAGGTGAAAATTAAATGTATCATTAAACACAACAATGGATGTAGGGCCGAAACCCATTCTGCTTGACCTGCTATGTATTTAATCTCTGTCACCTTCCTTGTGAAAGAATGATCTGCTTTGGATATGATCTTGACCTTTTGGCTTGTTGTAATCCAGGTGATTTGAACAAAAAATGAAATAAACTGCTAGAAAGGTCCGTCTCATAAATGTCTGACTGTTTTTGAACTGTAGTTAGGGCGGAAATCATTTCAGGGACATTCTGCATAATAAAAGTTATATGGGTGCCCTATACTTGATAAAGAAAAACATTCTTCTAACAAATAACCCTGATGGTACCTTTCAACGTGCTCAGGATCTTTTGGATCGATCCTCGGGGTCTTCAAACTGCTGCTTTGCCTTCTACAAATCCCTAAAGGAGCTCTAAAGTCTTCTGTTTCTTTCCTTGAGCTTTCTGATGTCCTGTAATACTCTGCTGCTTCATTTCTGCCTCTGATAGGTTAGCTCGAGCTTTAATGGCACCGGAGGGATTTCCACAGAGTTTTAGGCCTGTTCCTTAAATGCCAGTCTTGTGTTTACCTTCCCGGGCCATCTCTCATAAATTCAGCCGCTGAAGACGACCTTCATCGACTTCTCCATCATTGTAATAGAGGTTCTGCAATTATGGCGGACATTCACCGTTGAAAACCCTGCAAAACAACCCACCTGTGAGGAAAACCATGGACAGGGATGATGAAGGCGGCGAGGACAAGATGTGGTCGTGGACAATAGCCATGCAGACGGAGAAATGGGGAGAAATCGCGAAAAATGATGAAATAATGCTCTGGTGGAGGAATAATGAAACACAGAGTGAATACACGTAATAGACGAATGAAAACATTAAAAAAAACGACAAAACCAAAGATATAGTGACGGAAACGGAGAATGTACGGGGCATACACGTGGAGGTCACGTGGCGGGACCGGGAGACCATGGAATAGTCAACAACGAACGGATGAATCTGGACCGTCGATGGGGTGGAGATCTATGGTGGAAACACGACGAAATGTGGACCCGGGATACGGAGGAGGCAGGTTAACGGGGGGTGCAGCTTCGATGAATTACGACCGTAGGATGAAGTGCTCGAGATCGGACGGTTCGCATAGATTCCACTGCGCGACTTTGAACCGAAGATTAATGTGAGAAATGAAAGCGGTTTTGCTACCGTACCAAAGATAGGTGTCAAATGATGGGTGGAATCGCTAGTCCTCCGGGAAAAACCGCCAGCATGCGGAAAGTGGTGCGAAATAAACCAGGCAGTTTTGGAAAACAGCGCGTGGAGTGGGGACCACCATTTCGGACGCGCTCCGCGCCATCGGATCATATATTAATTGGACGGCAGAGATCTAAACAGTGCAGGGTTAACTCGGCAGCAAGTTTGAACAGATCGACGGAGTACGGGAGGTCAACCAGCGCGGAGTTTAACAGGATGTGAACCCCCCGTAGTTGACCAGTCGATCGGGGTTTGACCGCCGATCAACGGCCAATATGTACTACGGGGCCTCACCTCATTTGGTCTGTACGGGCAAATGGCAACCCCCATAACCACCATTTTTGTGGTGGCTCCGCCCATGCACCACCACATGTCGCCAGCGCGCCACCAATGCACGTTTATAAAGGTTTTTTGATGATTTTCGCGCGGAGAAAGGTTTGGGGGAGCTAAGTGCCCGACGGATTTAGCGTTGGTCACGGCGATAGGAATCATGGGAAAAAAGTGCGGGGGCTAATTGCGAAAGGGGCTAGGCTCAACATAATGTTTAGAGTGGGTTTTGTAACCATTTTCATGCAATTCAAGACCTGAGGATGATAACGATAGGGGGAAGAAAAGGTGCCAAGGTTTAACAAAGGGCAAGGGTGAGATTAAAAGGGGGCTTAGGGGGTAGTTTAAGAGGGTAATGGTAGAATTATAAGGGGGGGAAGGGAACCTTGACAGAAGGAGGGAAAAGGGGAAAAGAGGGACATTTTGCAGGGGTATAAGAGATAAGTGCGGGCCTCAGGGGAAAGAACCAACAGAGGAGACTGGTGAAAGGAAAAGTACAGAGAGACCTCAAGGATAATGTATCTTCAGGGGGGATGCATTCCTTGAAGGTCTCCAAAATGACATAGCCCCCAGCTTGCTTGTCAAGAATTTCATAGGGGGGCTAACAACCCCAACCTAGCATATATTAAATTTTCTATACCAAAGTTTATGTAACCTATCTGAATGGTGGAGCAACCCATATATACACCAATAATATACCACATTACCCAAAGTTTTTTGTCACCTATATTTCGGCAGATATCACCAACCAAACCATATGACATAGCCATATACCAAAGTCTATGTGGTGTTTTCTTGACAATTATCGTGGTGGTTTGGAATGGTGGTCACATTGCAACGGAAGTGTTTTGGCAGTTATGGTTAAGGCACAAAGGTTAGGTGACGATCACGATGGCGGTTAACAGGTTAAATATGGAACATGTTAAGCAACGTTCACATGCGTAGGTTCCAAACCTTAGATAACCCAGTTATTTGATAGTCTCTACAACCCAACCATAGTTCTAGCACCCAAACCCAGGTCATAGGGGAGGTTGAAACCGATGGGAAATAGTACGATGAACCTAGGATCAACGACGGAGGATGCGCCACTTGGTGCCTGATTAACCGGATAAAGACCGACATAGGCCATTTACCCAGGCGACAATTTTTACCTAATACAACATGAATCATGTTGACGCGAGGTGAAATTTCCCCCCCACGTGGCTGCAAAATGTGTATTTCATCAAAAAAATTGCAAGAAGGTGTGATTTGTAGGACAGATAGTGCACAAAATTCATGGTAGCATAACCCATTTAGGTTTTAGTATTTTTTGGAGCAGAAAGAGCCCATTGAAGGTTTTTTGATAGTTTTGGATCCACTGGAAACATTTTTTAAGCCATTTGAGTATTGTAACTTTATGTAATCACACTTTTTTTAGCATAATGAAAGATGCCCAACCATTGCAAGCTAGACGAGGAGATGTAGCCTAGGAGGGGTGAACTCCTTCTCACTTGTTTTTTGTTTACTGTTATGGTATTATTGTCTTCATTATTTCTACAAAAACAGAGTTTTAAAGCATGTCTATGCATTGATGAATTTAACATAAGAGGTTAAAAACCCTAATCCATTTACTTTCATAATTTGAAACCATGCTCAAGCTTTCATATACAGATCAGTTTGGTATCAAAGCTTCGATTCTTTGTTACTTTGAGGGTTTAATTTTTTTTCAAGTGTTTATGATTCTTACAAGGTAGAAGCTTAAGAGAGGAGAAGGAAATTATGTGGTTTCAAGTCCTCAAGTTAGGTTAAGGACAAGGAGATCACAATTTACACAATATCCACCACAAATTTCACCTTAAATTGTACCTAAATCTTCAACAATCATGTCACATGAAGGAGAGCTTGACAATATTTTAGAGGATGAAAATTATTTTAGAAAAAAATTCTTTGATATGACACAAATGGTGAAAGTTCTCTATGAAGAGAGAAACAAAATGTTTCAAGGTGAGAACTCGAATCCTCCAAATGGAGATGAGTATTAAAAAGGAGATGGAGGATAAGGGGATAAGACTCCAAAAGGTAGTGGAGGGAATGGTGAAAAACTGTCTTTTACACCACCGTTCTCTTCACCTCCATCATCACCACCATCTTCACCATCATCATCTTCCACTTAAACCCCTTCAAAAACACCTTCACATTCTCTAAAGGGACATGGTAAAACTCCATTTCTGAAACATGACATAAATTTTGATTTTCCTAAGTATGATGGAGAGGTAAATGTTGAGAGATTAGGTAATTGGGGTCTTCATCTTGAAGTGTATTTCAGGATATGAAGGATCAAATATTATGACACCAAGATTCAACTTGCTACATTAAGATTGGAGAGTGCATCACTTATTTGGTGGGAAGCCAAAACTCAAGAGTAAATGAAGAAACATGGTAAGTTCTTAACTCTTGGAATGATTTTTTTTTTCCGAATTGAGAAAACAATTGTATCCATTAGCATACATGCATAAAGATATAATGGATTTGAAAAAATTTAGGCAAGAATAGGAACAAATTGTGCAAAGATATGATCAAGCGCTTAGGAAAAGAGCACTAATATTGGGTGTAGATTAGGCATCTCAAGAAACTTAGTTGGAATATATTGAGGTTTGAATAGTTATTTAAGACATAAAATTCTCATGTTTAACCCTACAATTTTAGATGAAGTTTTTGTATAGGCCACACATCTATAGGAAATATGGAAACATGTTTCAGCTGAAACAGGTGAGAATTCCTTTGACTGTCGAGAAAAAGGAAAGGGTAAGTTCAAGTGAAAAGGAAATAAGAGTGCTTCCATCAAGATGGAGAAAGAAAAATCAGATGAAAACATTTTTCCAAAAGATGGACATGATGAATATCATTGTTGGAAAATTCATCCAGAGATGAGACTCGAGAAGTTGAAAAACAAGGAGAAGGATAAAACAACTACAACAATACAACATGATTTAGGTTCTGATTTTTGAGATGAAACAAAGATCACATATATGGGTTTGAAAGGTAAGGACATTGCAAGTACTAGTTCTTCAAGTTGTCTCAATGATAGTCAAGATTAAGAAACTAGAATTGAGCTTTTCCATATTATAGTTATTTCAAAGCATACCAAGATAGACATATTGTTTGATAGTGGTTCACAATCAAATATTATATCTAAAGACATTGTAAAGAAGTTAAATTTAGAGACCATTCATCATCCTAGACCATATCCTTTAGGTTGGGTATGTGACAATTCAAAATTGCAGGTTACAAAGAGGTGCATCCTTAGATTTTCAATCACTGCAAACTTTCTTGATGAAGTTGAACTTGATGTAATTTTGC